>JAOUQW010000023.1:4271961-4289086 GCA_028565825.1 Olivaichthys viedmensis
ACATAATTTAATATATATATATATATATATATTTTTTTTTTTTTTTTGTATTACTTTTTGTGAAAACCTCCCAATGAATACAGTATAATTAATCAAGCCTAATTAAGTTTCATGATTTAGGATGCAGCAATTACTGAATGACAATTTAGTAGACTCTAACTTATGAAAGAGGTCTATGGACAGAAAATATATGCAGTGTCCAAGAGAAATGTAATGCATTGCGCTTTCAATTGAGCTGTCAGTTCACACTGCATATCCTGATACCCTTAGCCTCTGTGATGGCAGGTCACGTGCAAAACCCAGGTTTCGAAACTTCAAATCAGTTCAGAGCAATTGTTTTATTTTGCTCAAATGGTTTCAATGATTTGAAGTTAGGATCACTAGTAATCCCTCTGTTCCTACTTTAGACATGCACATTTTGCAGTTTGTATTTAAACTGAGCTTGAAAACAACATTTTCACAATAAAGTACTGCATCATATGCTCCCTATCTGGAAACCTTCTTGTTTATACTCTTACCTCTAGTCATGGTGGTTACAGTATTCCCATGACCTTCATTCTCTATTTGTATACGTAGTCAAAACTGATCATAGAATACTGGGCTTAAAAGTCTTGACCTCTCTTGACCTTTTGTTAATTTGGCAGCCTGCGCCACCTATTGGTGATTCAGTACAACTGGACAATCACAAACAGCCAGACCACTCTACAGGTACAGGAAAATAAATATCATTTAAATAATAAAATTGAATCACTCATTATGGTTTAAATGAATGAAAATAGACACAGTGCTACATTTTAATTGGGTTTTTTGGGTGTTATTTTTCCAAAGGCAATAAAATGAGTGTATATTATACCCTAGGCGTTCCTCGGAGGCCAGTGCTTGCTGTGCCTAGAGCACCAGAGCAGGGTTTCTTGCAGCAGTTTGTGCGACCTCAGCAGCTGCTTGAAGGCAGGGTAAGAGCAGCTCAAAAAATGATACATTAATTAAAAGCTTTAAAATAAGTGTAAATAACCTTTACCTTTCAAACTTCCTTTAAGGTAACGTTGCCAAAAGTTATTCAGGTAAAATATTTGTGTCCACCCATGAATTTGCAGGATGCTGAAGCGATCTACCAGTGGCTGAGTGAGTTTCAGCTGGAGCAGTACACTAGTAACTTCCTCAACGCAGGCTATGACGTCCCTACTATCAGCCGAATGACCCCTGAGGTAGCATTCTACATGTCCCATGACTGAGGGTTCAGGAAAGATGGAGTTCATTCATGATTTCTACCAGAGCATTTTGAACCACTATAGAACAGTCTTTTATTTTTAATATGGTTGTGTTTATCTTATTCAAGTGCCTCATTCATGTGTTTATTCATTCACGTCTTTATCAGGATCTGACTGCTATTGGTGTTACAAAGCCAGGTCATCGGAAGAAAATCTCAATGGAGATTGGAAACTTGAGTATTCCAGAGTGGCTTCCTGAATATACACCAGTAAGTCATGTAATAGTTGTGTGTGTGTGTAAGGATTTGTATTTATTTATAAATTTAGTTAAAAAACTAATTTCAATGTCTCATCCTTCCCGCTCTTCCTGTTAGGTGGATCTTTGTGAATGGCTCAGTGCTATAGGTCTGCCTCAGTACCATAAGAAGCTGCAAGAGAATGGCTACGACTCCATCAACATTGTAAGAGACCTCACATGGGAGGACTTACAGGAGATTGGGATCACTAAGCTAGGTGAGCACATTTTGTCTCTACCATTCTCGAAATAGTCTTTGTGCATACTCTGGTTCTACTTGTCCATTTGTCCAATTTTGACTTTCATTCATTATTGAGAAAGTTAGCTTTCTTGTGCATCATTGCTTTAAGACAGTGCTGTTGCATCTTAGTTAGCTAATATGCTAATATAAGCTAATATTGTGATTTTGACAATGATCAAAGTGGTGGCACTGTACACTGTCTGGCTTGGGTAGATTGTTTCGGCATAATCACTCCTGTGTTTGTACATGTTACTGGTTTGATTATATAAGGGAAGCCCCTTGTAATGGTTGTGTGCCTTTTAACCATTTTCAGGTCATCAGAAGAAGATCATGCTGGCAGTGAAGAAGCTTTGCGATCTCCATAAGGCTCTCCTCCAGGCCGAGTCAGGCCAGGGCACTCTGCTGCACACACACCCGACTGCTCTGGACCTGCTCCCCATTGAGCCTCCTGCTGATGGGGGTGACCCTGCCATGCCCCACACACCCAAAATGCTCACCTTCCAGGCTAGCGAGCTGAGTGCCGAACTGCAGAGTGCCATGGCAACACACTGTGGTGGCCTTCAGGAAGGCCTGGCTATCAAGAACGCTGTGGCCATGTCAGTGAGCCAGGAGAGCATCGATGCTCGCTCTGGAGGTTCAGGCCGATCACAAGAGAACCCCATCACACCTTCTCACAGCCACTCTCAGGACAGTCTGGTCAGCTCTGACAGCAGCCCTTCAAAACAGAGAAACATTCCAGAAGGTCGGGACCAGCAGCAAAAGAGGACCATTAGTTCCTCTCCAGGCTTTAAGTACGCTACGATGCATGCCAAGCCCAAGCCAGGCAGCTCTTTGGCACAGAAGGCCTTCAGCTACTTGCACACTAACAGCAGCACCGCCACCCTGGACCACAGCTCGCCTGGCGTGCTCAAAAAGCGCATGCAGAGCCTGACGCGCTATGCTCTGTCTGACGGTGAGCCCGAAGAAGATGACGATGAACAACTGGCACTAACTGCCGCTGCTGCCCTGCCGTCCTACGCAACACTGAGCCGCAGGTCTGGACGAGGGCAGCTCACCCGAGCCCAGTCTACTCCAGAGCAGCCAGTCAGCCGCAGCCACTCGTTTGCAGTCAGGACCCGACGCAAAGGTCCTCCCCCTCCTCCACCCAAGCGCCTCAGCTCCGTCAGTAACAGCAGCAGCGCTGAGGCTGCACCAAACTCCCCAGTTCCACCTGCAGGCCAAGTGGAGACCGACAGCCTCGGAAGTGTTAAGAGCATTGCAGCTACTTTAGAAACAACCATAATGGACCCAAGGGCTGAACTCTACCAGGCGGACAAAACTGCCCTTTCGGGGTCCTCTGAGGTTTCAAGGAGAAGAGTTGTGAGCCAGAGCGAAGTTAGTGTGTCTCCACAGGCTGAAAAAGATGACAGAGTGGTTAAGTCCGACTCCGAGGAGGACGAGGGTGCTAAGGGAACAGGCCTGGACAGCTCGTCCTCGCCTCAAAACAGCTCCGGTGAGTGCATCCCCTTTGCTGAGGAGGGCAACCTCACAATCAAGCAGCGGCCCAAAGTGGGAAAAGTCGACAGCGCTGCCGAGCCTCCCGAGAAGCCGAAGGCAGCCAAGGAACCGGAGCTGCTGGAGTTTAACTTGAAGGAGTCAGACACTGTAAAAAGACGGCATAAGCTGAAAGAGAAGGAACAGCCACCTGCCATGCCCATTGGCAGCGAAGAGAGTGAGCAGCAGTGTCTGAGTGGGGTTAACCTGCGCATCAGCAAGACAGAGATCATACCGCTGTATGTGGAGCCTCCAGCAGTGTATCCTGTGAAGACACCTCCACCTCTCGCCCCAAAACCAGCCAGTCCACCAAAACCAGCACATCACACCACTATTCTCAAACAGCCTTCTCCTGAAGCCACAGGTATATACCTTAAGTGGAATACATGGGGTCTTGCATATTAAATCCAGCCAAATTTGAGCATAAAATGTTTTAAACAAAGCACTGTAAATTGTCTGTTGGTGATTTCACTTAAGCATAAGGTGGCAAACACACACGCACACACACACTGCGTTTCCAGTTTAGTAGGTATGTCTATCTAGTAGCATGTTGTGCCTCTTTTGGCCCTCAGAACAGCATGAATTTGCCTGTACATGGATTCTACATGATAGTGAATGCATTGCGCAGGAATGTTGTACTGTGTAGAAACATCTTCACGATGAATTTGGATGTGATTTTCCTGGTTTTTGCTTGCACATTTCCTGCCATTCTCCTCTGATTCCTGTGATCCACAAGCTATTTTCGTCCACATAAAAACCATCAACTGGTAGTTTTTGGCTTTTCACACCATTCTCTGTAAATGTTTGAAACGGTTGTGCATGAAAAGCACAACGATAGCCTTTTGGGAGCTGCTAGAGCCAGCACAGCTAGTGCCACTTATCATTCACATTCAAAGTCACTCGTTTTGCCCATTCCAATGCTTAGTTAAACACCAACTGATGGTAGAAACAGTGGTCTGCCTGATTTCTATTGCACGTTGCACTCGTGCAATGTACAATTTATTGGAATGTACAACGTGTCAAAGTGGGGTATGTACCCAATAAGCTGGTAACTCAGTGTAGATTACTGTACACACACAACAATTTACTGCCATTTATGGTAAAAATCACACCAGCACTGATACAGTATGTTAGTATGATAAATCAAACAATAAAAATTCTATACTTTCACTTTGTGATCAACTCTGCTCATACACACATTTAACTCATGGCTATGAAATCGATGCAAGTTAATAACTTGTGGTTTAGGACATATTTAATAGTTATTATGATTTTGGTTGTTTATCTTCAAGCTGGACAGCAAGGTGTCCTGCTGAATGTGGTGCAGAGTCTGGCATTTGCAGCACCCACATCTCCAGTGCCACGTTCCCCAGCAGCTGTGCCTCCGATTCATACTGTAGCACCAGGGAAATCTCAAGCCTGTGTGGAGGCTGGTCCAGAGTCCATGCTGGTGCAGCAGAGATTGGATCAGACCAGCTCCTCCTTGGAGAAGGCGCTGAAGGCCGTGGAGAGAAAACTCACGCTGGAGGACATGACCCATGGGTGAGATCACTCGCAATAGACACTCGCACATACATGAACAGAGTCACAGATGTAGTTAGGTATTGTAAAGATGGAAGAATAAACAAGAATTATTTTATCAGTAATTGCAGAATCTGCATCAATAATTGTAGAACCCTTACTTGCAAGTTGACTTTGACCACAATGTCTTCAAGAACAAACTTCAACACATCTGCACGCACATTCTATGAACATGACTTACTGACTTAATGCTAAAATGTATCTGTCGGAAATGAACTGACGTTTACTGAGCATGTCTTTGTGGTGTATGTTAACAAACACAGGGGGCACCACACTGTGAAGTCTGCAGGGAACATTTTGGATGACATTGGGAACATGTTTGATGATCTGGCAGACCAGCTGGACGCTATGCTTGACTAAGCTTTTCTCGCCCCGGTCACACTGTAGAACTGCTAGTTCAGATGTGACATGGGAGGGAGTTGAAACGAATGGAAGCTGGAAGGCAAGATGGACCAGCTCTAACCATTTGCTTTTCTTCTGCCTGCCCTTACTGGAGTGTAGAACTCTACTGCTTGATGGGCTCATAAAGCAAAGGTTAAAGGGGACCCGACATTGTCTGCAAGGCCTCTGAACTCATGTTTGACCATCAACTATTTCCTTTACCTACATTTAAAGATCATTTATAATCGAAACACACAAGCACTTAATACAGATGTCCAGCCTCCTGAGCATAGGCTACTGCTGCTTAACCTACGGCTTTTTCTCCTTACCCGTTTCATCATTTCCTGCTTAGTTTATGACCTAATAACATTTGTGTATTTTAATGTTTCTTTTTTATGTTTTGTCTGCTTACTTTAGCTGGATTTTTAAATATGAACCTAACTTATCAAACAAAACATGACTTTATGAAAACACTAATGACTACAATTTCATAATATGGCAAGTGGACCCAGATAGAGGTGAATCATTCCTTGGACAATAACCTAGAAATGCCTTATTCTTGTCCCAAGACGTTTTTGTTTTTTGTTTTTTTAAACTTGTATGTGTGCTTTTAAACATATGTGTATTTTCCTGACCATTTCAAATTTAGTGTCTGTTATGGCTAGTTTTATATAAAATATGATAACCATTATAAAATGTAATTGCCTTAGTGCCAGTAAAAATGTTAACATGGATTACACTTAAATTCTGTGTAGAATTGACAAAAGTCTTCACTAGAAATAGTTTTAAAGGGATCGAATCCTCCGCTAATACTCTTTAGCTACACAAAATACTGCCAGTATGGAGTTAGAAGGGCAGTAGTTGTGTAACTGATTATTGTTATCATATTGTCATTCATTATTTTTTGGGAAAAAAATGCATATTAGTAAAAATAGTATTTAAAGATGTCAAAAATATGTATTTTGTACACAAAAGATATATCTGATTGAGGAGCAAAACTATGTTCTACCAAAGTATGTATAATTCGTTTTGGTTTTTTCTTAAAATGTTTAGATGAATTGTCTTCCATGCAGCTAAGCTAATGAGGGTATATTGTTAACACTAACAGTTTTGCTATATACAGTTCGGATTATTTTTGTTACTTTTCTTTCTGGTTCCCACTATTAAAACAGCTGTATGATTAATGTCAGTATTCCTTGTGTTTCATGTCATTCATGAAAAAGGTTCTTGATCGTACTTACGTTTATATTGTTTTATACACTGGATGGTGTCTTTTCAATACACACTGCAGTTTTGCTAATGTCAATTCACCAGCACCTTCCACACGAATTAGATTTATTCATTTCACACATGTTTAAATGTTTCGTTTTTGTTTTTTTAAATCATTGGTCATAGGATGAAAATATCAGTAGTAGTCTTACTGTATTGTTAGTATGTATAAAAAAAAAATCAGGCTGCACTAACTTGGATAACTGCATGAATCGTAATTATGAATCTATAAAACAATGTTCTCTGAACTGCTGAACAGAGTGGGAAATTGGGAGATTCCCGGTGGGACGCTTTTATTAAATGCAATAATTTTGTGAATGAATGATCCATGTGTGGGTGATGTTGCAGTGTGTAATGTAACTTATGCTCTTAATGCCACACACACACACACACACACACACAGACATGCTCCTGGGGATGAGATTGATTCACTCTGTACATAGGGATTGGTTCAGTGTTGGCAGGAGAGGTAGGGACAATTCCCTGCCTGCTGGTACTGTTTCGGGCTCATTACTGTGGGCTAACAGCATTACATTTATGAAAGTGTCTTTGCCATGACCATGTGTAGCTGTCTCTCTTACATAAACGCACTCTCAAATTGTAAACTCCACACCGAGGTTTTTACTTTTAGTGATTAGCAGTCCCACCCCACAGCAACAGGTCAGCTAATAACTCTCGTAGAGTGGAAAGAGATTATTAAGTACTGGACAATATTTTCTTGTTGGAAGCGTACACCGGTAGGAGAGATAAACTGCCGGTCGGACATCGGTGTCAAAAAGGGAAAGAACAAATGTGGTGCCGAGAAGGCAAGAATAAAAAAGATACAGTAAAAAGCCTAGAAATAACTGATTTATTCCAAGCAGATGGGCAGTGCAACATAGCGTTCTAACACTGCTGACACTGAGAGCTTGGAACTTGGCGAGCACTCATTTTCAACATGTTCACTGCCATGATCGTTACATTTCACACACAAAAGAAGCTTTCTGGGATTTTCATTTTGTCAGAAGGAGGCCAGCCTGGTCATTGCACTATGGTAAATAAATGAGAGTAGGCAAAGAAGATGGAAATTACCAGATTTTTGAAAAAGTAACCCAACAGTGAAATTACCTGACTGTTTTCTATTTTTTAAAGTTCCACTGTGACTTTAAGGGTTTTAGTCAATATTTTAGGTGTGTGCCTCGTTTTGTTTAAAGATATGAGAAGGTAGATGCCTCATTTGGCTAAGCAAGGGCACTCTGCCACAAACACCCAGCTTCGGACCGGCTCCCCACTGAGCCCCCCGACTGATGGGGGTGACCCTGCCATGCCCCACACACCCAAAATGCTCACCGTCCAGGCTAGCGAGCTGAGTGCCGACCTGCAGAGAGCCATAGCAACACACCACGGTGGCTTTCAAGCGCTGTGGCCATGCCAGTGAGCCAGGAGAGCATCGATGCGTGCTCTGGAGGTTCAGGCCGATCACAAGAGAACCCCATCACACCTTCTCACAGCCACTCTCAGGACTGTCTGGTCAGCTCTGACAGCAGCCCTTCAAAACAAGGTTTTGAGCCAGCAACAAAGAGGACCATTGGTTCCTCTCCAGGCTGTAAGTACGCTACGATGCATGCCAAGCCCAAACCAGGCAGCTCATTGGCCCAGAAGGCCTTCAGCTACTTGCACACTAACGGCAGCACCGCCACCCTGGACCACAGCTCGCCTGGCGTGCTCAAAAAGCGCATGCAGAGCCTGATGCGTGGAAGAGGATGATGAACAGCTGTGCAGGCCATGGAAGCAGTGAAAATTCAATGACCTTTCCTTGTGGTGCTTAATAGTGCTGGAAACATCCATCTGAGTGTGGATGAATTGTAACCATGAAGGGATGTACTTAATCTGCATCAATGTTCTGATACACCATGCCAGTCAGACGTTTATTTGACGGGTATCAACGGCCCTAATGTAGAGGTGTCAGAGTGGGCGGTCAGAAATTAAGATTGCGGGACAAGGAGCGATAGCACAGAGCCAATGTGACCGCTACCTAATAATGACCAGTTTCTTCAATTTTTTGCATTTGAGGAATTACTGCTTTTGTTCATTTCATGAAAATTTCATTTTAGGTGGTGTTTGTGTCTCTGAACGCAAATAATGGTTTTGTATCTACTGGAAAACTGCTCACATTTTTAGGCCACCCTTGCTTAATGATCCTGTTCACTGCTTGCAGAAAGCTGTCATTCGCCAGTGCTTGCAGTCAGTGAGAAGAAATTCTTTGTACTTTAATTACTTCAAACTCAAACGTTCAGTTTGGTGTTGTGATATGTAGTGTCTTGGTTCCTGCAAGAGGCTGTCTGCCAGGTAGAGATGGTTTCCCTTTTTGTAGACCAGTGGCAGGTTGAACTTGTGCAGCTTCAGCATCATCCACAGATGCAGATGTGCTGGTGCAGTGTGGAAAGGCTTCTTGAGGATTGTACTTTGTTGAGAACTTGAAACAGGCGACGACTGTCAACAACTTGCCGAATTTGACATACTTTGACATAATTTGACAACTTGTCTCCTTTTTTCAGTGAGGACTCAAGTCATAGTGTTATTCGTTGCATGTGAGAGTGACTGCTTTACTCACGTAATAGTATTTTAGCACTTCTTCAGCATCGTGTTGCTGTTGCGTCTAAAACCATGCTATGTCTCTGTGTATAAGCTGCCAGACAGGTGTTGGGAGTACAATTGCTGAGGTAGTTGGCCATGCCTAAGAAACGTAGCAACGTGGCTTTGTCTTTTGGTGGCAGTATCTCATTTATGCCTTGAATCTTAGGGTGATGAGGTTTTACTTTAAGCCCTTGATCTGTGGAAAGAGGCCCGACATAGCTCACTGTCTTGAGCCTGAACTTACATTTAAGGGACGAGCAGATTTGTGGTCGAGTTTAATTGCCAGAGTGAGATTTTGGTGTCAAGGATGGACCATATAATGGCATTTCGCATTTGTGAGGTTACCTCTTTTGCTGTGTGCATCAGGTGGTGAGAATGCATGAGTGTTTAGGTTTAAAACAGGTCAGTGTCCTCTTTGTGTATGGCAACCACTGAGGAAGCCTATTCAGTAGGTTTTGAGATGGGTGTAATAACTCCCAGTTTTGTCACTTTTTCCTGGGAACAGGAATGTGACGTTAAGGATGGACGACTGGAGTTACAGTTGGATCCACTTTCATTGAATATAAAACAGCTAATGAACAGACCAGCATACTGGGTGAATATTTTGGGTGGCTGGTCCATGTCCTCTTTCAAAACAGTTTGATGCACCTTAGCATTCGGAGATATCAAGCCCATTTTCAGACAGCCTGGTAAGCCTTACAGGGGCTGGACTTTTCACATGAATTTCACAGATTTGTAGGTAGATCTGAAATCTCATTACACTTTGCTCCTGAGTCTATCTTGCGTTTAAGTGTTTGCCATTGATTGTCACACAACAGTGGATTTCCATTTTGTTCTTTACATTGCCATAGTGTGTGTATTTCACACTCCGTCATTTTGAAATGATGCGTCACTGCTGTTGGGTCTGCTTCTGTTAACTGATTAACAGATTTGCAGTGCTTGCTTTGTGCTGCAGAGACTTGAAATTACGGTGACGTTATGCTATATATTTCTCTGACGGGTTTGGCTGCTGTTAAATAAATCGCTGAGAACATGACGATGCATATCGAGACTCAGATACCGACACTGAAATGAATAGGGCCGGTTTATTGTGAGAGAGAGAGAGAGAGAGAGAGAGAGAGATGGCGGAGGAGGAGTCGCCGCTGTGTAGACAACTGACACACGCTAACCGTCCACATTTAGGCTTAGGCTGCTTAGGTGGAAACATAGTAACTACGCTAATGAACTCGGCCCCTTGTGCCATGTCATGTCCGTAGCCTGCCTGCGCAGTAATACAGTCATACAGCCTCCGTCTTCATAACCGCAGTGGGCTTCACCCGAAATTACTCACCGACACCCTCATTAACGGGTTGTTTAGAGCGCTAACATGCCCGGCCTTCGAGAACACCTGCGTCCCAGACTCTGCGCACTGGAGAAGGGAGACAACGGCTATGGCTTCCATCTTCATGGAGAAAAGGGTAAAACGGGGCAGTTTATCCGACTCGTGGAGCCTGACTCCCCCGCGGAAATGTCGGGGCTGCGCGCGGGGGACAGACTGGTATTCGTGAACGATGAGAATGTGGAAAGTGAGAGCCATCAACAGGTTGTGTCCCGAATACGAGTAACTGCGGGCAAACTTCAGCTTATAGTGATCGACCTCGACACCGAACAGCTGCTGAAAAAGCATCACTTGAACTGTCTGAAAGAATATGTAACAGAGGGAGTCCCGATCCCGGACGGCGAGCTGGAAACCTGGGCGGTGGAGGTCAACGGAAGCGCGCTGGAGGAGTCGGTGAAAAACGGAGAGGCTTTGCGCCTCCCCATAGAGAAGAAAAGCAGCACTAGTGGCTCAGAGAAGGTAAGAAACTCCAGGTTGTGTTCCGTTTTTGATTCTAGAGGTGGCGTCACATTTGAAAAACTCTGAAAGATTCACAGTACGATAACCGTAGGCTACAACGCGCTTTCTGCAGTATATCGAGAGTATCTTTCTCCATAACCAATACAAAGCAGTGTACTCCTCCAACAAAATGGCAAATCTAGCACCCTAAATGGTTCTTCGGTTTGTTTACCTGAGGGCACCCTTAAAGGTTCTATGTAGAACCCTACAACAGAGGGCTGCCCTTTGACAAAAGGTTCCAAATAGAAAGCTAGAACCATCAACCTTCCAAAAGATTCTAAAAGTATAGGCTGCATTATGAGCTTCGATCACTACTATGTAGAAATGCCATATTCCTTGATGCTTGCTTGGTATGTTTATTTCGTAAAACACAGGCCATCCTGTTGAAAAATAATAATCATTTTTAAAAAAGCTTGAAGCACATTTCAAAAGACTTCTCACACTTGTTGTTGTTGTTGTTTTTTCCATGACACCGATAAAGAATTAGGCTGTGGTATGGTCCTGACGCTGCAAAACAGTTGTCATCTAGAAAATGTCTAAAGAAAAGAATCCATTAATCTATAATTGACCTCTTCACCTAATGTTGATGCCCTTCCCTTCTTTGGAAAAAAAAACCCCATGGATCGCAGTAGCTCCCTCTGAGTTATACTGGGCATTTACACAATTCTTTAGAAGGAAATAACCTCTTACCTCTTTGAACAGGAAGACTAAATTCAGTGTGGTGGTGGATGGGATTCTGGTAGTGGAAGCGAGTTAGATGGATCCAAATTGTGTTTGATGGACTGTGCTATTTTAATTTGAAGTTTTAATTTTACATTAGCTACCAGATGCCACAGTTCCTAAGATTCTAAAATTAAAATAAAAAAAGGTGTCCAGTTCACATGATTTAAAAACCGTAAAACTGCAGGCTTTGTGGTTTTCAAAGAATTTAGCATACCAGTGTAGCTACCTAACCTTGATTCTGTTTAATGTAGCCTTGAGTTGAATTCTTCTTAACTCTGTTGAACACAGCTTAGCACAACTGGTTGGTTGGTTATGAAACCAACCCGATGAAACTCTATGTTAGTTTTTCGAGGGATGAATAAATGTGTGTGGGCCGTTGCAGTGCTAATAATTTTTTATTTTATTCCAGTGCTTAAAAGCTCTGGCAGTCCAACTCCAAAACAGCTGTGCTCCCCATGGTGATGAGCCTGTTTACAGCCTAGGCTTGTGTCCTCACCATCCCTGTATTTCCACAGTGGATACAGTCTGTGGAGCTGTTACATATTAGTCTAACCCAAGCGGAGAACCTAAGGTTTTCTGTGTATGTACAGTGTAGAGTGGCGGGAGGAGTCAGGAGGGCAGTTAATGTTACAGTTAATAGTTAATGAACACATTTTCATTGAGGTTGGTCAAGTACAATATGGAGAGATATGGAATAATGTTGGTAAAGGTGAACAGCTTCAAGACTAATTCTGCTTTGAGCCTTTTATAAAAGTAACAGAAGGGTGCAGGTCGTAGCTATATGGTGCTTCGGTTACCCTTGTTTTCTATTATGATGTTTGTAATCTATTGTTGTTTGCTGTGGTCACAACTGAATTAGAACCACTGTCAGGGAGTGACCACTACAGGCCAGTGTTAATTTTGACAGCTAATTTGCATTTAGTTTTAGTCTTAGTCTTTTGTCGAGAATACATAATAGTTTTAGTCATATTTTAGTCATTTGGTTATTGTCACTTTTAGTTTAGGTTTAGCTGACGAAAAACTACAGCAATTTTAATAAACTGAACAGTTTTAGTCGATGAAAACGAAATATTTTAATCTATTTCTCAAAAGTTTTGTAATAGAAGTTTCCAAAGCACAAATGCATTAATTTGCTGTTTTAATTCCTTCTTACATGGAATGCCAGAACACTTTACAAATGCACATTGACATCAGTGGCTTCACAAAATCTTTCTCTTTCTCTCATGTGCTTTGGCTAAATGAAAGTTCTGCGGTGGCTGAAATATTCCATCAAACCACTACTACTGTGTCTATTAACTTCCTTTATAGGGAAGTGAGTGCATTTAATAACATTACATACACTTGATTTAAGTATATAAATGCACCCACTTGAGTGACTTTGGTGGGTGTCATCAGGTGTTCTAGTTCTAGCTAGCATTATATTAGGCTTACAAGACACTACAAAAAGCAGTCTTTCTGTGGGGATAAAACATTTTATCGTAAATATAGCGTTGCTGCAGTCAATATTAACAGTTTCGCATCACAGACTTCTGGTCCAAATAAATTTTGCCAGTGAAAATATGTGTTGAGTTCAACTTTGGTGAACTTTGACACACAAATTCACATCTTTGACCAAATAGCACAACTGCTTTGGCTGGATTAGATGGTATAACTATCTTTTACTTTTGTGTGTTTTCACTTTTTGTGGTTGGCAAGTTTGCTAGCTTGATCCCAAGCAGAAGTAGAGCTTGTCATTCTCACCACAGTATCACTAGCACAGCTAAAATGCTATGTCACGGTTAAATTGCTAATTGCACCAAAAAACTGAGATTTTTTTTTTATAGCATCTTGCACACCTACAAATTTCAAATGTGACTGAGCCCTTAAGAGACGCCACTCTGTGAGAGCCACATGGAGAGCAGTTTCTCATATACATTAGGTGGTAAATGCCATATTCAAGCTCTCTAATTTGCTAAGTCATATATAAGGCTTGAATCCAAGTGTATAGTTTAGAACAGTCACGCCCTTTGGCTCAACATTCAACCCCATATATCACTGCTGAGTCCAGAAAAAAATTGTGCTAAAATCACAAGGTTGGACAGTAAAAAAAAACAAAAAACATTTAATGACATTATGATAAAGAGAGAAGGCTGGGAGAACTTACAACTGTGCTCAGTATGATCACAGTGAGAGCTCACATTGTGACTGTGAGAAAAAGGATTCAAATTATCCAAAGCCCTGTTTGTTGGAGTGTGTTCCTGGGTTGGTAGCCAACACACAGACCCCAGAAAGCTTAAGGTGGTTTCCTCTCATTGTCTTCCATGGATATGTTTTGTGCCTCAGGAACAGTTTTCACCACTGTTGTTTTTATTTCTCCTGATAAAAGATAATAAAGCTGACCTTGGGCAAGGACAATGTTTGGGACACATTTTACGGAAATTTGGCTAGGGTTTGTTGATGAAGGGTTTATTAGCCTCCTCTGAGACTTTCTTGGCAGCATCAGTGCTGTCATTTCACTGTACTGGATATTTTACTGTAGTCCACTGTGCGTCTAAGCTTATTCCTCTATATATTTGTTAAAGTATTTTGTCTACATTGTGCGAGTGCGTTTCTATATGTGTATTTGAGGAATTCCCCCCCCCAAAAGCATTCACTGTCATATTAACTTTGTCTTAGTATGACAGTGAATGCTTTGGGAGGGACCCTTCCCTCCTTTTATTGTTGGGCTGCGTTCATGAACGGAAATGTTGTACATGAGCAGAATGCAGGGGAAGCCAGTGTCACAGGCTGTATTGTATTTAGAAAAGGGTGGTATGTAAGTGTAAAAAGGGATATTCAAAATTTCTGGAGCTTTGCCCTCAAACTAAGACCATAAGTACAGAAAATATATACTAGAACCAAATGTATAGCTGCAAGCATAGTGTTAAAATAACAAATTTTATTATTTTCATTCATGGTCATTTAGGATCATAAAATCTTTATCTCGTGCAGTTTTGTGCATTAATATGTAGTAATATTCCCATACACATTGGAAAAATGATACCATAATATAATTGACTGCAACTGGTTCCATCTTTCCTGGAATGGTTTATGGTTACTTTCTTAGGACTTTTGGACTGTTCTTCTGTTTAAGAATAATTCCCCAAGGATATGACATGTGGGTATAAGCCAGTGCCTTACTATAGTGGTAGTACGAGAGAGTGTGGAGGGACTCGGGTTCCTGTAAACAGTATCAGGCTGTTCTTAGTTTGCATGTTGATATGTCTAGTGCCCTGGGTGGAGCAACAACCGAAAGCCAAAAGGAGACCTCGAGAAGATTTGTTCAAGTAGCCTGTGTGTGTGTGTGTGTGTGTGTGTGCACTCCTGGGGGCATATTTGTGGTGCTGGTGCCAGACCAGGGGCCTCATTTATCATTCATTGCGTAAAAAAAGGTTCTAAATGATTTCTTACGGCTAAAATTTAGAATTCTTGTATGCACAATAAAATTGGGATTCATCAAATGTGCGTAGGCCGGGTCGTACGCACAAGTGTAAGTAATGAAGTTTAATGAATACCAATTGTTCATAGCTGCCGTGCACTTGTATGTCACTGCTTATTTAAATACAGACACGCCTACAATTAACCATATATGTATGTAAACATCTCATTCAAAGGGTACCTAAAAAAGACTTTGACATTCTTTTGGTACGTAGTTCAAACTACAGAAACAGGCAAACAAAATAAATGTTTCAGAAGCATAGATAGAATTTTTATCAGTAAAGTGGAGAATCATCAATATTGCTGTTAAATATTTTTGTGTGTTTATATAATTTTTAATGTCACATATCAGCTGTGCATTCACGGAATGGAAACCCTTACGGTTAACATAACTGAATAAATTTTCTGATGGTGCTTTACCTGCTTTAACAGTGATTTTGAAGTTGGGGAAAACCAGCGATTGCGTGGAAGTGCTGTATCACATGTCTCTGTTGTGCATCAGTGTATTAGATAGCTTGGGACAAGAGAAATGATGCATCCAACACTGCAGGAACAATCCTACTCTAATTGTTGGGAAATAGCTGATATATTCTCAATTTCTCTCTGAAATGTGTCTGTAGCCAAAAACAGTCAAAAGGACTTGGACTTGTACAGGTATTGCATTTGTGCGCCTTGTTTCCCTCTCCAACTTGGGTCCCAACTGATCGCACAAATTTATTAGTAGTGGTTTTGGGAGTGGGTAGGCCTATCTGCTAATAAACCACTTCAGAGCTTACAGCTAAGAAATCGGTCCGGCCCCTAAAACTCCAAATGGCACAAAGCGCGACATCCTCCGACTAGGCGAGATAAATCGCATTCTTTAACACGCCAACTGTTAACCCTAACCTGTTATGGGATTTGCACGTAATCACAAATGCTTTTTGTATTGAACTGTAATTACATTTAATCAAAAAGCAGTAATAGATTTCATAGTTAATTAAAATTATTAGCAGTCCAGACCCATGATTAAACAAACCCTTAAGTAAAACGCTCCTGAGCCAACGCATTCCACTTGTGGCTTTATTTTCCACTGCTAGATGCAAACGTTCGTTTTGATAGATCACACATTTTGCGTTAAAAGTTCGTACACACAATTTACGCACATGTTTGTACGCACCATTGATAAATGAGGGCCCAGGACGAGAAGCCTGCCCCCCTCCGTCCCTCTCTCTCAGGGACCGGTCAGGAGTTGAGGGTGGGTGTTTAGAGAAAAGGGACCGGATGGGGGAGATTGTCTCCTGGGGATACAGTGACAATGCTGCATTCCATTGCTCAGTTCATTCTCCTCCGGCTTCACAAACTCCATTTGACAAAGGAAAGGAAAGTGCCCACCCAAGACAGGGCTTGAAAGGAAGTGACACTCTGTTCGCCTGAAATAGGCTTCCATCTCCACCCTAAGCAGTGACGCCACCATGACCAGAGCAGCAAATAATAAATGTGGGACTGTAGACTACAAATGTAAGTGGTGGCCAACGTAAGTCTTTGTATCATTACATCACAGTTTATATTACTGTTTGATTGTAAGTCTGTGTAGTAATTGTACAGTGCATATGTCAAGTTTTCAGACCCTTTCAAGTTTTCCACATTTTGGTTTGGTTCAGACTCATCTTAAAATGGGTTCAACAATTTTTTTTCTCATCAATCTACACACAATACTCCACAATGACAAAGCAAAAAACAGGTTTTTGGAATATTTTTGTAAATTTATTAAAAATAAAAAACTGAAATATCGCATTTACATAAGTATTCAGACCCTTCACTTAGTACTTGGTTAAAGCACCTTTGGCAGAAATGACAGCCTCTTGCTTCTCAATGGTCTGAGAGTCGTTTAGGTGCCTTTTGGCAAACTCCAAGTGGGCTCTAATGTGCCTTTTAGTGAGGAATGGCTTCCGTCTGGCCACTCTACC
>JAOUQW010000023.1:4321583-4334322 GCA_028565825.1 Olivaichthys viedmensis
GATAGATGGATGGATAGATAGATGGGTAGATAGATAGATGGATGGATGGATGGATGGATGGATGGATGGATGGATGGGTAGATAGATAGATAGATAGAGGGATAGATGGATGGGTAGATAGATGGATGGATAGATAGGTAGATAGATAGATAGATAGATGGGTGGATGGACAGATGGATGGGTAGATAGATGGATGGGTAGATAGATAGATGGGTGGATGGGTGGAGGGATAGGTAGATGGATGGATGGGTAGATAGATGGATGGATAGATAGATAGGTAGATGGATGGATGGATGGACAGGTGGATGGGTAGATAGAAGGGTGGATGGATGGATGGATGGATGGGTAGGTAGATAGATAGATGGATAGATAGATAGATAGATAGATAGATGGGTGGATGGACAGATGGATGGGTAGATAGATGGATAGATAGATAGATAGATAGATAGATAGATAGATAGATAGATAGATAGATAGATAGATAAATAGATAGATGGATGGGTAGATAGATAGATGGGTGGATGTACAGATGGATGGGTAGATAGATGGATGGGTAGATAGATAGATGGATGGATGGATGGATAGATAGGTAGATGGATGGATGGATGGGTAGATAGATGGATGGATAGATAAATAGATAGATAGGTAGATGGAGGGATGGATGGGTAAATAGATGGATGGGTAGATAGATAGATGGATGGGTGGATGGATGGATAGATAGGTAGATGGATGGATGGGTAGATGGATAGATGGATGGATGGATGGATGGGTAGATAGATAGATAGATAGATAGATGGATGGATAGATAGAGGAATAGATGGATGGGTAGATAGATGGATGGATAGATAGATAGATAGATAGATGGGTAGATGGATGGATGGGTAGATAGATAGATGGATGGGTAGATGGATGGATGGATGGATGGATAGATAGATACCTTGCTGAAAAATCCAGCTTGGTCTGACCAGCTACCAGCTGCCAAAACACAGGCCGAGCCGGTCAAACTGGTAGACCAGCTTACCCATCTAGGAATTTGTCTTTCAGCTTCCTTATAATTTGACCAAATTGATCAGTAAATGTTTGAGATTTTCTAATTACCTTACTGTTGTGTTATTTTCTTGAAACAACGTGTCTACAATGTTATATCAGTAGCAGGTAATTCATAAACTGTTTCCATCTACCAACTTGACCAGTTCGGCCTGTGTTTTGGCAGCTAGTGCTGGATTTGTCAGACCAAGCTGGATTTTTCAGTAGGGGGTATATGCTGTTTAGTTGCCTATGGAAATGTTGATGAGGTTAGCTAGCAGGGCTCAAAATTACAGTTATTACAGTCATGTTACTGTCTATTAGACCTGCTTATAAATGCCATGAACGATTACCCAAAAAGCATCCTTTGTGGACTTGTGCAGACATTGCAGCAATATGCCCAGACATAAAGAATGACGGGAGCTGCTGCCCCCACCCTAAATCAACCTGTACAGTTTGTCCATAAAAAGTAATGCTATGGTTTTTGCTCCGTTCTGTAACTATACAGTATGGATTATGGAATATATTTTTCATTACATTATTTTCCGATGAACCCAGAGGGTTTGCATCAAACTAACCCATTTCCAGTTGTGTCAATTCTCGCTACATTTCCTCATCTCTAGTTAGCCCTAATGCCTGTGCACACATAGACACATGCATGTATGAAAAGAAGATCTTGGTAGTGGACATTTTTTTACCCTTTCTTTTTTTTTTTGGCAGGGTAAGTTAGAATTTTTTCCCCCAAAACTTGCATCGCCTTCAAAATAATAAAAGTTGGAATCACTTTTCTTTTACGGACCACTTGACTATATGCAGGGTTTTTTTTTCTTCGTTTAACCCCCCACCTTCAAGATAGCACCAACACCAACATAAATTTGTCCACAGACATACAGAGATTTGTATGCTCTAACGTTCTCCAATTATACAAGCTGTTCAAAATGTCTCAAGAAAAATGTGTAAATTGGTACAAACAAAGGAGCCACTGACTGAGCCATTTCTTCAGTCTCTCTTTTTAAAGTTAAATGATTTGCCATTACCATTGTAATTTTTGGCAACCACAGTATGCCATAAGCTTTGGACCATGACCATTATATACAGAAACCAGATTTAATGACAAACATATAGATACTGCAAATGTCTGGACATTTGCGGATTATTCATATACTAAATACTGAATTTACTGTTAACTCAGTAACAATTGTAGCAATTGTAAAAAAAAAAAATTAAATTAAGCTTTTCTCAAATGTATTATTTCTTATAAGAAGATAGGTTCTCACCAGTCACATATAGCAGCTTAGTTATTGTGACTGACTCAATGGTCCAGTCATGTAGCAACTTTTTTTAAGCTATTGCCGCATATAATGAAGGAACTAAACTTATAACTGTTTAGGTAATGCCACTTTTAAAAAAACTTTTTCTTGTGTCATGCAGTGGTAATTAGCTAAGCATACCTGCTCCTAATCTAATTGTATTACTTCAGTTGCTTGGGAAAACTACTACACCCTCAACCAACACTGTATGATCTCATCTTCATTGTCATCATCTAGGCTTACGGTGTTATTAATGGCATCATGTTTATTGGTATATTTTTATAAATTAAATAATAACAATAATATGTTGTAGTAATAAGACTGGCCATAAAGCAGATGAGGGAATTGTGTGATATGGCTCAGTAGCAGCAACTAGACACAGCAACATCATACATAATAGGCATGACCTGTGTTAAGTCAGTCTGGTCATTACAGTGAATCTCAGTAACAGTAAAATGTAGTTGATGTTCACTCCTCTAATTACAACCCTTCACACTGCAGCAATTATTCAGACTGAAACACTTAAGCAAACAAAACCAAGAGAAGCCCCACTCAGCTCGAGATGAGCAGCAGATGTTCTGTGGAATTTCTAAACAAAGAGATACACATCTATTATATCAAAACCATTTTACGTTTTATTTGGGCCTCTGGTATCTCTCATCGCTCTTGTAACATGACAGTAATTATAGCCATCAAGGTGTTCCCTTGGAAACATCAGCCAAGAACTTTGCAGAACTGCTTAATCTCAGAGCGCCCCGCTGACATCATCTTGTAGTTTATTTTTAAAAGTGGCTGAAGTATGTAATGGCTGTAATTGCAGATGGACCAGATTTATATAGACAACTGTCACACTGGTTAACCCATATATCAACTTAACTGCTGCTCAGAGAGTTATCCTGCAAATGAGATAAAGAATTGCCTAGATTAGGGCACACACAATACTAAATGTCTGTAAGATGTAATATAAGATAAGATTCTAACTCTCTGATAATGTGCATTAAAGTCACCCTAAACTTTATAAAACGTGTTCTTTCATGATTAAATCCTTTTGGGGGAATTCATTTTAATGCACTGAGTGGTCATAGTATCACTGCAGCAGTTTTGTTACATTCTTTTACACAGGGAGGAAATAGGGAGAAGCTAATAATCTGATTGGAAAATCTGAGTTAGTATTGAACACGTGACCGGCAAGGGTTGTTGTATCATAAGAGCCAACATGCAAATAAAGGCTATGCTTGTTTGTCTTTTGTTATTACACCTGTTGACCAAGGGGAGGGGTGTGTGTGTGTGTGTGTGTGTGTATAGAATTAGTTTTTTGTTTTTTTGTTGTTGATGAAGGTAAAAGTGTAGGCATGCTTTTTTCTGTTGTCTAATACATTTTTTTGTTGTTGAACTGCAATGTCAGGCACTTTAAAAAGTTTTCAAAGTTTTAGTGTGACTTTAACACATCTTTTACGATGTTGGATATTAAACAATTCCAACACATAAGGATATACTGCACTAACCACATTTGCATGTTCTTTGGGAAATACACCCTGCAGTAGGGCAGTGATAATGGTAAAATGCAACAGTATGACAGAATAGTGTTTGGCATGTGGAGCCTTTATACGTTGTTGAAATATATCAACTTAAAGGTCCTACAGGAGAATGCTGTCATTATTTTCCCTCTGATTGTAAAACACTCATTATTGGAATGTATTATAGTTAGACTGCCTTTAGATTAATAAAATTCACATGCTTGATTTGCAGCAGCCATTACTGAAGTGCTTCTCTATTAGACCAGCCAGATTAATGTGCATGATATCATAATTTTCCACAGTATTAAAGTGCCCTCAAAGTGACTTAATAGGGCAACTTAATCATATATATATATAAATCATATATATATACATATATATATATATATATATATATATAAGATTTTATAAGATAAGATTTTAGATTTACAATACTGAAATAAAACAGAAAATGGAAAGACCCTGGAGAGAGAAATGTGTATAACATCAACAAGGCGGGCTGCAATTTGGAGTAAAGAAAGTGACCCCTGGCTTCTCAGCCAAGCCCTCAGTCATTCATCAAGGGCCTCAACCTCCCCTAAAAGCTCTGTTTATAGCTGCCCGGCATGCTCATGGTAAAATATGTCCCATTGGATAGACAGAAAGTGTCGATGAGGTGGTATTTCTCAGGCCCTTTGTCAGTCTGTTATCATAGAATTTTGAGCCGCAGAGAGAGAGAGAGAGAGAGAGAGAGAGAGAGAGAGAGAGAGAGAGCCGACAGAAAGGAAGAGTGGAGCTCTAAAGAATAATTTACTTGACCTCATCTGTGCTGGAACGTAAAGTGAAAACCTCATTAATTCCAGGGTCATTCCGTTTGTACATAAATTGGTTAAAAATCGGAATGTGTGGAAGACTTCCAGACAAGCACAAAAAATTACCACCCGCCCCTTGTTTCCTTTCCTCCTCCCCGACAACCAATGCCTTATTCCAAATGAAAGCTTTTCCAAATTGACGTAAATCACTGAGACTTTTTTCTTGGAGATCGCAAATCCCAGTCAGAGGGAGGGAATGGCCTGGAACGTTTTGCACTTATTAGTCTGTAAATATAGTGTTGTTTTAAGCGATTACCAACTGTGAATGATTTTTCACTCCCATCCGTTCTTGAAGTGGGACCTGTCATTTGTCTCAGGGCCTGAAAAAGGGCAACTGTGAAGAGTACTCAAGCAGAGTAGGAGAACAATAAATTACGTTAATGCACACATTTTAAATGGCTCATATTTCTCTTGGCCTGTTATCAAGACTACTCTGCTGAGAATGTAAACTACCTTTCCTACCTCCCTCCCATGCACAATGTTTAATGTTAATCTTCATTCAAAACATTTCTGTTAATGTAATAGCAAATGTAGCCAAATTTAACAGACTTTTCTTATTCTTCTTTTTTTTTTCGATAAGAGACATTTTTGGACAAATATCTGCCTGGCCCCATTAATTGTAGATCATCCAAAATGAGCTGATGCTGAGCTGAATAATAGTTGAATAATAAATAGTGGTATAATAAAGACATACAAAAATAGTACATATATAAATACATAGTTCAGTATATTGAAGTATTACTCCAGCGTTTTTCAACCTAATCTCTGTCTACCTCATCTGTAGTGTATGTGCAATTACCATGGATAAGAATTTCAACATGTTTCATTGCACTGAGAAAAAAACAGAAAACCTTTTTACTCAAAACTCACTAATAATGGAAGTCTAAGGGCAGTTGTAGGGACACTCAATAAGTATTTTAAGATGAGACAGACATGAGACAATTTCTTACTAAGGCTGTTACTGTAGTTTTCTATCCAATTTTTAAATGCTGAAACAATACAGTAATTTCGGTTACTTATGCTTTTTTGTTTGTTTGTGATATCCATGCACGATCGGGCCAAAACTGAGGCACTTCTGTGTTTATATGTTTATGTTGGTAACACATAAACACAAATACTTCCCTCTAAAAAAAATAGTCCCATCTCTGAACAGATTTAGAGCTTAATTTACAAATAACTTTGACTTCAGAGTTTATGAAAACCTTCTACAAAAATATGTGTTTTAGCATGAATGTTTATTGACTGCTTCAACAACTGCCCTTAGAACTCCATTACAAATGAGTTTTAAGTAAACAGGTTTTTCCGTTCTTTTCTTATCACAGGGAAACAAGTCAAATATATTATCTGTTGTACATAACCTACAAATGTGGTATATAGAGATTAAACTGAAAGAATGCTAGAGTATTACTTTAAAGCAACTGAAGGGCAAAGACAAAATGCTTCATGAACATGTACTCAAAATATTGGTGCGGTAAGGGTTTGAAAGATAGGCTAGCCTATTCTGCCCTAATAATGAGATGTCTCTTACCTAATGAAAGATCCATCACTGTTAAAGCAGCCTCATTAATGTCTGACCATGCTTCACTCAGAATTTAATTACATTTGCTATTGGCTGGTCCCTATCAACAGCAGTACATCTCTGTTGCGGTGCAAGTCAATAACTAGCTCAGGGCCAGGCCAGCTCATGGAGTGCTTTAGTGAATTATGAGGTTAAGGCTTAGCTGACATGTTCATCATGTCTCCTCTGCTTCCTTTTGACTCCAACCTCCCAGCAGTCCACTTATCTGTCTATGTGTGAAGACTGTCTTTTCACATTAGTTTGAGTTTGACTGATATTAAGAGGTGCTACATTAAAGCAATTAGTTTGGCATACATTGTTCAGATTGTTTTTAAAGTACTTGTTTAAAATTGAGACAGAGGCTCAGTGATGTTTAACATTAATTCAATTATGTAAAACACAAAGTACCAATTTAGCAAGTTTTGAAAAGCAGCTGAGCCATTTTGAAAAGTAGTGGAAAAAGCAATAATAGTCTTTTATTTTTTAGAAGTCATGGAAAAGAATGCTAGTGGTGCTGTATATGTTGATATAAATTCTCTTTCAATGTTAAGTTAAAAATGCCTCGTGAATGGGTTGCCCCTAAACAATGTATTGTCAGCACAATAGGAATCTATCTTTCCTTTGGCAGAATAACACCATCTTTCTTGTTCAGGTCATCACATTTATCAGTAAAGAAAGAAAGACAGTTTGACATATTAGGTGTTTTAGTTAGTACATTTCTTCGGTTTTGTTATTAAGAAAACAGACCAAGTGGGTGTTCATGATTATTTAATGTGAAATGCAATGATGTTTTGGTTACACCTCTGTTTATTTTTATTTTATTTTATTTTTTAAATGTATTAAATACCTTCTGTTGGAAAAAAAACATCTGTCCAAGCTTTAAATAGACTAAGACAAGACTAAGTGCTAAATAAGTACTGCAACAGTTCAGAACCGGTCAGAATTTATATTTTTGCTCCATATTAGCCCATGTTTCATTGTGAGTTGATATTATTTCTGTAGACAGATTATTTAGAATAAAAAAAATACACCAAAAAAAAGAAGAAGAAAAAAGAAAATACAATTTCGAAGTGCAAATATCAACTTTTACTTTTTAAGGTATTTTTAAGCATGTTGCATATTTTTATTTTTAATAAATCAAGCCTGCTGGATACAAAATAAAAATCTGTCCTAACAGTTTGTTAATTGATATCATCTGAGCTGCTTCAACACAAAGCCTTTTTAAAGTGCTTCTAGTTTTTTAGAAGCTCTAATTTTTTTTACTAGTTTTTCTAGAAGCTTTTATTATTATTTGTGATTATGGTTATTTCTTTTCATATACAATTTGTGGAATACAACCATGGACTCTTAAGGATCATTTTTGGCTTCATAGTTTACACATAAATACATAAATAAATACAAATATAAATGCAATCACTGACAGTTGATTTTAGCAATTCTAATTTAATATATAATGCAATAAATTATAATATGCAATATTCTTATCAGGCCCAGTATGAGTACTTACAATTATTCATAATTAATAATTTCTTTGATAAGTATATACTATGGCGTATTAGCGTAATTAGGTAAATCCTCAACTGTGACATACATATGGCTTGAATTAAAAATCTGCAGCATTGATTATAGTTTTAGAACATACTTGCATTGGGTTTTATGGTATATATTTTCCACTCTGGATATGTTCAGTTCAGGGTTAGTAAATTGATTTGAACCAGTGATTTAAAATATACTAAGCTAATTAGTATTGTAATTCTAATAAATGTATTAATCTATTTTAACAAAGAACACAAACTTGTTTGAGGGTAAAGGTCCACAGAATTTATCCACTAAATTGAAAAGTTTTTCAATATTAAAGAGAAACCCCAGGCTTCCTTATCTTATTGAAGTAATGGAGAAACAAGTCTAAAGGACTTCCATGTTGGAGTACAACAACCAGTGGAAAGGAAAATGTCATTTCAGGTAACCAGTAAGTCATTGTTGGACCTGTCGGTCACGGTCATTGTAAGCAATGAGAATTCTCACACAACGTTGCTGACAGACTTCAGCATGTAATATCATGAGTAGAATAAAAAAATGGAGAATTTTTTTTTTATGTGAATTTCAATTTATATAGTTTCTTGCTAATTATTTACAGTATTTCTGGTCACTTTGTCTTCCTTATTAGTTAAATTGTTCTTTGAATAGTATACTTTCTTTTAATTACATTTTTAAAACAATGTAGAATACTTGCATCTTGTGGGCCATTGTTATGTCCAAAAAGACAGCAAACCTGGGCTCTGTATCATATCAGTTATACAAGCTCCACTGTTGCATGAAGACCTTATGCCTGATGAGAACCAGATGCTTCAGATGCTGATCAATCACAACAGCACCTTCACACAAATTTGATTGTTACAAATCTTTGTTATGAAAAGGTGTGTGAAGACTAGTTGCCTCTGTGGATCTGTGTGTCAGAAGCAAGATAAACTAATTGGATTTGGGACAAGCAGGAGTGCTGTTTGTGTTTGTTTGTGTGTGCGAGAGGTCAGGGAAGTAATCCCTCCCTGCAACCTAAGCAGCCCACATGACACCACAGACATGCTTTTCTGTGTCTTTGGGGATGGGGGAATTCCACCAAAATATATCCCCTGACCAAATAAATACCTGAAGTGGCATGCAAGGCGATAAAGTGTGCAGCCACTTCCTACCCGTGTTTCCTGCAGTCATATTGCTTTATATCTCAAACAGGGAATCCTCAGTAAGGAAGGGTTAGAGGGGAGCTGGGGAAAGATATAGCACAAGTAAGAGAGAGACAGTTCATGATCAGTGTGCTACAGGTCAAGACCTTGAGGTTGTAATGATTAGCTGATGGATGTTGCATGTAAGAGCTCAAACATATGTCAGAGGACAGAGCTAATGAGAGATAAAGGAGTGTAGAGGGTGTGGAGGAGGAATATACAGAGGGAGAGAAAGAGAAGAAGGAGGTTATTGGTAAAAGGCCAACAGCAAAGTGTTTGTTTTTATTATGCATACATATAAGGGCATTTCAATAAAATGCATTTAAAGGTTCAGTAAAACAGGCAACGTACCTCATTGCATAAGAAAGGCCATGGACAAAGGCAAACATACTTGAGACTTGTTAACTGGCTGAAGGAATAGCCCCATTTAAGCAGATAGAAGCAGCTGGCCAGAGCTACGCTTCGTAAAGTTTTATGGTCATCTACACACAGATGATCAGTGCAGCTGCACAGAGTCAAAGATTCCTAAACATACCCTGGAGGAAGTGAACTCTGACCTCACACACACACAGGGTACAGGGCACTAAGACTGGCTCAGGGGTGTTTGTAAACACTTTGTCAAACCCTTTCAGTACAATATGCTTTAATACTGTAATATACTACAGCCAACTTCAGTAACGGAACTGGAATTGGCAAAAACTTGAGCAAGCACACAATGTTAATAACTAGCAGCACAGCCTAATCCTGGTGTGCATCATGTTTCATTTTCTCAAATGAGGAATTTGTGAGGAGATGTGAAACCAAACTGCTTTCTAAAAATCACTCACCTTCTTTTCCTCTGCATGTGGATGGCAGTTTCTGTGGTAACGGACAACCAATGTGGCCAGTTCAGCCGGCTTTTACCGTAATATAATGAATTTGCTTCAGTTGCAGCAGTTCTGCATTGTGGATCATCTGTGTCCTTAAAGGCCTGCTCACAGAACTGACACTATAATTGGTTTGTAACTTAAAGGAAATTAAGCAAATGGAACACTTATTTACCTGATATGGAGCTCAAGCAAGTCAAAATTGGATGATGTCTCTTTGTCATCTCTTCCCCTTTAACAAGCTTAGCTATTATACACACACACACAACCTCTCACATGGACTCACTCTCATACACACACACACACACACACACACAGGCAATAGAGTGTGACCAGTGCAAGAGTCAGTCAATGTGTTTGAGGCTCCGATAATGAGCTCACGATCACTGAACTCCTGAAGAATGAATCCATTTATGCTCTGGTGATGGAGCTGGAGGGTGGTCCCAACACTTAGAAACCATTACTGTGACTTTTAAACAGAGGACTCTCTAAACATCATTATCAGATATGTGGTTCTACTTCTTTTATTTAATTTTAAGTGGTGTAGTCCAAACACTTTATAAAAATAGCCAAGAGATTCTGAACAAAAACCTCCTATATTCATGAAGCTGTCACTTGTGCTTGAATATCAAACAGCTGAATTTTTAAAAAACATAAATAATTTATTATATGTTAGGTGGTATAGAATGACATTGTTATGAATAGTAATTACTTGCTTTTCAAATTTTATGCTTCTGGGATTTAGTAGCTGTTTATTTGGATGGAGTTTTGTTGTATCCCTTATCACCTCTTCCTTAAATGAACATGTCTGTAGGTCATGATAAAGTGAAAATGAGGATATGAGAAAACCTCCAATGTTGCACAAAGAGGCAAGGTTTCTTCTATGACAATAGACGTGTGGCTGCAGCTAATTCTCTGATACTATAAGACACTATAAAAGACATAGTAAATGCTGTTTGGCAATCACAAGAACCCATGCTAGTGTTGTTTAATAAGCATTATATTTTAATGAAGGCTATTTGCTTGTGCAAAAGTAGGTCTAGTGAAAAAAGGTTTAAATGAGGGTACAACTATGAATTTTCTAAATGTAAACTTACTTATGGTTGTCATTAAATAAGCACCTAGACATGTGGGTTGATGCTCCAAAAGAACCTCTTATCAAGTCAAATCAAGTCAAGTGGGCTTTTATTGTCATTCCTCCATATAGCTTGTATACATAGGAACGATGTGATGGGCAAATTGACCTGTGGAGGTCAAGTTGTCTGACTGACTTTTACGAGTTGAAATCACCTATAAGGTGACGTCAGTCATGCAGGATCACTGCAGTTAACTTGAAAACAGCTATAAATTCAAAACCCATAGGCAGCTCAATTATAGAAAGCAAGCTAAATGTCGTTTTGTTCCACCTTTGATGACAGTAATTTTGTTCTCTATTTTTGTTTTTTCATCACAGTGGGCTGTCCAAATGTGGTTATAATCATCTGTGTAAACGTCCGCAAATACATTTGCTATGGAGCCAGACAGGGCGTATGATAAATCTCTTATGGAGGATCACTAAGCTCAAATTAATAACAAACTACAAGCAGTTCTCACAAATGATGATATGCCACGAAGTTGGCAGGAAAACCACTGCCTAGTTTCCCAAACATCCAGGATTTCAAATATGGCCTGTTTATTGCCACATAAAAATGAGGGTGAAAGGCCTTGGGAGCCTTTAGATTAGTACCAATAACAAGCCGTGATTATAGTTAAGTGTGCACACACAGCATTACTTTAAAACGGGGTGGGCGATGAAAAGATTTCTTCAGTAGTCAGCATCCAGGTGGTAAAGTCTCAGAGGGTTCCCTGAGTCAGAGAGTGGTCCAAGGACAACGAGGCTCCATCCAAAGATGGGGGCCACAGTATGAGGCGGGGGGGTTTCACAAGAAGCTGATGCCCCATCGTCTGTGGTCTACCATGCAGTGCAGCAGAAGGTAACTGGAGCCAAGGTGGAGTGAGAAAGGAAGGGAGGAAACTAGGAGCGAAACCATGAAAAATGTAGAGTATGAAAATGTCTCCCTTGGTTTATGGCTGCACAGACAGGCGTCCAAGAGAAACACATCTTTAAATTTAACCATAGATGCCTCTTAGCCTCTTTTTTTTTCTTTGCCCTCTCCCAACTGGCTGGCAAGGGCTTGGTTTTCAGAAAGCAAAGCTAAGTTGCTTGGAAACTGTGACCATGTTACAAAAGGACTCAATAACGTGTCTTTTTCATAACGTGGCGACAGTTCCTGTATGTTAAGCTCAGTTTTCAAATAAATTGAACATGTGTACATCAAACTAGTTAGAGGCTAGATCCATTATAGCTATAGTATACTCTATCGTAACTATTCTTTATAATAACCCAGTGTTAGGAACATCATATGCACATAAACATCATATGGCAATACAGAAAAATTAGAGGATAGCTTTGTAATATATATATATATATATATATATATACACTCAAAGAACAGTTTATTAGGAACCTGTACACCTTCTCATTCATGCAATTATCTAATCAGCCAATCGTGTGGCAGAAGTGCAATGCATAAAATCATGTAGATACAGGGAAGTAGCTTCAGGTAATGTTCACATCAACCATCAGAATGGGGAAAAAATATGATCTCTGTGATTTTGACCGTGGCATGATTGTTGGTGCCAGATGGGCTGTTGAGTATTTCTAAAACTACTGATCTCCTGGAATTCTCACGCACAACAGTCTCTAGAGTTTACTCAGAATGGTACAATAAAGAAAAAACATCCAGTGAGCGACAGTTCTGCAGACAGAAACGCCTTGTTGATGAGAGAGGTCAACGGAGAATGGCCAGACTGGTTCAAGCTGACAGAAAGGCTACGGTAACTCAGATAAC
>JAOUQW010000023.1:4344230-4362325 GCA_028565825.1 Olivaichthys viedmensis
CAAGAATCTTGCAGAACTTGTTACGGTTCTTCTGCAGAACTTTGGTTCTCACTTGCTTCTGTCTCTGCAGGTAAAATTCCAGAACTACCTTGATTCTGTTTTGATCTAAAAAGTGCTCTAGTGCTAAATATCTTACTTTCTTTAATGATGCACAAAGACTTTTTTGTAAAATGAATGTTTGGAAAATGTAAAATTTGCTCTTTTCTGATGACGCACTAATGCAGAAGACGTAAAATAAACATCTAAGGCTAAATTTATTTATATATATATAACATTGGGGGGGGTGGGCTAAGACTTTTGCACAGTACTGTACATCTTCAGATATATTTCATAAAGGATTTTTAAAATCTATTTGTCTTGGGTTTTAAATAATTATTCATTCGTGTCTTGTATAATTTTGTATTATGGATATTTGAAATAAATCATGGTGGTGCGCTCAGACTTTTGGACTGTGATTAAAAGTCATAAAGGTGGTGTTTGGGTCAAAGCTGATTTTATTTTTCTGCAAAGATGCGGGTAAACGTATTTACGAGACGCACAGAAGGGGTTTATGGGTAAGCGTAGCTAGCCGAGGCTTGCAGAGCAGAGGACGCTAGGCATTAAACAAATGTTGATTTGTTGAGCAGGTAAGTGTTCAAGTTAAACAAGTGTGTTTTTTAATCTGGATTTAAAAGCACTTGTAGATCTACAGAGCGTTCCTAACGTTCTCTGGAACATGATTGTAAGAAAAACGTCTTTCCACTACTTGACCTGCGATGATCTTCGGGATTAACAGCAGATCCCTGAACCGAACAGACACGAAAGACCCTTTTGTTTCTTTTGCAGGTGATTCAGCTCATTAAGCTCCATTCATGAGTGCGTCCGGCTCCGTGTAGCAGCCATGGATGACATGGCCTCCGTGGGCAAAATTAGTGCCTCCTCTGACTCGGTGTCCACCCTGAACAGTGAGGACTTTGTCCTGGTGTCCCGCCTCGGGGACGAGACCCCATCCACTAATAACGGCAGTGACGATGAAAAGACGGGCCTGAAGGTAAGATTGTCGACCAAGCAGGCGCTTCCCGACAGACATTTATGCAGTGGTTTTAAGCACATTTTAGTGTTTTTCCTGCACATCCATGTTGACTCAGAACCGGCCTGTTTAATCACCAGATTAGTTGGATAAGGTGTGTTGGAGCATGGGAAGCTACAAAATGCGCAGGGCAGGGGTAGAGCTGGGCTTCGATTAAATTTCTTATGATTTCGATGATGAATTTTAAGATATACATGAACGTGTAGCGGCGCTAACATGGCCATCGGTATCCTGCACTTGCTAATTGGCTATTTCTATATCAGCCAGCGTAGCGAGCTCCTTCCTCGGCCAGCGCAAAATGTCATCGATCAAATTGAGATTATTGGGAAGGTACCTGTATATTCAAATTATTTTTAAAAACGTTGCTATAAATGTAATGTTATGCTTTAATTCTGTCGTTCAGCGAATTCAAATGCTGATTACGTTCGCAGCCGCGTCGTTATTTTTCGTTAATGGTCCGTACTAAAATGCCGTTTAATTTGAGCGGAACAGAAAAAGCGCATATCAGTAGAAAGTAAATGCAGCAGAGGAAGAATCTGAGTCACTACTTTATTATAAAACACAACACATATTTGGAGTTTGTTAATTTGTCTATGGTTTAAAATATAACTGACTCGACAGACAGACCTCGCTGAAGTAAATAAATGACAGTGAGAAAGACTGGCACTATAACCGCTTCCCTGCGTCTCGATAATAGATGTAGTACTTCCTGTTTATGTCAGATCGTGTTCCTGATTGGCTGGTGATGGTGAAACATGTTTAGTTTGATCACTTTACGCACTACTAGTTACGATGTGGTGCAACTGAAATTCATATAATGATTTATAATCGTAATCGAGTAATATTGAAAAATGTATTGTGAAAACATTTTTGGCCATATCGCCCAGCCCTAGGCTGGGGTACTCCAGGACCTGGGTTGGGAACCACCGTCTTAATAAATGAGTTTATTTTGAGTTAGGCAGTGAGGTTAACATGTCATACATTTGTTTAATTTTATAAGAATAATTCATGAAAAAGAGCATTAGTAGTGCTAAGTTTAGGGTTTAGAGGTTAGGGTTGGGTTAGGAGATAGTTAGGGGTTAGTGCTGGTTTGGGATGTTGGGGTTTTAGAGGTTGGGATTGAGATTTTAGAGGTTGAGATTTTAGAGGTTGAGGTTAGGGTTTAGGTTTTAGTGGTTGAGGTCTTGGAGGTTGAGGTCTTGGAGGTTAGGGTTTTAGATGCTAGTGTTGAGGTTTTAGGTTTTAGAGGTTGGGGCTTTAGGGGTAGAGGTTTTAGAGGTTGAGGTTTTAGGTTTTAGTGGTTGGGTTTTAGGGGTTGAGGTTTTAGGGGTTGAGGTTTTAGGTTTTAGAGGTTGGGTTTTAGGGGTTGAGGTTTTAGGGGTTGAGGTTTTAGGTTTTAGAGGTTGAGGTTTTAGGTTTTAGTGGTTGGGGTTTTAGGTTTTAGGGGTTGGGGTTTTAGAGGTTGGGGTTTTTGAGGTTTTAGGGGTTGGGGTTTTAGGGGTTGAGGTTTTAGGTTTTTGGGGTTTTAGGGGTTGAGGTTTTAGGTTTCAAAGGTTGGGGTTGGGGTTTTAGGGGTTGAGGTTTTAGGTTTTAGAGGTTGGGGTTGAGGTTTTAGAGGTTGGGGTTTTAGATGTTAAAGTTGAGGTTTTGAGGGTTGAGGTTTTAGATGTTGGGGTTTAGATGATCGGGTTGAGGTTGAGGTTTTGGAGGTTGAGGGTTTAGAGATCACCTCGTATTAATGCAGTGATTCACAGCTGAGAATATTCATTTCCAAGTGTGGGTCTGTGATTCTGAATGGGGCAGAAAAAATAATAAACAACTCAGTTTATTACACACACACACACACTGTACTTTGTGTTTTCAGCACTTATCATTGGGACATTTCCTCACTCCTTGGTTTCGCTTTAAATCCATCGGACATCTGTTAGATTTGCTTGATCTCACTTTGCTCTGGGGTGAAACAATCATTTTAAAGCAATAAAAGGAGTGTGTGTGTGTGTGTGTGTGTGTGTGTGTCATCTTGGGGCGTTGTTCACTCTTCTTTTGGAATTTTCTGGAAGAACCACATCCATTGTTGAGTCTTTTTTTTTTTTTTTTTTTCTCTCTCTATTTTCTGTGTCTCATTCGGTGCCTCTTGTGAAATCCCTCTTTTGAACGTCTTCTTTTGCTCATCTGGTTTTGTGGTTTCGGTGATTTTACGAGAGCTATGTTCATCTTTTCTTTGTGGGGAAGGACACACCATCCCATTTTCTGTCCATGTAGTCCATCTGCGTGACCTGTACCACATGCCTGTGCTTTATTTTATTTTTTAATCCCCTTGCACATCAGTGGCCTATCCTGCCTGTTTCCTTCACCCTGGGTGCGCACTGTAACAGCCACTAGAGGGCGCTCATGAATTATCCATTCACCTTCTCAGACCTATCAAGGCCTGCATGTACTTACCTGACGGAAAAATAGTTCATTGTGGTCTAAATGCTGATGTGCTCAGGTGACTCTCAGCATCCATGTGTCCATGTTTGACCTGATTTCCATTAACTGCTCCGTGTTCTTCTCCGTGTTCCTCACCATGTTCTACACCGTGTGCCTTCTGGAAGAGGCTCTTCTAAACCTCTTGTTTGTTACGCAGGTGATTTCTGAGGAAGGGGTCAGCTTTAAGGTCAGTCTCTTTCTCTCTTCCTCTCTAGCTTTTTTTTCTTTTCTCCTCTTGCTTCCATACATGCTCGCTTTCTCTCACACCTTCTTTTCACTGAAGAAGAAGTCAGTGCTGGTTCGTGGGAAGATTTTTTTTTAAGAGCGAGGCCAGGTTTCCACTGTGGCATAATCAAATGTGGAGGGTTTTTGAGACCATTTTATCGTCCATAGTCAAATATTTCATTTCTATACACACAGCACAAAAACAGCGCTTTATTTTGTGTGTAGCTGCTCGAGGGAAGTATAGCATTAACATTTTTGTCGCAATTGCCAGAAAAACGGTTGCTTTCTCCTCGTGCCCCTATTTACAATCTTTTTCAACAATTCTTTTCACAACCCATTACGCTGTTCACGTCTCATTTTAATGGCCGTCATGAAACTTGCTTGAGTTGCTGGACTTGTTGTTATGGGAACCGAATCGTAACAAAATGACGTCAACCCCGAACCCCTGGTGTCACCGGTTCTTGGTTCCAGGCCAAAAACGCGTTTACGTCATGTCAGAAGTACTATAAAGACGACATGACGGACCGGAGATTCATTTAATCGGACTCGAAAATTAATGTTTTCTATCACAACACCTTAACCTCGTTCACTGGTTTGTAGTTCCTAACTGGTCATTTCTAGGGCTGGCCTGAATAATTAGAATATTCGAGTACTCGTTCGTTAGGTTGGTATTCAATTCTCTATTTAGTATTCGGAAGCTTCGTCTTTTTTTAAGCCACAAAAATGTAGCCTGAACTGCAATTAATTTCATACAATTCAAATTCCGCTGTGACGCTGTTCATTTTACACCGGTCTCGGTGTCAAGTACGCAGGCCTGGAGCATAATTTCTGTGCTTTCTTGCATTGGTCTAGTAAATATAACGTGCAAATATATGTACTGAGCGTCAGATCGTTATAAACATGCATTACCACTGTGTATGATCACATAAAGTTCATTAATCCAATAAGAGTTTAATTTCTACATTCTGTAACAGTTAGAACTTTCACACAGTGTGAATGTTAACAGAGCGCTGCTACAGGGGGACTACAGGCTGAAAAATAGCCCATGTGCTGTTTAGATTATCGAACTAAACTGCACAATATAGCAGCAATATTGTATTCTGAATTGTTTCTAGCTAGAAACCACGCAGAAGAAATAAGACTCGAGTGAAAAAATATGCTTGGTGCCGTGTCCGTTGTAAAATGGGCTTAAGAAATCACGTGTACTTTAAATGATAGGACGATAAGATGCTAAATAAAGGTGCTAAATTAGCGGTAAGAGGTTTGTATCGCATGGAGACACGACAAGTTTGATGAATCATCTCAAATATGTAAGAATTTATATTATGCTGTCAGACACAGTATCTTGGCTTCTTATTAATAATAATAATATCATTAATACATCATCGCCACCTGCTGAATATATTTTGAACTGCAGTAACGAATATACTTAAAATTATGGTTAATTATGAAACAAATTTTCTGTTAAAAGCTGTTCGGGTCAGTCCTAGTAATTACTAATTATGAGTCGTAAGCTGGTAATTAACATAATTCGTCCATGACGTGAACACACTATTGGTGCTGGAACCGAAGCAATTTTTTTCCGACTGAGAACCGGTTCTTAAGCAGTGGAAACATGCAGAACGTTTCGAGATCAGGCTCTGGAACCTTGAGTGGAAAAGGGCTCTCCTTCCTTCCTTCCCTGCCCAATGTTCTTCCTCTTTCGCTGTGATTTTGTGACCATCTGTGATTGGCTGTTGATTGTTTTCATCGGTTTGATGAATGTCCTTGGAGACTGAAGTTCCTCAGTGAAACATTCACGGCCTCCTTTTTACACTTTTTTAACAGTTTGTGTAATATTTAAATATATTGCATCACGTATTGTAAACCTCATTCAAATTATATTGTATTAAATTATTGGCTGCTTTAACCCTTGTGTTCTGTTTGGGGTCAAAGTGACACATAAAAAAAACCAAAAAACATTAAACAGCAGTAAAAATATTGAAAGTGGTGTCCTTTTGTAAATTTCATTAATGTAAAAACCCATATAAATTATATTTATATTTGACAGATTATTTCAGAAGGTGAAAGAAAAGTACTAAAAATGACAGTTTGTAAATATGAAGCAGCTGTTTTAGCCCTTGTGACATTCCCTCCATCTCTTAATTAAAGTCCCACCTGCACACACACACGCGCGCACACACACGAAAAAAGGAGGATCCCCAAAAATGGGAAGAGTTTAGTGCGTCTACCTCTATAGATGTTGTTTATATTTCCTCTATATTGCTATTGTACTGAAGATAAGCTATTTTTAAAATGTTGTAATGTTTTGCTGTATTGCCTGGCACAATTGCTAAGAGTACTGAACAGAACATGAGTTAAAGTACCCCTGGATGTGTGATGTTAAAACATTAAAAATAATCCATGTTCATTCAATAATAAATTGTTTAATGTTTTTAATGCATATAAAAAAAATAAAAATGGCTGAGGGACATCTCTATACCTTTGCCCCTCATTAAAGATCCCAGGATCTATGAATGTGCAGGAATATGCAATTAGGAAACACCTGCCATCCCTAATAGCCTAATATCGCTAGCATTAGCTAACTTAGCTAGCTGGCTAGCTAACCGCTAGTAAACTAGCTCACATTAGTCACAAAGTGAGATTTCAGTATCAGAGTCTGGATTTTACATCGTCACTTTCTCACGGATTAATTTAACAGCAGCCAAAAGCTGTCAAAATATAACGTTACCACGACAACCATGATTTTGTTCATCACTTACATTAGCTGAATTAGCTAGGTAGCTAGCTAGCGTCTAAAAGTTTCCCGGTACCGTTTAATAATTTGCATATCAGACGTGATTGGTCCAAAGATTTTGGAGCTTTATTGCATGACATCACAAACTGCGCTCATACGTGGCCCCTCCCCCGAATCCGTTTTATACAGAAGTACTGAGAAAAGTCTTCGTTTTTAAAACGAAACAAAAAAACTGAACGTATTGCTGTGTTTATAAATTTTACCCAAACACTGAAATCTATAAAATCAGAATTGGGCATCGAAGAGGAGCTCATCATTTAAGCACCATGCTGTAGAGTTCAGGGGGACTTTACGTGTGTCTTTTAGACATTGGGTTTTTGATCACATGTAAAGGTGTGTCTTATCTGTGCAACATCAATCAAATCCATATGATCAAAGACAAACAACTCTTTGATCCCTGTCTCTTATGTTTGTAATCCTTCATCAATCACAGACGGTACATCAGAGGCATAAATTACAGATGAGGGTCAAGAATAAAATCTGATCCTCAGGGGATATAAGGAGACATTTTTGTGTGTGTGTGTGTGTTTGTGTGTGTGTGTGTGTGTAAGCAGTCATACTCGGTGTTTACCTCTTAGTGATGACGATTCTTTGGATTTTGGTTCGAATTCTGTAGACAATATCCGATCAATGCCGAACTTGAGATCTTTGCTAGAAGGTGGAGGTGCTGGTTGAGAAAAGAGGGTTGTTCTGGCCACAGAGGTCAAGTGTATTCCATGCCTGTGGTAGGCAGACGCAGCGTTCACTCTCGCACCGAATACGGATGCGTCCGGCGCTAACGGAGATGGGCGAAGCGGAGATCCCGTGGAATGAACTTGAGCCCTGGCTCCCATATGGGTCATGAGCGCCGAAGACCCAGCGGCATTTTCAGCGTCTCCAATATGCAGTATGTCAGCAATGCAAAACGAAGGCTTCTTCACTGTGTCCATTGCAAGACCACCCGAACAATAGGCGGACCAGAGACTAAAATTGGACGCGTAAAGGGGATTCAGTCCGGCTGTATACATCCTCCTCTTTTAGGTCGCCTCTATCTTTATGCATGCAAAAGAGAATCACGACATTAAGTATAGCCTATGCAACAGGTATAAGCGCCTTATTTAATGACGTGCATCGCTTTCTTAACAAGCCAGAAATGTTCTCTTCAACTATGAAATTCCAGACTGTGGTCCAAGAAGTTCTACGCAGAAGTTTCTTCAGAGATGCTGATTGGCTCAGTCTTAGCCAATAGAAGATCAGAAAACGTTCCCACTTGCCCTTGATGCATTAGCGCAGTCTTTGGGAAAGAAAGAAGATTATTGAAGACAGTAACTGTAGTCCTCGGAATCACCATCAGATCTTCGTCATTGTTATGGAATTATATCTAGAGATGTACATTTCTAATGTGATACAACCGTCCACTGTTGCATTCTACTGTGTTGCTCTTTTCTTTTCTTTTGCTACTCTATGCGGAAGTCAACTTATCAATGGCATAGTAGGCTATCTATTTTAGACCAAAACGGTCGAAATGCCGAATGACGAAGTACAGCATCACCAATTAAACATAGAACCATTCATTCATTCATTCATTCGTTCATTCATTCATTCATTCGTTTGTTTATTTATTTGTTTGTTTATTTATTCATTAATGTATTCGTTCATTTGTTTATTTCCTTAATTGAAATACTTTTACCGTCGAATCTGACCCATTACTGAGATGTATTTCAAACCAAACCAAGGGTGTGTAAACAATAGCCGTGTTGTAATCATATTTATTAAGTCAATTAAAATATTTTATTGTTGGGCTAGGAGAAAAACTGCGGCACTTTGGCGCACACGGCTCCTTGTTGGCCCAGTGAGATTAGGAAACAGGAGTTTCTCGATGCAGGTCATCCTGTTTTTGATGGGCTCTGATTCAAGCCTAAATGAGCGGATATTCCTGCTAGATTTATCCCAAAATAGAAGATGTCAGTATTTTAGGGAACAGCGGAGGTTCATATTTCCTCCGGCGTGGGGAGGGGGGACTTTATAATGACTGTTAGCACTTCCTTTTTTCAATATTTGTGCAACTTTATCTCAACCTGCAAGTTGCATGGTGACGCAAATCCGTCTTTGGGCTTATAATAAACAAAGGAAATCTGTTCTCCACTGAAACGAAAACACAATTAACTTCAGAAGCGATATTTTATCCATATGTACAAGTGCAACCCATCATTCTCCTATTATTACTGTGCTAAAATGGAACTAGGGAAATATGGAGAACTGAAAATGTCAGTAATAAGAAACACGAATTATTATTATTATTATTATATTTATTATTATATTTATTATTATTATTAGTAGTAGTAGTAGTAGTAGTAGTATTGTGGTTGCCTTTGTTATTTTGTTGTTGTTTTGCTGGATTTTTAAAAAATTGTTATTGTTGTTTAATACAGACACAGCTTTATCCAACACAAAACACACATTTTTTTCAAAGTAATATTAATTTCCACTAAAATCAGTTTACTCTAATTTAGCTCCGAAACATGGGCTACTTTTAACGCTGATGATTTTACTGCGCGTTCGTTTTACTGGGCAGTGACAACATTTCGGCTGTTATTACTAACTTCAATTCGTTTATAGACGCATATGAACTGAACAAATGTTGTTTTCGGTTTGCATAAGCTCCATGTACGTCATATCTATAATAAGGGTAACAATTTAACAAATGCGTCAATCTGGCTCTCTCTTCCTTTTGAGGCGTTCATTACGGTTGATTCATTATGCCGGAAAGGTCTATGACCCTGACCACCTCTTACCACGATGCTTTAGAGTGACACTTTTCCGGTTTAAATTTAGAGATGAAATATAATGTTTGCCCTCGATCTAACAGTCAAAACAATCCATGGAAAAGGATGTGGAAGAAGCGGCGTTAGTATGCCGAAACACGCACGCTATTTCAGGTGTGCGGAGCCAGACGCTTTGAAAAAACGCTTCGTCCGCATTGCGCATGAGTACGAGTGTGAGCAACAATAGCGCCTTGGCCTGCAACACGTATTACAGTAAGAGATCATGCTTAAAGGCAAAATTGGTTTGAATTAGAAAGCACGGTGGAATTTGCGTTTAATTGTCACATTTTGTTGATTTCATTTTAGCTTTCTTCTAAGAGATTATGCAATTCTAAATTAGATGCATATTGCTGATTAATTTCATATCATGATCCCACTCTCTGTTCTTCAGACACGATACACATTTCAACTAAAACTGAACGTGCATTGCTGGTGCCTGTATTTTTCGTTTGGAAAAGAAAAGAAAAAAAAAACCCACAACATATTCGCCATGAACACGACCCGTGGCAAGTCAATTAATACTTCTGGCATTAGCAATTTATATTTCTGGACCAGACTATTGAAGCCAGGCCTTCTGTGTACCATTGAGCAAATGGTTTCAATAGTGCATTGTGCTCCATGTGTGTAATCCTAAATATATTGCGCTACAATGGGGTTATATCCTTAACACCATAATACCAACATAATATCCCAATTATGTAGCATACATCAACCCACCCAGATGCCTTCTAAATATAAAGTCTGGTTTTAAAAACTCTAACGGAATGCTCAACCTCATTTCTAACGAAAACGTCAAGGGTAAACCACAACCTCACGCAAAATTCCAACGAATTCTAAAGACAGTTTGGTTGAACTTCATATGAATATAATGGTAAGAAAGAGCTCGCCTCTTAGTCTGACGTACCCCAGTAGCCTAAAGCAAGCAGGCATGTGTCCCTGTGATATAAAATGTGTAAACCAATGTCAGTATAATGCTGGTAAGGATATGCAGATGTTTCTCAGTTGAACACAGAACGAGAATACAAGTTGCCAAACATCTTTACCATCTTCACACTCACAGAAGCTATGTTTAGCCTTAACATAGTGTAACTCGGTGGTATAAAATTCTAGACAAATCTCTATTAGAATGACAATTGCGCTCACAAATGTAAACCGCTCTTATTAACAACGGAAAAACAATTACAACAGTTCATTCTGAGTAAACACTTTTCTGAAGACGGTTTAGTATGTGAAAGTAGGCTGCATGTCAGCATTCAAATAACTACATCATTAGAGTAATTTCGAGTCCATTGCTCTTACTTCATATTTTATGGCATTTATCAGCCTATTTCTGGATATTTAGAACACTCCAAGCTGGCCTGTTGCTAAAAGCAGAGGCGGCTGCATGGGGTAGAAGCTGGAGGCTGCCTGCAATGGCCCATCATTCAGGGACATAAAAACTGAAATATTATGATCGTCAAACCAAGGCATAGAAAGTGTAATGTTTTTGTGTCCCTCTAGGCCCGGCATTGGCTGTCCAGAAACACCCAGGACTTTTCTCATAGCATAGCCTGCGCAGAACGCTGACAAACTAATTAGCACGTTATTCAAGAACTGATTTGCTTTGACGCGTTGGGAGAGAAAAAAAAAATAGTCTTAATTATCGATTCAAGTCAAACGACATGATTTTAGTTTTTCAGCCTCTAGTGAATTGGTTTAAGGCGAGCGGATGCATTTTTCCAATTTTAATGAAAGAAAGAAAGAAAAAAAAACCAACAACAACTAACTGATCTCCTCCGTTTGTCTCTGAATGTCGTGTATAAATATATATATATATAAAATAAAATAATAATATTACAAAAATGTAGACGAACTGGAGTCTCCTGCAGCAGGGACGGTTTCGTGCGCGCCATGTGATGCGGTCTGCATTTGAATTGAGCACTCCCTTTCTCCAAACGGAATGTTCTTCGAGACACACACAGGGACAGCAGATGGACATTTGATGGACAAGACAAACCCACAATCGCCTTAGTCGACCCGCTCGTTAAATAACCAAAGCGCTTCCTTTAATGGAAGCTTCAATGTGTCTCGCATGTCTGCCCATTAAAAAACCTTCTGTATTTACACAAAAGCGGCGGCAAATGTTGAAGTCGTGCCATTTGTGTAAAGAAACCCAGGCTGGCTAATTTCTCTTTTGGTCAATGTACACAGGGTTAAATCAAATTCAGCGAGCGCTGCCGCTCTCCATGCTAAATAAGACCAGGACTAATGGAAACGCGAAAAGGTCATCATAACAAACCATTACTGTTTCTGCTCCCAGTGTATCCTGGCAGTGATCCCGCTAATGCGTAAATCTTAAGCACTCTTCGCAAGTGCATCCTTTTGCTTTGCCCATGCGCAACAAAAAAAAACCCCGAGCGCTAACTGTCCTGATTAGGCCGTGCTCCTTTCTGTGACTGCACAGTGATTGATCGCGCACTTGTTTACCGAAAGTAATCACTGCTGAGGCAAACCAGAGCTTCTACAGCTTTGGAGGATTAGCGTTTAGGGCGCATACGCCTTATTAATTGTTGTAATGGAGCGACTGAAAGGAAGTAAGCAACGTAGACAAATGAGAGAGATAATAAAATATGACACCACAACCTTTTTGCTGGAGCTATTTAAGTTCTGCATCAGTTCGAGCTATAAACGTCCACGAGATATACAGGATATTTGAGTCTAAATGCATGGAAAACAGTGTACACCAAAAGTTCAATTAAAAAAAGTTAATTAAAAAAAAAAGATTAATGACGAAATGGGAGGATGTAGGAATTAACTTTGCTATTAATGCACAATGTATTTTATTTGAGCTTCTTTTTTTTTTTAGTCTTTTAAGGCCTTTTTTTTTTTTTTTTTTTTTACACGGACGTTTGTAAAATAATAATATATTTGTTTAATTTGTTGGAATATTCCAAGATGCTTAAAGGTCCCAGGTTTGGAATGACAGCGTTTTGACAGTGTACAGTCAAGGGCATATATCTATCTAACTTAAAGTATGTGATACGTAGACCTACTTCATTCACTCATGGCCTGTGAAATTGAGCTTTCTGCCAAAATACAAAATATAACTCGTGACAGCAGCTCTCTCTCTCTCTCTCTCTCTCTCTCTCTCTCTCTCTGTCTCTCTCTCTCTCTCTCTCTCTCTCTGTCTCTCTCTCTCTCTCTCTGTCTCTCTCTCTCTCTGTCTCTGTCTCTCTCTCTCTCTCTCTCTCTCTGTCTCTCTCTCTCTGTCTCGGGCTGGCCCTGCGTTTATAGTGACGATTTGTGCGGTACTGTAACGTTCACCTCCACTATAGTGAACAAAATGTCCAACATTTCTCTCAAAATGCATTTTCTACACCTGTTTCAAAACGACTCTGGTAGAGTTTCGTCTAATTTATGTTCCTGAAATAAGTTAAAGCGCAAAACCTCCTACACTCTGAAAAAAAGGTTCGATCTAGAACCCGTAAGGAGTCTATGGTTGTCCCTCTGGGGGAACCCTTAAAGGTTCTATGTAAACCCCTACAACTGAGTGTTTCCATATCAGAAAGGGTTCCAAATAGAATCCTTTTTGGAAGCAAAGAACCCTTGAAGAACCCGAGCGCATAGAACGAGACCACAAAATGACTTATAATATAATATAATATAATATCTAGGCCTTACATAACACCATTAGATAAATTAGCATTGCTGAAAAGAGTAGAATGAGACTGATCCGGCTCCTCTTTATTGAAATGCAGTGCACGTTAGATCTCTGTTTGATGTGGTGATCAGAAGCAGGGAGTTGAAAGGACAAGAGTTCAGCAGAAAGGTTTTCCTTTGTAGGCTTTCATTTTCCCTTTACTAGACCCAAGCGTATTTTGCTAATATGAGATACAGCAGCCCTGAGAATACATGCGTATGTGAATTAAACTAAGGTATAGTGACCATAAATGTCATCTCATCATGGAAAGTACATGTGCAGCTATTACAGAACTTTACAAAACGGAACATTTCCAGCACTAAAGTCCTGCCATCTCTCTCTCTATATATTTGTGGTTTAATGGAATAGTCTTGAGGACTGTTATGATTTTCTGCAAAAAATCTCTCTCTCTCTCTCTCTCTCTCTCTCTCTCTCTATACATTCAGTTAGATTTGATTATCTACTGCCATCTGGTGTAGAAAATCTCATACTTCCTGCTCTCAGTCCTTCCTGTTTCAAAAAGGGAAACAGTCTTTCTTTTCTCTAAATATGATGCTTGTGTATGATGTTTGTATTGGGTTACCATTTTTCAGTGGAGCAAAAACCAGAACCATACAATCAGGTTAAATGCATGCTGCAATTCTGCCTGAATATGGCTTGCTTTTCATCTGTATGTACCAGGAAATACTATTTCCAAAAATAAGAATTTATATCAACTGTAATGCAATCTATTCCTAAACAAATGGAGTTGCGGACCGAAGCGTTATCACTGATTAAGCGTCGGATTCTGGCTTTTACTTTGACGGAGTCACATGGCTTTCCAGCAACCAATGCTCATTTCACTGGCAGGCCTGGAACACGTCAGTCACGTGACTGCCGGGATTTCTCCCGAGTGCGGGGTTCAGATTCAAGTGCACAGTGTTAATGTGAATGTAAGCCCTCCGTCTACACGGCATAGGAATTTAACGAGCACAGTATGCGACGTTCACGCTGTTATTCTGAAGCCTGTTTATACATATATATATATATATAAACGTGCGCTCTCTGGGTACTGGCGCAGTGTGTGTCACAAACCACGCCCATTTCTGGCATCGACACGCCCACAAGGCGCATTGAGACATAAGAGGCTGTCAAAGGACACTGCTCAGTCCAGGTCCAGATCGAGACACACACCCAGCTGGTTTAAACGCATCCAAAGCCGTAAGTATCGCTGCGTAATTTATGGGGTTTGTTTGTTTGTTTGTTTGTTTATTTATTTATTTATTTTTCGCAGTTTTAAACTGAACTCGCTTGCGTTCCTCGCGAACATCGTGGACTTGCTCTGATGATCCATGTAGAATTAAGCATGTGGATGAGAAATGAGGGCATCTTGAAATGTTAGAACAGAGAGCGCACTGAAAAAAGAGCGCACTGAAAAAAGAGCGCACTGAAAAAAGCGCACTGAAAAAAGAGCGCACAAAAAAAAGCGCACTGAAAAAAGAGCGCACTGAAAAAAAAGCGCACTGACACGGGAAGGCTCAGACTCCGAGTTCGAGCAGAAGGCCGGCGATGCTACATTAAGGCGGAAGTTGGAAGCGTATACACAGCTGTCATAACACCCGCTTGGCTTGTAATGCTTCGATCCTTTTGAAAATACGGTGGAAGTGTCGATTGGAGGTTATGGATTCCTCATTTAGATTATAGTAGCTAAACCCTAAGCTGTGTGTCCCACGTCACTGCATTATTCTGCGCCGCAAAGACCTGAAGAATGCGGAAGGGCTTCGCTTTAGATCGTTTGGATCGTTTGACGCTTTAATCGATACACCATTTTGCATGGATCTCTGTTTTAAGTTATCCCAATGATACAGCAGTTGTGTGTTCCAGTTCATTCGCATTCCTGTGGCTGTGTTTGGGCAGTTTATGAAGGACGATGAAGATGTAGGTACAGTGATGAAAGCGTGACCTGACAGGTGCTGTGTGCAGGCCTCTTGGTGTAGGCAGTGCGTGAAATGGCCTAGTTGATTTATTTATTTATTTACTTTACTTTACTGGAAAACCTAGAAATGATCTATATTTGCTGATGAGGGCTTTAAAAGTTCTTGGATTATACAGAACATGTAATCATGAAATAAATTTGCACAAAATCAATGTTAAATGGTGGGGCGAGCAACACTATGAACACTCTCTCTACCAGTTAAGATGATCTGATTTGTTTCAATTCTTTTGACAAATTGGGCCTTAACACATAACACATAAGACTTAATTGCAGTTCTAAAACATGCTACTACATGCAGTGAGGGGAAAACAAGTATTCAATCACTTTTGTTTTTCTTATTTAATATACTTCCACTGCATGCATCCACTTCAAATTTACACACATCATGTCTTTGTAGTTTGTACTTCTAAATATGAACCAAAACGTATGTATTTATAAGCATAAACAAAGATGTGTATTAAAAATGAAATTGATAGGGGAAAAAAGTATTCAGACACCACAAATTAATAACATTAGTACTTTGTTGCAAAGCCGTTGTTGGCAGTTACATCTTTGAGATGTCTATGGTAAGATATAATTTGCTTTTTACAGCATTGTGGTTCAATTTTGGCCCATTCCTCTTGGCAAACCGTCTACAATTCCACAAGGTTAGAAGGGTTCCTCTGATGGACTCGCAATTTCAAAATCCTCCATACATTTTCAATGGGATTCATGTCAGGAGATTGGCTAGGCCATGCAAGCGTCTTCGCCTTCTTTTTTTAGAAACCAGTCTTGAGTTATTTTGGCTGTATGTTTGGGGTCGTTGTCTTGTTGAAACGTCTTCTCCCCAGTCTCGGTTTCTTGGCCGTTGAGATTAAATTCTCCTCTAATATGTCCCGGCGCATTGCTCCATTCATGTTTCTTTCAATGACATGTAATATACCCCAGTACCGTTTGCAGAGAAACAGCCCCATATCAGAATGCTCCCACCTCCCGTACTTCACTGTGGAGATGGTGTTCTTGGGATCATACGTGCAACCCTTCTTTCTCCGAGCATGATGAACTGAATTATTGTTAAAGAGTTCTGTTTTTGTTTTGTCTGACCAGAGTACATTGTTCCAAAAGAGTTTTGATTTGTCTAAATGCTTGTGTGCAAATGTTAGACCGCATCTCTGTGCTACTTTTTTAGCAGAGGTTTATGTGGGTGTAGGAATGGAGATGATTGCGGTGCAGTTTATTGCTTATTGTTTTCTGTATAATTGTTGTCCCTGCTGCTTTCAGGTCGTCCTGCAACTCTTTTCGAGTGACTGCTGGCTTCTCCTTATCATTAGTCTGAGAGCACGTTGTGAAATCTTGTGTGGCGCACCTTTCTGGGGGCGATTATTTGTGGTTTCATGAACTTTCGACTTGCTTATTATTGAACCAGTTGTACTGACGGGGATGTTTAAGGTGTTTGCTATGGCTCTGTAGTTTTTTTTTTTTACATTTAAATGTTTAATAATTTTGTCCCAGAGAAATTTAGGACGCTCCATCACCTTCACCATGATTTGAATTTATTTGATTTATAGGATTTATATTAAATATAGATTTATATTGAATATGGAGTTGCCCTATTTGTTTGCGGCTATTTGTGAGGTCAGACACTGATGTTGGACGAGAAGGCCTGGCTCACAATCGACATTCCAATTCATCCCAAAGGTGTTCAATGGGGTTTAGGTCAGGGCTAAGTGCAGGCCACTGGAGTTCTTCTACACCCAACTCATCAAACCATGTCTTTATGGGGCTCACTTTGTGCACAGGGGCACAGTCATGCTGGAACAGGAAAGGCCCTTCCCCAAACTGTTGCCACAAAGTTGGAAGCATATAATTGTCTAAAATGTCTTTGTATGCTGTAGCATTAACATTAGCCTTCACTAGAACTATGGGACCTAGTCCAAACTCTGAAAAACAGCCCCAGACCATTATCCCTCCTCCACCAAACATTACTGATGGCACTATGCATTCCGGGAGGTAGCGTTCTCCTGGCATCCTCCAAACCCAGATTCATCCATCAGACTGCCAGATAGTGAAGCGTGATTCATCATTCCCGGAGAACATGTTTCCACTTCTCCAGAGTCTAGTGGCAGTCTGATGGATGAATCTGGGTTTGGAGGATGCACCTTCTGAATGTATTCCTCTTTATCCTATTTTTAATTAGAAAAATTAACATGCATACAGTTTTCATTATTATTGAGGTTATTATTGTACACAATGACACAAAACTGTATAAATACCTAAAAAATAATGAAAACTGTATGCATGTTAATTTTTCTAATTAAAAATAGGATAAAGAGGAATACATTCAGAAGCTCCTCAGAAGTGCTGTTGGTCTGTTTAGGCCTTCCGGATTGACTACGTATAGTTCTTTGGGTCATTCAGCTGGAGTCTAGGGATGAGTGGGATTTGTGGGCGGAGCTAACGGGCCCCGCAACACTGCTCCAACCCCGCTCCGCATCCTGCCCTACTACATACTACCGGAGGTGGCGCACTATTTCGACATACTATCCAGGACGGGGCGGAGCCGTCATGTCACTGCTTCTCCACTAGATGTCGCCTCGGGGCATTTTACAGCTCTCAGTCAAAATGTAGCCACAAAATGCGTTTAGAAAAACAAATGCACATTTCAAAACGAAAACTTTACAATCTCAACATGAAATTGTTTTAATTAAACGACAGCATAGCCGGTCGCAGTGGGGGGCTTTTAGGCTTGTTATTCCCCTTAAAAAAGTGAAATATAAAGATTTGTCCTTTTCATACTAAAAGGACATTTGCTTGTTACTATTCTGTCATTTTATTTACTATTCTGTTTTTCCTGTTCTTTTTAAAAAAAAATAATAATAATTTTTTTTTTAATTGAATTAAACTGCATCTTATTCACCAGGCAAAAAAAAAGAGACAAGGAATTTAACTTGAATGCCAAATGCCAAATGATGCTATGACAGGATTCTTCCAGCAGGGGGCGTGTGTTCCTATCCTTACACGAGCCTTGGCGAAAAGATGGACCTGCAACGCCCAAACTAAAGTCTTAAAGACAAAACTAACTGCATTGGCTTAAGCAG
>JAOUQW010000023.1:4377516-4391425 GCA_028565825.1 Olivaichthys viedmensis
CAGAACAATAAATACACAGGGGCAGTAAATACACAGAACAATAAAATACACAGAACAATAAATACACAGGGGCAGTAAATACACAGAACAATAAAATACACAGAACAATAAATACACAGGGGCAGTATATACACAGGGCAATGCACGCTAACCAGACAGGACAACAGAACAAAATTGAGTGGGGTAGTCTGTAAACTGTCTGTAAACAATATTGACTGGGGAAAGTCTCCCAGCAGCAGCAGGATGGGGAAAATGTCTATTATTTATTATTATTATTATTATTATTATTATTATAGAAGAAATACTGGACCTTAGTATTATAAGGTTCTATCTGGGTTAAGATTGAATGGCAGATAGAACCTTATAATACTAAGGTCATGAATTGTCTTCTTTTGATTATTATTTTTAATTAGCAGAAGAGGGGACATATTTGCGCTACTTTAGCCATGTAGCTTGCCGTGTATATTTCTCTAATTGATAGCTTTAATGTAGCTGGACTACAGTTTTTGTAAACTAACTTGTAGCTTAGCTAACTACATCTTTAAAGTTGCTTGTCCAACACTGTTTATACTATAGAGTTTATGTTCAGGTCAGAGAGTAACAAGGTAAATGAATTGAATTAACAAGGTAAATGAAATGATTGGGTTTTGTAAATATGAAACAAAATGTTTAGTGATTTTAGTCCCTTAATCTCTTATTTACACACATCTGCTATCAGAATGATCCCCAAGTGTGTGAATGGGTGTTTTTGTGTTCTATTTTCATAATTATTCATAGTGCTAATAATTGAGATGAAGATAACACGTGCATGGCACTTTATAATACATTTTACAACTGTGTTGCTATAAAATTGGGATATCCATTTCTAAGTAGTGAACAGAACATTATAGTTAAGTGAAATGATCAGTTATTTGCAATTATCTGTATGGTAACTGGCTTTCTTGCCTCTGTGTTTGCGTAGCTGTGTTGCGCGTTCCAAGACGAGCGCCACCTCTACCTGGTGATGGAGTTCATGGCAGGTGGAGACCTGGTCACCCTGACCATGAACTACGACATGCCCGAGACATGGGCACGCTTCTACACAGCCGAAGTGGTGTTGGCGCTGGACGCCATCCACTCCATGAGTTTCATTCACAGAGACATCAAACCTGACAACATGCTGCTGGATCGCAACGGGCACCTCAAACTCGCCGACTTTGGCACCTGCATGAAGATGGACAAGGTGGATGTGTTCACGGTCGATCAAGAGTGTCCGTGTGTGTCTGTGTGTGTCTGTGTGTTTGTATGAGAGAGGTAGAGAACGAGACAGAAGGTTGGTGTGAAAGGAATATGTCAAGTTAGTTGTTGTCACATTTATGCCATCTTGTGGCGAACAGAATATGTGCATGTACTATAATAATATAATAATAATAATATGAAATAATATATATTATCACAACCTTCTGGTCACAAGCACAGAACCTTAAATTACCCCCTGGGCTCAGTTTTTAAATGGAAAATGCCTGTTGGAGTGCTGATTCCGAGTTTAGAAATTGGTGTTTGCATCAAACACAGCCTGAAAGTTATCTTTTCCATTTAAATATATAAAATAAAATAAACACAATTTATGAAGCACTATGTATGAGCTCAGCTTGTGATCTCATGAAGCCTACTTAACGGCTTTGAACCTATCATGGTCCAATATAACAATTATTAGAGGACAACTTTTAGTCGCGGCACCTGCACGCCTAGCTGGCTCGGTAGTTAATTTAGCTAATGTTAGTGGTGAACAGAATCTTGGTTGTTATGGTATATTTTGTCAGGTTTGGCTAATCGCCGAGAATATGACAATGCAAATTGAGACTCAAGATACTAAAATCACACCTGTGTCTACCTTTCACAAATGCAAGCTAGTTTACTATCAGTTATCTTGCTGACTAGCTGAACAAAATCTTTGGTGTTATGGTGTACTTTGACAGGTTTGACTTTTGTGAAATAAATCACTGAGAATATGACAATGCAAATCAAGACTCTGATCCTGAAATCTCACCTGTGTCTACCAAATGCAAGCTGGTTTACTAGCTGTTACCTAGCCGGCTAGCTATTTGGGATGGAAGGAGGACATGATGGCATTTCCAAACTGCATATTCATGTATATTCATAGCTTCTGACTATGAGGGTAATAATAGTGTAGAGATGTTCCCAGGCCTAGTACATACACATGTACATGCATAGATACGTATGAGCAGAAATAAGTGGGACCGTGCAGAAGGGAGAGTGAGGTTGGGTAATTTGGGAAAACAGATACGTTTTGTGACGTATTAAAAAAAAAAAAATTGTTTAGATTGTCAAGTGGAGAGAGTTCCAGATAGGAGGTGGTATTCTGGACAATATGTATATATGTGTATTTATATGTATTGGTCTGTGACTCTGGATGAGTTCAGTCTTGTGTGTGTAATCTTAATCGTGTGTGTGTGTGTGTGTGTGTGTGTGTGTGTGTGTCCAGTCTGGGATGGTTCGCTGCGACACAGCTGTGGGGACTCCAGATTACATTTCTCCAGAGGTGCTGATGTCACAGGGTGGAACTGGTTATTATGGACGCGAGTGTGATTGGTGGTCTGTGGGGGTCTTTATTTATGAGCTACTGGTTGGTGAGTAGCTCTTTTCTTCTTTTCTTCTCTTCTCTTCCCTTCTCTCCTCTTCTTCTCTTCTCTCCTCTTCTCTTCTCTCCTCTTCTCTTCTCTCCTTTTCTTCTCTTCTCCTCTTCTCTTCTCCTCTCTTCCCTTTTCTCCTCTTCTTCTCTCCTCTTCTCTTCTCCCCTCTTCTCTTCTCTCCTCTTCTTCTCTTCTCCCTCTTCTTCTCTTCTCTTCTCCTCTCTTATCTTCTCTTCCCTTCTCTCCTCTTCTTCTCTTCTCTCCTCTTCTTCTCTTCTCTCCTCTTCTCTTCTCTCCTCTTCTCTCCTCTTCTTTCTCTTCTCCTCTCTTCCCTTCTCCTCTTCTCTTCTCCTCTCTTCCCTTCTGTCCTCTTCTTCTCTTCTCTCCTCTTCTCCTCTCTTCTATTCTCTCCTCTTCTCTCTTCCCTTCCCCCTCTTCTTCTCTTCTCTCCTCTCCTCTTCTTCTCTTCTCCTCTCTTCCCTTCCCCCCTCTTCTTCTCTTCTCTCCTCTTCTTCTCTTCTCTTCTCTTCTCTTCCCTTCTCTCCTCTTCTTCTCTCCTCTTCTTCTCTCCTCTTCTCTTCTCCTCTTCTTTTCTCTCCTCTTATTCTCTTCTCTTCTCTCCTCTTCTTTTCTCTCCTCTTATTCTCTTCTCCTCTCTTCCCTTTTCTCCTCTTCTTCTCTCCTCTTCTTCTCTTCTCCTCTCTTCCCTTCCCCCTCTTCTTCTCTTCTCTCCTCTTCTTCTCTTCTCTCTTCTTCTCTCCTCTTCTTCTCTTCTCTCTTCCCTTCTCTCCTCTTCTTCTCTTCTTTTCTCTCCTCTTCTCTCCTCTTCTATTCTCTCCTCTTCTCTCTTCTTTTCTCTCCTCTTATTCTCTTCTCCTCTCTTCCCTTCCCCCCTCTTCTTCTCTTCTCCTCTCCTCTTCTCCTCTCTTCTATTCTCTCCTCTTCTCTTCTCTTCTCTTCTCTCTTCCCTTCTCTCCTCTTATTCACTTATCTTCTCTTCTCCTCTCTTCCCTTCCCCCCTCTTCATCTCTTCTCTCCTCTTCTTCTCTCTTCTCTTCTCTCCTCTTCTTCTCTTCTCTTCTCCTCTCTTCCCTTCTCTCCTCTTATTCTCCTCTCTTCTCTTCTCTTCTCCTCTCTTCTCTTCTCCTCTCCTCTTATCTTCTCTTCTCTTCTCCTCTCCTCAGTTAATAAATTTAGTCTCGTCTTGCTGCAGGTGATACTCCATTTTATGCAGAGTCACTGGTGGGAACTTACGGCAAGATCATGGATCACAAAAACAGCCTGACCTTCCCAGATGATATGGAGATGTCCAAAGAGGCCAAAAATCTCATCTGTGCCTTCTTGACTGACAGGTGAGAGAGAGAGATGGGGAGACTCACTCCTCTTACTCACCCTGCGTTCACACTAGTAAGCAACAAAACGACAGGTGACCATTCATTTTCTGTGTACATTCGCAACACAGAGCCACGATTCCAGCGACAGGCATTTTAATTGAGATTTTCTCAATTTTATGCGAATTACATTTGTTGGTAAAGTGACAAATCCAAATGATTGGCTCAAGTAAATTCCTCGGACCAATTCTGGTTGTCGGACGCCCCCCTATTTTAGTCACAAAAATGGAGGAAAAACCCATACACACATATGCACGCACAATCCTCCCTTTGGTTATTGGCTGGAGCTGAAATGTCCCACACGTGGCAGCCTGGCCTGCTGTACCCCTCAAGCATGAGCGAGTGAACAAGGGAGGGGAGCAGCATGTGTGTGTGGGTGTGTCTCAGGGTTCTTGAGTTCTTCTGCTGCATTGCTTGTCTCTTACTCTCTCTAGCAGTTGGATATTAGTCACATGCACTCATACGGACCAGTGGTTGAGTTGTTTGGTTGTTTCTCTGCGGCTGTGTGTGTGTGTGTGTGTGTATTGACCTGTGTTTTGGTATGTTCAGGGAGGCGAGGCTTGGCCGGACAGGAGTGGAGGAAATCAAATGTCACCCGTTTTTCAAAAACGACCAGTGGACTTTCGACACCATACGAGACAGTAAGCATTGTGTTTGTCTGCTCCATGGTGTGTGTGTGCAAGTCTGTGTAGGATTGAACTAGATCCAAACATCTCTCACAACAGCATTGTATACATCTGCTTCACTTACTGTTAGTTTCTAAATATGTGCACTTTTTAATGTCTGAACACTGAATACAATATGTTTCATACGAAGATACAATGTTGGGCAGAAGTTATTAGTTTAACTCATTGCTCCTTTTTAAATCAAGCAGCTTGTAAGGGCTTAAAAGCATTGATAAACTCTATGATTCATTTTCTTAATATTTTCTTGTTGGTTGGCTGTAAGCACTTTTCCCCTTTAAGTCAATGCAGTGGAGCTTTTCCTTATAGAGTCAATGTTTTAGGGGTAACTCGCCAAAATCTTTTAGTTAATTGTGTTTTTGGTAATTAAAAATATAGCCAATTTTGCCAGGTAGCTTGAATGAAGCTGTGCTGCATTTTTGTAGAGTAACTTGTAGCTTAGCTAAATACATTTAAAGTAGCTTGCCAAACATTGCAGAGGTGTGTGTAAGAAAATGTGTACACAAGCTAACGTTGCATGAAATTCTGCTGTCTTTTTCTTATTCATTCAGTGATAGCTACGGTTATAGACAAATGAGAATGTGACATTGATATAATTTTTGTATCTTGTATGTTTTTGTGTGCTATTGTGTGATGCTTTTTTATGGGAGGCTTTTATGTGCTGTGTTGTGTGTCGTTGCTCCATGCTTGTTGTGTTGTGTTGGTTTGTGTTGTGTTCATTTTTGGATGCATTTTTGGGTGGACCTTGTGGCCAATGCAGAACTTCTAATGAGAGGAGTGATGCAAAACCACTGCAGTGGGGCCTCTTGGTCTCTCTCTCGCTCTGTCCTTCTCTCAGCCTATCTCTCTCTCCTTCACCCTCCTTATGAAAGCATACTGGGAGTTGAGACTGCCTCCTCATAGCCTCCTCTACTACACTCCTTAACTCAATCTGTTTCTTATTTCCCTCTGGATGAGCTGTTTTCAGTCTCAGCCAGTCAAGCTGCGCTGCAATGATTTCTTATTAAAGGAAAGGTTTGGCCAAAAATATTTTGCTTCTTACCTCAAATGTAGTCATTGAGCCAAGACATGTTTATTGTCCAACTCTTGCTTCTTTAGTTTAGTACTGGAGCTATGAGGCAAATGAAGTTAAAAGTAATGGATCATTGTCTATCTCACACAAAAACATTTTGGTAAATATCTGCCTCAAACCGCATTCATTTCTCCAGTGATGTCACGCAGACTTACTGATGGGGTTAAGCACTTACTGTAATCTATAAAAATGAGCTGTAGCTGTAACGTTATGGGGTCAGACATTTAGGACAACTGGAGTATTTCTTTGGTGTCATTCCCCGCAAGGTGATAAGAGGCAAAGTTGAATGTAGTTCCACTTTGAACTTAAAGGTCCTACTGTGTATCTTTTGTACTATTTTTGAGTGTCTACGAAACACATCTCAAGTGATTTTTACTCTGAAAATCGTGCCTATATATTTTTAATAAATCATTGTCGAATGACTTTTTCTGCTTCTCCAACTCTCACAATGTTTTCACTGACATTCCCCACTAGTCGTTATTCATTAATGACCCCAAATATTCATTAATATCCATTAGCTCGCTAATAGCCCTCCCAACAAACGGAGAAGCATTCTGCACGCCAATACAAACAGAGGTCTTCTTGGAAATTTCTGCTTTCGTAACCTGTTGCTGTTTCAAAAGCAGAAATTTGCTGATTTGTTATTTAATGTCATGACACCATGAGATAAATCAGTTACTTGCAGTAATACTGATCTGTTTTCTCAGTGCTGTCCCGAAAGCTGTTTCGTCAGTATAAGGAATTGGGAGAGCAGTTAAAGGATCGTCGAAAAACAAACTTTACCCAGAGATTATGAAGAGTTTTGTGTTTGGGGAGCAAATGAAGGCTTTATTTGTCACTTTGCAGCCGGAATGCAGCTTTTCACTGGTCATTTAGAGAGCTGTGTGCATCGTCCCAAATCGCATAGTAGCCTACTAAATACTAAATGTTAAAATAGTGCGCCACTAGTTGTTAGTAGAGTAGCCTACTACTTAGAACAATAGTATGTGGCTTGGGATGCACCCTATATGTGTCGGTTGTGCTGTACGTTGATTGCCCGGCATTAGCCCATCACAATGAGTTATTATAATAATTCTCGTATGACATGTTTGCTTGCGCCGTATGTTAATTTCAGCCAATCACAGATTAATCAAATGAATTGATTCAAAGGAATCACTCACGTGACATGTAAAACTAGGGAGAGTTTGTCACAGCTGAATTGAAGAAACGGGACTTGTTACATATTTCACATTTTCTCTGTTTTGCTGCAATAGCCATAAAACACCTAAAAATAGGGAAAAGTCCCTTTTTTACAACATAGGCCCTTTACATTTGTAAATACAGACTACTTCTGCTAGTTTACAAAAACGTTTATTTAAAAATGAGATTACATATCTTAAACATGTCATTTGAAGCAAGTTTGAAGACTTTGAGAAAAGATTTCGGGTGAGACTTACATTACCTGTTAGCATTACATTACAATAAGCCTCGTAGCTCCAGTGCAAAACGTCGGACACCAAACATGTCTTGGCTGATCGGTTACATTTGGGGTAAAGGGAAAATATAGTGAAAATTAGATTTTTTTTTTTTTGCCAAACCATCTCTTTAAATAATTTTTCTTTTTAATCCATTTTGCTTCCAGTTTATATATTATATATATATATTTAATATCGCTGTGTTAAGAGAGTGAGCTTGCAGCTGTGGCACTTGTCAGTTCTTTTTGGGTTTGTGTGTTCTCCTGTAAAATGCACACTGTGTATATGTGGGGAAAAATAGAGAGAGAGAAGGAGTGTATATGTGTGTGTGCCAAGCCGGGTGCTACTGTAGAGAGGTAGAGAGGTAGAGAGGGAGCAGGGGCCAGCTTGGCGAACGGTGGACGCCACTCCTTCCTGCAACTACAGTGTCTGCTTTGTGTGATATGCACACTGAGTCTTTCAGAGAACGACACACACATACACGCGCTAAGACATACGCCACCCCACAAAAAAGGAGGTCTTTGCATTTTGATATAATTTCTCTCTCTCTCTCTCTCCCTCTCCCTCTCCCTCTCTCAGCCATGGCTCCAGTGGTGCCCGAGTTGAACAGCGATATTGACACGAGCAATTTTGATAACATTGAGGATGAGAAAGGGGACGTCGAGACTTTCCCACCTCCTCGTGCCTTCTTAGGCAACCAGCTACCTTTCGTTGGCTTTACCTACTTCAGAGAGAACCAGTAAGTCTGTGTGCAGTGTATGTGTGTGTGTGTAGTTGTGGGCTTATAGGTGCTTCAGTTACACCTTAGTACTGTCTGCAGTTTATGCATGTGGTGTATTTGTGTGTGTAAATATCAAGTGTAATGATAGTATCAGTTGCAGAATTGAAAATATATTTCATTTTGCGTTGCAATGTTCTAACATAAGAAAGACAGGCGTAACTGAGCAAAAGGAAACGTCTAGAACTCAAGACTAGTTTTCAGCACACTCTAGCACTGTATAATCATGTACATTACACCACCTTTAAAAATGCCAACAGATTATGAAAATACTGGGCAACGCACAGTATTATATTATTATTTTTGCCAAACTGGGCAACGCATAGTATTTTCCGACGGTTTTATGCAGATTTTTATGGCGGCTGATAAATTTGAGAACACAAATGACTCAAGATTAAACACTACTGACTTATGTAACTTGTTGCTGAACCGAATTGAGTACACCAAACTCACACAAAGACATGTGCTTTCCCTTTACTAGGAGACAGCGATAGCTAAATAAACATGGTGGTCTCACGTGATTGGTTGAAGGCTTCAGCAATTGCAAACCAAATTTCTTCCTTGTCCACACAGTTGCCGTAGTTATTTGAATTGACGTTTTGTATAAACACTCGTGCTACAACTCGATTAGTTTGTCCATTGCAGCTGGGAATGCCTGTCCGCTATTGTACTTTATTTCTGTATTTACTTTTTCCTCACTCAATTTTCATTGGCAGTTGATGGGATCCATTCAGATTTGAGTCATTGACCTGCACATTACGTCCAGAGTCCGGCCTTAAAAATCAAACATTGATAGTTTGATATACTTTGACTTATCTCTGATTGGCGTGAAACTTGATCGGGAGGCAAGAGATTAGAATCATACACTTCTTGATTTTCCAACTGCCTCGAATATCTATATACTAGAACTAACCAGCACAGACTCAGCCTGACTTAAAACCGTTGCTATAATCGTGGTAAGCCGTGTAGTGTATCCCTGGATTTAAACACATACACATACACACACAACAGGCTCAGTGAGCTCTTGTATTAAGTAAAGTGATAGAGGTGGGAGACAGGAAGTACACTATTTGTGTTAAAGGAAGTGGTTACAGTAGCCACAGCTGACTAATGCATGCATTCACTTACAATTCCCTTCTTTCTCACATCCTTTCCTCTTTCTCTTTTCCTTTCACTCACTCACTCTTTCTGATTTTCTCAGGTTGTTGAGCAAAAAACACAGCTCCGGTGAAGACGAGTCTGAAATCAGTATTGACGGTTCAATAGAAAAGGAGGACCATTCAGACAGATCTGAGGTGTGTGTCTGTGTGTGTGTGTGTGTGTGTGTGTGCATGCATGTGATTGATTATAGTACTTACATACAGTATGTAGGAATAGTTTCATATGCATTCAGTGTGGGAGACTCCACAGTACCGAGCACCACAGCAAAGCTCACTGGCAAAGCTCACTGTAAAACTCTCTGTAGTGGAATTTTCCAAAATGTAACCAACGTGTGTGTAACCAGAATGGCTTCAAACATGAGACAAAAACCAAGAAGCAACAAGCTGTCAGCCTTCCAGAAATATTGATATTGTGGGCATTCCCTTCCATTTGATAAAAGCAGTGGAATAAACATTTTTTGTACTCTTACAGCGGGTGTTAATTAACTCTTCGTGTTGTGGAAAAACCTCCAAATCTCCCAAACGATCAAATTGTTACACTGTTTATTATTACCCAAAATAGTATAAGTAATAGTAATAGTTGTCAATGTATGTTCAAAAATCAGTTCCACAGCCCCCTCGTCAGTGTAGATGAAGATAGACACATGATTAATGGATAGAAAGTCATTTGGCTATTAGCTAAGATAAAGTTTGAGGGTTTTTTTTTTTTTTTGTCTTCTCTTCGACTGTACAAAAAGGTTTAAAAGAAAAAACACAACAGGCTGATTTTCTTTGGTTTCCCTCATCCAGAGACACAAGGTATAACTATGGGTAGAATTGATCTAGGTATGTTAGCTATCTATGAACTGTTAACATTGGTTAGCTCACAAGACATGTTCTTCACTGTCATATTCATAAGATTTCAAGTATGACCCTTAACCCTTAAATAAACCAATTTTGTGCTTGTTTAATGTATAAACACTCCTACAAGCATGCACTACATGGAGTAGCTAGGTTAGCCTTGAAACATTAGCTCATGTTACATAACTTAGCTAGCTTGTGAACTAAAACTGACCCCACCAAGATTACATTTCTGTCCCTGGAATAACAATAGGGGTGTGTGTGCAGGAATTTCAGGTTCAGGGTTATTTTCAGTAATAGCATGCCACTGCTAAATGACTATAATGGGAACCAAATGTTAATGTGTGTTATAGCTTGCACTTTTAGCAAACTAATATGACACTAACTTGAAACACTTGTTGGCACTTTATAGAAGCAGAAGTCATTATGAAAAAGATGTATTCATTTATTATTTTTTAAATATATATTTACGACATGATTAGGTTTTGTGATTTTAGGAGCCTGATAGATCTTTACCTCCAAAATTGTAATTATTGTGCACTGTTATTGATCTTTACAGGCATGTTCATTTTTTTGTTTGACAGTGGCTTTGCCTGTTATATATATTTGTGTGTGTGTGTGTGTGTGTGTGTGTATACGTGCATGCATTGAAATGTGCATATGTTGACAGACAATTGGCATGTGTACAACCTGTTCGTATTTTAACCAGATTATTGAATTGGATAGATAGGCTGTTTGTTTACAAAACATATAGCTTTTTTTAATTCCCTCCCCAACACATTATACCCCACCCACCGGTCCCCACCGAATTATACGCCAAACCCACACCCCTGATGATGTATGTTGGTATGTTGGTATTTTGGTCTTTCTCTTTCTATTTAGTCTGATGGTGTGCAGAAGAAGCTGATTAAATTAGAAGAGAAGTTCAAAAATGAGATGCAAGCGAAGGATGAACTGGAAAGCAAATGCAGGTACAGCTCATCTCACACACACACACACACACACACATTTTATTTGTGCATAATAACTTCATCTTCATATCATCATGTCTAATGTCTATTTTCCTCTCAACAGAACTGCAAACGAGCGACTAGATAAACTGTCCAAGGAGCTCGAAGAGGAGGTAAGAGAAAGCTTCTTAACTCATTTTACTATTTATAACTTAACTCTTTGAGCTGAATTATTATTGTTATACAGCCATTATAATGCAACGCCACACCTGTCTTGTTGGTGCTATGACAGCAGAAATTCCTTTGGTCTTCTGAGTTTTAGTGCTCTCTCACGACCAGGAAGTGTCAGCTGAGTGAGGAATGTCTGCTTCTTACTGAGGAATGCCAGTATGTTCATGAGAAGCTCTCGGTTTTATAGCAACATACTGTATGCTATAAATGCAAAAGTCAGTAAAACCGGATTGGACTGGGTCTCGACTGTCTTCAGAGGTGTTTTTTTTTTCACAGCTGATTTTAGGGTGTGTTTGGTTTAAAAAGACATTTTCCTCTCAGGAGCGCCGTTTGGCCCTGACCTTGAGCTTTTTCCATTCACTGCTCCATAATTTGGAATGTTTTTGACAGTCTTGTTGAGCAAGTAATTAAATCTGCATTGCCAGAAGTATTGCAGGACATTTATAATGTCTGAATTCCTACTGAATAATCATTTTCACTTTATTTTTTTCTTGTTCTCTCTGTTTGAGTAGATGAGTGTAAGGCACCGGGCGGAGGACTCCTTGAGGAAACTGGAGAGAGAGAAAGCTCTGCTGCAGCACCAGAACACAGAGAGCCTGAGGAAGGTTGAGCTCGAGACAGAGAGAAAACGCGGGTTAGAGAACGAAGGTGAGATCACTTCAGACTGCGCTTACTGAACACTAGCTCTTCTAAACAGTGCCTCTCCTGAACCCTAATTTATGACACAGGCAATTCTGAACTCCTGACTCTATTTAAGACTTATTACTGTCACTCATTAACATTAAACACTAACTCTTTCGAACATCTAACATTGCTCCTTATGAATAATTCCTCTCCTGAACACTGGCTCAACTGTTTACTAAATATTCCGACCACTAAACCACCTGCTTGCTTTACGCTCCTATGTTTTTACACCCATAGTATAAAAGTAATAGTTCTGCTAACACTCTGTGTTTTGCAGTGAGCAGCTTGAAAGAGCAGTTGGCTGAGCTGAAGAAGAAGAGCCTTAACTCGCTGATCTCCACTGAGAAAAACATCCATCTGGAGAGACAGGTCAGTGTCTGCTGCAAGATTTCTCAGGAACAAATACCATCTATTATTAGCACACATTGGGCTCTATTTTTGTGTAGGTGCAAGTGTAACTTACTGGTATAATCCTGGCGTATTACTCATTTGGTTGGGCACAATAAATTTTTTCGTTGTCAGAAATGAAGGCGCCTGCGCTGACGTGGGTGGAGTGGCGAGGTGCAACTGGGGGTGTGACATTTAAAATCTGCCGGTGCAGTGGGATTTTCCAAACACACTTTGGTGCAAAATTGCACTTAAGTTACCACCAATTGGGATCCCCTCTTAGTGCAGGTGCATGACCAAAATGGTATTTTTCTGATTTCAAGCGAAGGATTAAAAGTTCTGTATCATTTCTTACAACCCGGTTTTGTGAGTGTACACTACTAATGTCACCCCACTTCAATATAAATAGGTCACTTTAGCCAACTACTAACTAAATATAAATGACTGAATTATCCGTAACAAATAAGAACAAACAACTTACTTGCAGCTGCTAAATGTGAACATACTATAATTAACAGAATTAATATCATTTATAACAAAGCGAATTAAATTTCAAATTTATTGCCATTATAGAGACAAGGAAGTAGTCGATAAAAACGCTATGTTCTAAACTGCTCACACGTGTGAGTGAACACCCACAAAAGGGCACAAGAAGACATCAGACAGCTGGTTATTTCTAACACTAAAATATTGACATTTTTGCGTTTGCATTATAATCATGAAAATATGGCCCAGAATTTTAACCACAATGCAACCGTAATTTTTGATACATGATGTAAGACACATCAGCTGATAAAATATAAACCTTGTCCTCTCTTCTTCACTTTCTTTTCTCGCTCTATAGCTGGAGGAGGTGAACACTAAGCTGCAGACCGAGGTGGAGGAGTCGGGCAGAGTGAGGAAAGCTCAGGCCGAGGCAGCGAGGCAGGTGCAGCAGCTGGAGCTCTCGCTCAGGGAGCTGCAGGAGCGACTGGTCCAGCTGGAGAGCAGCCGACTCGGCCTGGAGCAGGACAACCTCAGCCTACAGAGTGCCCTAGAGACCGAGAAGAGGGAGCGCAACCTCAGCTCCGAGACCATCACTGACCTGCAGGGTAAGGGAGGGAGTGGGTGATGGAGTGAATGAGAGTATGAATAAGGAGTGATTAGGGAGGCACTGAGGGAGAAAGTCAGGGAGTGAGGAAATATGGTAGTGAGGGAGGAAGTGAGTAAGAGAGGGGTGTTTCTGGGCTGTTTTGGGGTTTTAAGCTTAACTGGTAGGGACTGGGAGTGAGGTATCGAATGAGTCAGGGTGGGAGTGAGTGAGGATGAGGTATTGGGTGAGTGAGCGAGGGAATGTATAAGGGAGTGAGTGAAGTTGTGAATGAGGGAAGAAGTGAGGGAGTGAATAAGGAGAAAGTCAGGGAGTAAGGCAGGGAGTGTTTAAGGGAAAGAGTGAAAGGAGGGAGGGAGGGACTGAGGAATTAAGTTATTGAGTGAAGTTGGAGGGTTGGAGTGTGAGGAAATTAGTGTTGGAGTGAGTGAGTGAATGATTAAAGAACTGAGGGAGGAGAGAGGAAAGAAGAGTGGGAGGGATCAGGAAGGCAGTCAGGAAAACGCTCGGAGTTGTAGGGCATGACCAATACAATACTTCGCAGTGAGTGTTTGCG
>JAOUQW010000023.1:4396441-4410676 GCA_028565825.1 Olivaichthys viedmensis
TGTCAGAGAGAGAGAAAGAGAGATTGAGAACAGAGAAAAAAATGAAAGAATAATAAAACTAAATTAAGATCAAGGAGGGAATAATAAAATAAATCATAAAATAAAAGAAGAACTAGCACAAGATCTGAAACAAATAAAACAAGACTACAGCGAAATGACATGCAGTTCTCAGTGAGTTGACTTTTTATTAGTCATTATTTCATTATTAAGTCATTATTTAAACCATGTAAATATAAATCGTTAAGTCATTTTGTGCAGTAAAGTGAGTATTTAGAGTATGGTGGCAACTAGGTACACTGGTATGATGGTATACCATGATAAGTAACTCAAAAATTGTTATGCTGTTAATGTTAGGCTATTCTGGTACATATAATAACGTAAAAAAAAAAAAAAACGTTACCGGGTGTATTCTGTCTCTTTAAATACACTTCAAGATTTTTCATTCAGGGTACTTTACTTTTGAAAGAATAAAAGAATAAAAAAAATGTGAGAAAACTGTATTTCTATTTTTTTTATTATTATTATTACTGAAGGCTATAAGTGATCCTTGTAAGAAATAATTAAAAAAAAATTATTTCAGCTGTTTTCCGCAAATAAACGGACTTGGTCTAGTTTAAACTGTGCCATTTTACACCAATGTAAATGCTGACTATGACCCAAATCTGCCACTCTGTGAATGTGTTCTATCAAGTCTTGAGCACTAAAGAACAGTTAATTTAATGTTTCGTCTTTTCTCTTCTCGCAGTAAACTCTTCCACGTACGACCCGTCACTCAAACGGACGTTTACCGTGCAGATGTCAAAGAGATCCCACGCATTTTCCAGGTATCGTGTGACGTCTTTGTCCTTGTAGGGATACTGCTGTGTAACAGTACTACATGAAATCTCTCTACACCTCCTGCAGTAAGGTCCAAAATGCTGAGTTCACTATCAAGAACTTTTATTGATTTAATCAGTTATGACAAAACTCTAATACAGTTTCTTAAAATGATATTTTCTCAAACAAGACTACAACTTCACTAATATACTGTGTATTATAATTAGCTTGGTATAATTTAATGAAGGCAGTTCGGGAAATAATGCATAGAGAACTACTAAGTCAATATCAGGTGTTGGTCATCAAGAGTGAACTTGAATTGTATTTGAATTTAATATTTAACACAAAAATGAAGTGAGATGTGAATAGTTTACTCATACATTTCAATTTCATACAAGGATTTCTCAGCTAAAAAGACTATATATAATGTATTATATAATATATCAATAATGTATTCCTGAATAATAAGTCGAGACCTTGAAGTTGTATCTGTTTTGACCTTATTGAGTGTCAAAACTTAATGGCTCAATATCTTAAAATCACAGACGACTTTTCAGATAGAACCTTATAATTCCGAGTGTCAACTGACTAAAGTCTTGTATTCGTTTTCCATAAATAATAAAACAAAAACAGTCCGCCAGGTAGTGGATTTGGACCATACTGTATATGGCAACAGTACTATAAAGCTCTACTGAAATGTAGCTCATCTCTCATTCCTTTCTTTCTAGATCCTCTACGCCAACGAGGGTGAGAGTAAAAAGGATCTGGAAATGGTCGTGGAGCTTTCGGCGGCCGAGAGGTCGGCCTGCATCCCCCATAAAGGCCATGAGCTTGTGCCCACATTCTACCACTTCCCCTCCAGCTGCGAAGCATGTGCTCGGCCCCTCTGGCACGTCTTCAAGCCCCCTCCGGCTGTGGAGTGCCGTCGCTGCCGCGTCAAATGCCACAAAGACCACCTAGACCTCAAGGAGGAAGTGCTTGCACCCTGCAAAGGTGGCTGTAAACTGTGATTTGCAGTGTATTTTCAGAAAGTCAGACTACTTTCGTGATTCCATTTAATGTTTGAACATTCAATGTTTCATTACTGTCTTAAGTGTGTTTGTGGTAAATATAATGTGATGCAGCCTACATTCATGGGCCCTTCTTGGGGTTGTATGACTTCTGAACCCAAGATACACACTATGCCCTTTTCACCCATACACACAGTAATGTGTGTTAGCAGTTATTTAAAGCCAAATCACAACCGTGAAATGATCATTAAAGTGCGTAATAAAGACCTATACTAGATATGGCCCATATATTTTCAAATTCAGAGTTAGAGTGCTGATCTAGGATTTTTATTTTATTTTTAATTCTAATCATTGACATGCAGTTATAGAAACAGAGCACACGCTTAACTGTGCACATACATGTTGATTTATAAGTTTGTGTAACTCCTGTTGCTTGTCACCTGCAGTGAACTACGACATGTCCACGGCCAAAGAGCTGCTGCTGCTGGCCAGATCTACGGCCGAGCAGCAGAAATGGATCAATCGTCTCCTCAAGAGAATCCCACGCAAACCCCGTACTCAGAGCATGGGAGTTACCTATACACTCCCTCAAGAGCCTCTCGTGGGGTCACCGCCGCTCCCCTCTCCCCATTTCTCCCCTCGTAACTCGCCCAAACTCGCCCCCAGAGGAGCCATCAGAGTGCACAGTAGAGGCCAACCCCCCTCCAGCAAGCCCAGGTGAGTCCTCTTTTCACCGTTTAACAATGGATGTCCCATTGACCCAGGCCTCTCTTCTGAGTTTATAGCAACACTTTTTGTAAAACCTATTTTAAAAAAATACCCAATATGTCTTATCTTCATCTGCATTATCACTATAAACGGGTTGTATAGAAACAGACTGTAGCAAGTAACTGGACTTTAAAATCCATTTTTGTACCAATGGTTTAATTTTGCCTCCGTTCCCTTGTTAAATACTTTTTTAATGGTTGGATCCCTGAACTTGTAGTTTTTTTAATAATATGGCTCCACTGTTTTGTTGCTGGTATATTGTGTATCATGATTATGTTTTCAAGTATTGCAATATAATATATATTTGCCATATCGCCCACCCCTATGTATAGATACCTTTTAATCAGAGAAAGCACGTAGCCATCACTCTAATCTGTATATTGGACGTGATCTGCCAGTAAATAAATAAATAAATAAATACAGAGATTAGTGATTAAGAACATAAGTAAATAAAAAAAATTAGCAAATCAAGAAATTAGTGATTAAGGAAATAAACGAATAGGAAAATAAATAAATATAAAAATTTGTAATGATGGGGAAATACGTATATAGGCATTTATAAATACAGAAATACTCAAATGTCAGATTTTTTTTAATAGTCATTTATTTACTTATGTTTACATTTATTTGCATATATTTTATTTTAGTTATTGATCGATTTATTAAGTCATTTATTATTGTATTTATTTTTACTGGCCTTTCATAAATATGTATTGTATGTGCTGTTAATGCTTTTTTTTCCTTCAAACCTAGCGTTGTGTTTGTCCATTATTATGAATTGGATAAAGATCAGACCACAAATTTAAAAGTAATTAATGGAGAAATACAGGTAAAACCAAAAGGTTCAGAAACTTTTTTTTTTTACAACTGTATGTTAAAATTAGACAATAATAATAATAAAAAAATTTTTTAAAAAGGAGGAATCGCTTCTATACATAACCTTCATGATTGGCAATGAATGCAAAGCAGCAGTCTTGGTGTGTCACTGGATGTGTAGAAAACAGCGGCTGTAGCGCATGTAACATCAGAGCTTCCTTCCTGACAGAATTTAGCTCCTAATCTCACACATCTGCTTAGACGCCCCTGCAGAGCTTGATAATCTGGATCAGGTGTGTTACAGTAGAAGCAGAATAACGCCTGGCTGGATGCTTTACCTCCAGGAGGGGGATTTGGCAGCCGTGTACAAAATCCTCTTCACCTCACCTTATTAAGCCGGCATTTAGCATCCAGCACTGACCTTCTAATAAAGTGTTATTTTTTTATAATTTTTTTATTCCAAATGGGGATCTTGGCAAATTTCAAGTATAGCAATATCTAGAAAGCAGATCCGAGTCATATTAAATGTAGCACTATTTTCTTTGACCTGATTTACCTAACTGTAGGTCTACAGGTACAGAGGGGACTAGGACTATTCACATTTAATGCAGCATGCAATGGTAACTAACAATTGCTAGCATTGATCATGGTACTCTACCATTGCTTAATGAACATTTGGGTGTTATTTAGAACTACTAAATGATCATACGCTGAGACAGTAGTTTTTATATACTTACAGAGAGCATTTGTAAAAGCAACATGCACAAGGCAATTTCAGAGGTAATTACTGGTGACCGCATTCGCTGTGAGCTGATATGAATTTGATTAATGTATTTGGCTACATTTGGAGAAAAGAGAAAAACAAAACAAAAAAATCACATTTTGCTCCAAATGTCTTGAAATCCAATCCCCAAAACGTCTAATAACCAGTCATATCTATTCAAATTGGAGTACATTCATATAGACCACCAGCATAGTCATTTCAGCAAATCTAATCTAAACGACTGTAAACATTTGGACAAAAATCCATATGTGGATTCCATTAATTAGCTGATTCTAAATCAGTGCCCTTTGAATCACTCTCTTTGTGCTGCTAACCTCCTTATAGCTCTGGCCCCATGCTCCGAATCATTCTGCACTGACCTCTTCACCCCTGACCTTTCACCTTCACCCTCTGACGCTGTGCGTGTGTGTGGACAGTAAGTACGCCACGCACTGCAGCGTCTAATGGCCATCTGCCTGCCTGCGTTGCTTTAAGGAATGATAATAAAGTGTGACTGCAAGAACTTTATTCACTAACGTCACCTCCATACACTGGCCTAACCAATCGTAATCACATAATAATAATAATAATAATAATAATAAATCTGCATTTATTCAAACAAACTTCTTCAGTCTTAATTTGTTCTTTCTGATTCAAGGCCAAAGCTCCTGCTATGATGTTCTTAACCCCCTTTATCTACAAACCCAGTATGCCAATGCTAATACACCCTCCTCCTTGAGCATTTAGAGGTATTTAGTTACACAAGAGTGTTTTCTATTTCATTAGAATAAAATGACCTTCTTTGTGAAACCCACCCATGCTCCTTGTAGCGTTAGATCATGCTCTTGACAAAGGCTTACAGGTAAAAACTCAATAAGGAAGAAATACTACAAGTTGTTGTTTAATGCTGCATGGTTCAGCAGCACATAGCAAATCATATAATGCAAGACAGAAGAAGGAGCCTTTCCGTAACCCGAACCCCCCTCTTCCTGTTCCAGCGTGATAGAGTTTAACCTGAAGGACTGGGGTTGGGCTCTTCATGGTGTTGATGTTGATGATGATGATGATGATGATGATGATGACGATGTGTTTGACTTCTGAGGATGTGGGAGACTGCAGGGTAAACACTGTATCTCATTAACAATGTGTTGCCTTGCACAGTGGCTTAAAGCTTGGCTTGTCCTGAACGTTTCTTTTCGTGTGGAGCAGTTGAATGCATAATACTGGCAAAGATGACACCCAAATGAGTAAAACTACACTGCAACTGTGAATGGGCCTAAAATAGTGTACGTCTCTGTGTGATTTTAGATTACTTATTATGGCATGGTTCATATAGTGGACATATTGGAGAAATACTCCAGTGTTTCTCAACCGTTTTCTCAATCCATCACATCTGATAGTGAATAAGCGATTACCACGTACAAGAATTGACGCATTTCCCTATAATGAGAAAAGAACGAAAACCTGTTTACTCGAAACTCAATTATAATGGAGGTCTAAGGGCAATGTTTATGCGAAACACATGTTTGTAGAATGATTTTATGAATTCTTCAGTCAAAGGTATTTGTAAATAAGGCTCCAAATCTGCATAAAATCATTCTTCCAGAAATGGACAAATGGATGTCCAATGTAGTCATGTGGGTCTGATCGCACATAAATACCACAAAGCCTTCGGGAAAGCGCAAGTACAGCTTTGGTAAGACTTTCTCTCATGTCGGTCTCATCCTAAGACTTTTAATGTTAGAGTGCAACAGCTGTAGTTTCAACTTGGTGTTATATATCAACTCCCCATGGAGTAAACAGGTTTATAGTGATTTAACTCAGTATAGTAAAACATGTCGAAATTCTTGTCCGTGGTAATCGCACATACGCTATAGGTGCGGTGGATGGAAGATTAAGTTAAAAACCGCTGGAGTATTCCTTTAATGTGTTGGTTTGTAATACCTTGGATGTTGTTTGATTGTAGCAGAGCAAAAATGAAGCCTGTGTGTGACTGCATTCGATGCATGACTCTGGTGCACTGCTTTTCATGCAGAAATGTCGTGTGCTCTAGTTCTGATGCACTGTTTTCATACAGCACGCTACAGTTTGCTAGTCGTTAAGCATGTCCTAAACAAACTTCCTCTGCTTTCACTTTCGCAGTTAACCTTGATGGATATTGGACTGAACACAGCTTCATGTAGCAGATGCTGCTGCACAAAGGACCTGGCACGGGTATCGTAGGTACCCCGCCATTTAACACTCCGTCAGCTCTGCACGGGACGTTAAACAGGAGAGCAACTTGTGCCTTTTGACAGGGTTTGGCTTCTTATATGTGCCTTTGCATGGACATTTTACAGCAATGTCAATGTTACAGTGTGAAGGCGTTTAAAAGTATTAGGACATGTTTTTGTCTGGTTATATGGGTGCTTGTGTCTGTGTGTGTGCGCGTATGTATGCGGATAGATAATTGTCATATGACATTCTGAATTTGTATATTCAAGTATGATATCTATTTCTGTAAGGAAAACACTCATTCAGTTAGTTGCGAACACTACATTTTTATTGCCAAAGAATATTTAATTGCAGATGCTTCAGAAAGAGCCTGACTGTGGTATATATTTGAAGGAAAGAATAGGGCCAATTTGCCTTATTGCAGAACATGATATAGTTTTGTTTCAAAGATGCACTCCACTGCACAGTCTCCTTTATGCATCGTCAGTTCATAACTGGAACTACCTACAAAGCAGAATGTGCAATGCTGGTCCAAACTATTTTCTTTATCCATGATCTATGTAGTAGAACGTAGAGGGGAAAAGAAGGCCACTGCTTCAAAAGACATTGTTTAATTAAGATTTATTTGAAATCAAAATAAATGTTTTTTGTTGAAACTATGAGGTTTTGTGTCATTTGTATATGCATGCCATAGTTAGCAAAAAAAAAAAAAAGGAATAAGAACTATGTTAGTGCAGACCCTGTTTTTAAAGCTGCAGGTATAGATATAATTTGTGAATTTGACTAACATGCCACCCAAAAGTATTTTAAGATGATTCATTTAAAAAAAAAAAGGTGCAGTTTGTAATATTTAAAAAAGAAGTGTTTCTAGACCTGTAATAATAATATAATTTTAAAAGATACCTTTGTGATTCACAATATTGCCATGCAATGGGCCAGGCTAGTTTCTTCATTTCAGGCTTCTATTTAGATTTTTCCAGCCCAGACATTAGCTCCGCTCCCAGCTGCAACAGAGCCACTGAGCTCTGTCCTTTTTTTTTGAGGCATACATAGTTTCAACACAGGAAGTGGGGTCAGTTAGAGGGAAAGTGTTTTCATTGCCATTGCAATTTGCCTTGCAAGCAGCAGAGGCCTCTAAAAATGACAAACTGCTCCTTTAAGATTAGATTTGTGCTCATCTTGCAGCAGATCCAAAAGTGCTCTACATTTGCAATAGTAACTGTGATGTACCACGTGAGGTTATCCGGTTCTAGGAACTTCCTGTAGAATCAGACCTGATGGAAAAACATCTGAGGAAGCAAATCTGATATTTTGAAAAGCAAAAGCACAGATTTCAGGAAAGCCTACAGCCGTTCCTCAAAGTAAATGAACGCTCTCTTCAGTATCGAGCAATCTTCGTTAGATTGTTTGGTTAGTGCTTTTACTTAATTTCAGCTTTTTGCTGTTTTGCTAAAAGAGGACTAAAGTGGCCAGAACCCAGCTGTGTCGGTAAGCGTGGTCATGATGACTAACTGCAGCGTGACCGGAGAGCGAGAGAACAGAAAGGCTAGTTATTTCATGCAGGGTTTTTAAAACCCATTTACAGTTTTCCCTGCTCCTATACACCACGTCATCCAAGAGCTTAGTAATTAGTTGTTAATGTGTTATAGCCAATACCAAAGAAGTATCTGCTCACCCGTCCTTTGGTAATGGGAAGAAATTCTTTGTTAATGGATAGAACGTTTGATATTAAATACTTGATATCAGACCTTAGTTCTGATAAATCCAAGGTCAATTTGGACTTACTTTGGGCAATGCATATTCGTGGATATATCTCACATGTGGCAAATGCAACATAGCTGTAAAAGGACATCGAGTTATTTCAGCTGTAGCACAGTCCTTTGCTTACAAAGCTTCAAAAACTGCAAATGCAAACTTCACATTGAGGAAAATGCACTGGGACATGATGTAAAATTAAAAACATGCAAACATCATAAAGAATGTTTGTAGTCATTAACAAAGCTCATAGGTCCTCCCACACACACACTCAAAATAGCATTTCCATCTGACCTTTCACTGTTATGAGTGCAAACAGGTGCAGTTCTATACTGAGACTTCAGAATATACTTCCCTACCTACTGCAGAGAGAGAGAGAGAGAGAGAGAGATAGAGAGAGAGAGTGATGGAGGGAGAGAGAGAGAGAGAGAGAGAGAGAGAAAAAGAGTGATGGAGGGAGAGAGAAAAAGAGTGAGGGAGAAGAGAGAACGAAACATCCCACAATGATGAACTTTTTCTGACAATGTAACTGTAGACAAGCAAACTCGATTTTGAAAAGGGACACATTTTTATAATTAATTAGGTTTAGGGAAGAGAGCAATTGTGCCAAAATTAGAAGAGCTGAAACAGGATACAAATGAATGAATATAAAAACCGTCCCATTTGGGACAGTGTAACAAGTTATTAAATAAATAATAAATAATAGTTCATGATAATCCACTTGGTTTTGCCGCTAAAAATCAATTATTCTTCGAACATTTTTAATCAATTCTCTGCGCTTACAGAGTAATATGTATACATTATATTTTCACAGTAACTTCCCCAACACTCTGATTCTAAAATAACACGCACAGAGACATGCACCCAGTTTGCTAAATGAAATAATGTACATTTTAATAAGCACACATTAGCTGATTCAGTACGGATTGGTGAGGGCGGAGTGCTGAAGGGAAGCGCGTCCAACTGCAGCTCTCTGACCATGTTTATACTGGAAAAACATACAAACTAGGGTTAGGTTCATCAAAGAGAGCAGTTGTAAAATTCTGAAATCTTTGTGGAATATTTCTTTTTTTGCATACTCATGAAATACTATAAAAGTAAGGCACGGTGCACCAGTTCCAGAGCATGTTTAAGACATGAAGATGTGTATGGATTTGAGAGTTCACCAGTTTGTTTTTACCAGTAGGGTGCGCCAGATTTGTACTGATTCTCATTCAGAGACTGCGGCGTGTCCAACAGCATGCACAAATAACTGACTGTCATAAACATGCCATTAGTTATCATTAATGTCATGCTGACATCATAAAAACACCTTAACATGTTAATGTGTCTATTTGAGAGTTGTTACTATCCTTAGTGTAATTATTTGAGAACACAAAGTGTGTGTGTGTGTGTGTGTGTGTGTGTGTGTGTGTGTGAGAGAGTGAGGGAAAGAGATTTACTGCTCTTTTAAAAGTGAGCCGGTCCCTTGGGGAGGTTACTTATGAAAATTAAACCATGCTATGCGCCCTGTCAGAGGAATGGACAGAACACACTCTCCTGAACTTAACTGATTTGTCCTTGCACCAATTCTTCTCCTTCATCCTCTTTTATCTCTCATTCCAAAATGTTTTTTTCCTTATTTGGTGGCCTAACATTTTTCCTGCCATCATTGTGTACAGGACTTCACCTTGACAGTGTGCGCCACACACACACACACACACACACAAACACACACACACACACATACACACACACTATGTTTAGTACACACACTATGTTTAGTACAGTGGTCAAGCCTGTGACTGTTAACTGGCAGGAGTTGAACAGTGCTCTAGTGACAGAAAGGCTTAGTGCTTCACTTATAATTACACACCATCACTTACTAATGAGACGTCATTACTACCAGCACGACATCTTCGGATTTCGCAAACTTACATGCTTTAAATGTCTATTTGTCATGTATTACATCTCCTCACGATAATGCTTTCTTATTGTTCGTTGTGGTAATTGTTATATTATGTGGCTAATGAGAGATTACCCGAAATGCATCGAAATTATTCTGACCACACTTCTGTCATATCCTTATGTGGTACAAATATGTGCAGTGAATAGTGTTAATATTGAAAGTGCAAATAATGAATACTGTAGGCTGTCTCTAGGGTCTGTGAGTCTAAATTCCACTTTCTCATATGCTTCATGAGTGTAAAAATGGAGGCTTTTTCAGTTTAGTCCACTATAAAAGCTCCCTGGCCATTACCAACCTCAATATCCAACCCGTCACAAATCTTGGCCATTTTGCTGTGGAAATAACACTCACTCACATATGCACGCACACACACACACACTTCTGACCATGACAATTTCCAAGGTTCCCAAACTAATTTTGGAAAATATCAGCCCCCGTTGTCCGTTAACAGAATATTGTATTACAGAGCCTGTGTGTGTGTTTGTGTGTCCTTGCAGCGTTTGCCGGTGCCAAAACAATCTGATGGGACAGCAGATGACAAAAAGGGAACCTTATGATCTGTGGACATAGTCGAACTATAATGTATGTGTTTGCGTCATGTGAGAAGGCCTACCAGCATTGTGTGGCATTCAGAGCCCACGTTATCTTCTGCTGCTTTGTGTCCAGTCCGACTGGGTGCTTTATGGGGGGACATCAATAGTCTTTATGTGAAACCCAGACAAGACTGATTTTTACTGGAGGCAAACTGTGATCTGGGTTAAACAAAACAAAAGAGCTCACTGTATCGGTGCCACTTACCGGCTCGGGCTTTAGTGTTAAAGATATTTTAGGCTACATTGTGTTGTATTGATGAAACCAATGCAGGATTTTTAGTGTGATTAAAATATACAGTATCTGTCGAGTTTATCTGTTGTGCCGAGGAAATGAAAAATTCAGTAGGTCGATTCGTGTTGTGACTAATCTCTAACACTTTAATTAGTTACAATTATGTCTTTCAGGCTGGTATTGGAGGTTATATTGTGGTTTTCAGTGGTTAATGTGGAACTAATATTTGTTTGTTTTTTAAATCAGTTGATGTAATAGAGTGTGATGGAGTAAACCCTTGTATCATTTGTTCCATGGAAATGGAAAAAGTCAGGAAATATATGTTGACTGCATGGCTACTAAATACTCATGCTTTACGACGCTGTCCGATGAAAAACACGTATCCCCACTTTTTTGAAAACTATTTTTCATTTATGGAATGTGGGCAAAAACCACCATCTACCCATAGCTGTTGACATCTAATTGACCAATGAAAAGCTGACAAATATCACACCGTCAATTTCGGATTTATTTTGTATGAAACTCTCTATGAAAAAGTGTTTTTTCATGTTCCTAAAAAATTGGATCTGTGGAGATACGCATTTTTCATCGGACAGTGACGTTTACTTTCATTTTACTCCTTTTGCTTTATGTCACAAGAGAGAAAACAACCAAAAAGTGGTGTAATTCAAAAACAACAAGTTATATTCTGCTTTTACATTAGTTGAAACATCGTCGTCATTTGTTTGTACTGCACAAAGTATATAAGCCTGAGCTGAATGCGAATTTTTTACATTAATTTTCTTTCATCTATGTTCACCTAAAACAAGGGGACCGAACTCCATAAAAATCTCAAAACAACAAATCATGCAAGCCTGGAAATACTCATAACATTTGCTGCCTTTGTATTAAAGCAGACTAGTATTCAAGGCTATATTGAGTATTGTTTTAGGTGGTTAAGGTGGCTCTAATGTTTCATTTTTACATCCGTTCAAACCAATACAGTATGTTTAGTGTGATTCAATAAATGTTAATTGGAAATCCAAAAAGCCAAGAGACTTATACTGAATGCCGATATATGTCAAATGTGACCAAGATAAGGTACATTAGAAGACAGCTGTCTTATTCCAAATGGGATAGTCTTCCCGGAAACATTGCCTACCTAGGCAGCCTACTGCCAAGTGAAGGATAACATTATTGTGCATGTTGAATATTGCAGTGTACCGTATAAGCATTTTTGGCACATCCCTCCTAAACCCTAATACTTCAATACACTCTCACTCTCACTCTCACTCTCACTCTCACTCACTCGAGACGCCACAGTTCTAAAATAAATAACCTAATGATAGGGACAACTGTGAAATGTACTTTAGTTTTACATTCATTTTGCTCAGACTTTATGTCTACCTAAAATGAGGCGAAGTAGCAGCATAAGTGCTCAGAAATATCCAAAAAGCCTGACTTTCTGTAGAACCTTTGTCTCTTATTAATCCTTCATATATTATTTCTGAACTGCGTGCCTTCTCTGTTAAATCTGCTAAAGCTCTCAGCCCCAACCCACTTACTGGTACTGTGAATATCTTGCTTGATCACTTAAATAACACACTGTCACTTTCTTGTGTGTACAATAATTACCCTGTGCAAACAGCCTTAAGGAACCCACTTGAACATTACATAAGTCTTTAAAGCATTATTCTTTTGTGTAATACCTCAACACTGGCCTTTTCCATTGAAATGTATTTTGTGAATATTGTATTTCTTATCTGTTTATTTTACTGATGGCTGTCAAACTAGAGTGAATGAATCCCACAAATTGAGAGCCATTTAGGATTCACTAAACTTTTGTGCCGTGGTTTCTGCAGCAATTATCTTATTTTGTTACTCTGTAGCAGGACTGACAAACCTCACTGCACAAATACTTGATGGAGCTGCTTATTTAAATAGTGCATTACATCATCTCTTATTGACAACCACTTGGATCGCGAAGGCCTGTTCCCTCTTTCATCATAAAATATGACGAGTAAAAGTCACATCAGCCAACTGCTGAATAAATGTTCCTGCTGATCAATAAGGGAAAATGCGGCCAACATCATGGGTCATCATAGTTTAACGACTCCTTGTCTAGAATACTTTGTGTTCCAGACAGTTTGCTGAATCCCAAATGACTCTGCACTGCCTATATACTGCAAGGGGGTATGAAATAATGGCTTCCAAACTCTCTGTAGCACATATGTCCAGTAGGGAGTCCTTTAAACATTTATCCATTGCTGAATGTACGTTAAACCTGTCTGATGAAAAAGTAAAAGTCTGCTCTATTCTTACCTACCATATGACCCACAATGCACCACGTTGGTGATGTTTACTGTTGTCGCCAACCATAAGGTTATGGGATTCAGTTACTGCAATTTAACAGGAGGAAAATGCTATGTAAGAGATTACTGACAATATAGCAAATTTGATTAACGTGTCTTAGTTTTGGGAGCTCACAAGTGGTAAAATGGTAAAGCATTAGCCCTATCTTGGACAAAATCGCGAGGTCGAATCCTATCAATGCTGTAGCCATCTCCTCTCCCGTCAATGGGAGCCACTCTAGCCAACTGTGGGCATCTGAGTTCATGTATATGGAAGAGGGCAGTCAGCGTCACCGCCAAGTTTGTTAAGCTGCTCTGTGATTTTACATGAGCGGCAGTTTGAAAAGATGTGGCGGCTTCACGTGTCTCAGAGGGAGCACATGTTACCCATGCGATAGAGGGAAACCTAGATATTGGAGTGGAAATTGGCAATGACTTAATTGGGAGAAAAATGGGGTAAATACAAATACAAGCGTTTATTAGCCCTTATAAAGCCTATCAACACAATATAGCAAGCATTACCAGGACAGAATTAACAGCACTTCAAACACAGAAACTGTTCTACACTTTCAACCCTCTTCTCAACCTCCACCAACTACATCCTTGGATGGCGAAGATGCCCAAGCTCCTCTTTACCAGTCAAACCACCACCTGTCCCTTGTACCCACTTCCCTCACATCTCCTGCAGGCCATCTGCCTCCATCCAACACAACATCAGAGTTAAGCCACAACCATCGTAGCCATTCCCAGCAACGTCCGTCAAGGGTAACAATTGATGACCAGCTTCCGTTCACAGATCACACCATTGCGATCTCCCGATCTTGTATAACATCAGGAAGCTCAGACCAGACCTTTCAGAATACAGTGGTCCAAAAGTCTGAGACCACATGGAAAATCCGCCACCATGTTTCAGTGTTGTTTTGATCCACTGTGGTATGAATCTCTCTTCTGTTCGTCTCCTTACATAAACCCTTCTGTTACTGCCATAAA
>JAOUQW010000023.1:4432081-4444355 GCA_028565825.1 Olivaichthys viedmensis
CTTGTAACCCACTTATATATATATATAGATATATTTATATATCTATATATATATATTGATATTTGTTCTTCTAGTCTCAAAATATACAAAACACAAGAAGAACAAATATCAATATATATATATAGATATATAAATATATCTATATATATATATAAGTGGGTTACAAGAAGGTAAGAGGTGTGGGACTATCAAGTACAGTTAAAGTTTTACAGTACTGTCGGAGTGCAAAGAACCCACTACCCCAAGTACCCCAGTCTTAAAGCACACCTCTAAACGGCCCCCTTTAATCTATGGGAGGCTGAGCGTGACTTTTATTTTGAAAACCTGAAAGAAAAAAGAAAGAAAAAGAAAAAAAAACCCTCGTCGACGGAAGTGGACTTTTGTTTTGTTCATGCCTTTGCAGCTGCTCTAGAAAAGAGCAGAACCCGCCGCCAGCGCTTTCAGCTGTCCTCGCTAGTTTTCATTAGGCCCGAATATGGTACGTACTTCAGTCGGATATTTCAAACTTTTGTCTTTACGTGCAGTTGATATCGACTAGTAAGGTTTGGTATCGGCTTCGTCAGTGCACCCTAGCTAGCTAACCTATTAGCATCGTGCCTTAGCCGTCACGAACGCACAATTTGCTAGCTAGCCAAGCTCTAGCCTAACTTGCTGGAAAGAAAGTTTAACACGTTTAACGCGGTTTTTTTTTAAGAGCTCTCGTGTTTTATTTTTTAAATTATGCTTTAAAAATAAAATAATAACTGGGCACTACACAAAAAGTGGCTAGTTTTCACAAGCTAGCTAACTCGCTTGTGTTGGTTACTACGCGAAGCCGGAGACGACTGGCTGAATCCCAAATGGCGTCCCGATCACTTCATAAGCGCACTACTTCCGGTATGAAATGACGTGTGTAGGGACCTCGTGTAGGGGCCTCGTGTGTCCAATACGAAGCCATTTGGGATTCGGCCGCTAACGTATATTTTATTCCCACCGTGGATGTAAAAGCATTCTTAATTGTTTAACAGCTAACTAGCTAGTTTGGTAATGTTTAGTATGAATTGCCAATTTTGCACATTTTTATTATTATTATTATTATTATTATTTATTTATTTTTGCAGGAAAGGATTTGAGCTTTAATGTGTCAGATGTACCCTAATGGGGAAACTTGTATCAATGCATGTTTTCATGTTTTTTGTGTGTATTATATGAGTGTTGTTTTAGAAAGCTTCTTTTCATTAGAAAGCTTCTTTTTATTGTCACATATACACGTACAGTGAAATTTGATTCTTCGCATATCCCAGCATGTTGGTAAGCTGGGGTCAGAGCTTGTTGTTGTTGTGTTTTTTTAAACAGAGTTGAAACTCTGGTGGTTCTGTCTGTGTGTTTCAGTCTCATACGATTCTGCTGGTTCAGCCGACAAAAAGGCCAGAGGGAAGAACATATGCTGATTATGAGTCTGTCAATGAATGCATGGAGGGTAAGTTTGTTTGTTTGTTTATTTATTTATTTATTTTTATTCGGCTTAGGTGAGTGCAAAGCTAAACGCAGTCGTGAATCTTCCCCTCTGGTTTCTAGGAGTGTGCAAGATGTACGAGGAGCATCTGAAAAGAATGAACCCCAACAGCCCGTCCATCACCTATGACATCAGCCAGCTGTTTGACTTCATCGACGACCTGGCCGACCTCAGCTGTCTGGTGTAAGTGCCTCTGTCTTTGAATAAACGCACCCGAATGCCGCAGATGTGTCTACTAGAAACTAGGGCTGGGCGATCTATTCGATTTCGATCAAATTTCCTATGGAATTTAAGACGATATTCGGTATACGTGAACGTGCAGCGGCGCTAACGAGGCCATCGGCGTCTTGCGCTTGCTGAATTGTACCGTTTGTAACGGCAATGTAAACGGGAGGGATCATAAGATGAACTAATTGGCTATTTGTACGTCGGCCGGCGTAGCGAGCTCTTTCCTCGGCCAGCGCAATTCGAATCGTAGCTCGAATTGAGATTATTGGGAAGGTATATTCAAATTGTTTTTTAAAACTTTGCTATAAATGTCATGTTATGCTTAATTCTGTCGTTCAGCGTATTCAAATGCTGATTATGTTTGCAGCAGCTTCGTTATTTTATTAAAAAATTTTAATGGTCCGTTACTAAAATGGCGTTTAATTTCAGCGGAACAGAAAAAAGCCTGCATCAGTATAAAGAAAATACAGGAGAGGGATCATTTGAGTCACTACTTTATTGTAAAACACAATCTATGGTTAAAATATAACTAACTCGACAGACAGACCTTTCTTGACCTAAGTAAATTACACTGAGAAAGACGGGCACTAACCGCTTGCCTGCGTCTCGATAATCGATGTAGTATTTCCTGTTCGTCAAAGCTTGATCTAAGATCACTTTACGCTCTACTAGTTACGATGCGCCGTAAGTGTCTGTGGTGCAACTGAAATTCCGCACATCGTTAGTTTTAAACGAACTACTTTCAACGTATGGATTATATAATGATATTAATCGTAATCGAGTGATGAGAAATGTATATCGTGATAATTTTTTGACCATATCGCCCAGCCCTACTGTAAACTTTTATTGGCATTTTGATTCTATTGCTAATGGTTGCATGTACTTTCACCTCTTCACTGTACATCACCTCATGTTCTCTTTTGGTGTGCTGTCACCTGTTGAGGTGATCTATTATCTGCATTTCTTGGGGTAGCGTGTATCATTCTTTTAATATTATAGTATATATAATAACACTCAAAAACAACACCAGGTTTAGTTATTACATTACCATGAGGTCGGTTTTAGAGCTCTGTGCTCGGCGGAATACAGGAGGCAGTTTGCGCCGTAATTATAACTTTTTATACTTGGATAAACTATGAACGTTGCCAGTTCATGCTCTTTAAAAAAAATAATAAAAAAATCAGAGATCTTGTCGTTAATCGCATAAAAATTCTCCCATGGTAAAACTAATCCAGGTCAAACAGGTCTTTATGCTTGGATTGTATTCTGCCTGACTTGTAAGGCTGGGGTTGTACTTGCTGCGTGACTGTGTACGGTACGCGTGCGGACGCTGCAGCTACGCGAGCGTTGTTGATCACGTACTCGCTTACGTATTTTTCGTACGTCTGGAGGATTAAAAACAATTATTTCTCTCGTCCTACTGATCGGCGTGTTGATTCACTACGCTGCCCTTGCCGTTTACGCTGGTATAGCACCACATGTATGCGTGTATTTTTTGGGACGTGCACAATCGATGTGCCGAATGAACGCAGGATGCATGCGGCGGCTATCTTGCGTATACGTACGCGTAGTTAACAGCAAGTATAACCCCGGCCTTGGACGCTTTGGATAAAAGTGCTTGCCAAATGATAATGGACTTGCCATTCACCAAGTCTTAGAATTTGTCTATCAAACTAATCAGTGTTCATGTTTTTTCAAATCAATTTGGGCTTAATAAGTAGTAATAATTGTTTGTATTTGAGGCATAATTCATGCATAAGGGCGTGTAGAAACTCGGTGACCCTGTGAACGTGTCTCTGCTGTTTTGAACAGGTACCGGGCCGACACACAGACTTACCAGCCTTACAACAAAGACTGGATCAAAGAGAAGATCTACGTTCTGCTGAGACGCCAGGCCCAGCAGGCGGGGAAATAGGATGAAGGGAAGATTCTTGTGGGCTGCACTGATTTATTTTAAATTTTTACTTTTTTTTCCCTCTTCCTCTTCTGCCATTTGTTAATTTGATCAGACCGACGCTGCATCACTGGACCATGTTAACTAAACCCACATGGATTTCCTCAGAGTATCATAGGGTTAAGCTCATTTTAACTGTTACAAACTTTTGAAAGCTCCTATGCCATCTTTCCTTTGATCTTTGCTTCGATGCTGTTGGGAACGCCCCAGCGTGCGCCTGTGGTGGTCCATCGATAGTGTTTGTGTACTCGATCAGGCAAGATGACTTTAACATCGGAATACTTTATGGTAGGGATTGTGCAGTGGGACTTCATTAATCTTATTAACTTGACAGAAGGCTAAAATTAGAAGTACATTTTTTTTATACATATATTTTGAGCCTGTCCACTTTTTTTTTCTTTTTTTTTTTTATCTTAATTGCATAACTTTCCCATGAATCTCATAAATTTGTACACCCTCATTTTCTGTGATTCTCCAGTAGTTTGCACCGGAAACGTCTTACTCTAAAACCAACAATACACTAGTTTAATAAACAATTTTTGGATAGTTTAAGTAAAAAAGAAAAGAAATAGAAGTGAGTATTAGTTTCTTGTTTGCTCGGGAGGTTCTTGCTTTTCAAAGCAGTAATAAAAGTGGTGCAGAGAATTTCTCCCAAGTTGTGGCCACAACAGCACGCACCAGCCAGAGCCACAAAAAACACAGACCCCCGAAGTGTTCAGACCTCCTTCCTTGTAACCATTAAATCATCGTCACATGTAAAATCGTGTACATTTGCCTTTTCTCTTTCTTTTCCTTTTCCCTTCAGTTTGTATCAGATTTAATCCACCATGTTGCGAAAGTGTTTGCGTTAAATGAAAGCCTGTTGTGTTCGAACGGTTTGGTTTGTTGTGATTTTTTTTTTTTTTTAATGACTTTATCCAGTTTTTTTGTTTGTTTGTTTTGTTTTAAATGGTGGTAGAACAGCATTTTTTTTTTTAAATTTAATTTAATGTTGCTTTTTGTTATTTAGTACAATAAACAACTTGATTGAAATGAATTGCGTGGTTAACTTTTTTTTATTTATTTATTGATTTTGATTTTGTTCCTGAGCAGCCATGGGATTTATCCACGACTTCCATCTTTTGTTTGGGAAAGTTTTTTTTTTTGTTTTTTTTGTTTTGGTTTGTTTAAAAAGCCGCGCGTCCTATTTGGTGTACTGTATCTTTAAATTGTGGCGGGCCGCCCCTGCGCATTCGGTGAAGGAAACCCCATACTGGCTTTCTGAGGGGGACCCAAGATGGCCGAACACTTACAGTGGGGCTAATCGTTACTCTCGTTACAGACGTTGTTGTTTGATGGTTCTCAGCGCTCGCACTTGCCATTTATTGTACCGGAAAGTCGGACCAGCTTTTGCCTATTCGACCGGCTACGTTTGGAGATGTCCGTCCGTGTGTGAGGAGAGCGGCTGGTCCTTCCACGGCCCGCAGCCAGAACATGGCGGAACACTTGGACAAAATATAGCTGTGTTGCTAGGCTGCAGGCTTGCTCGTAATGAGAACGCCGCGCTTTCGCTCAACGCTTCATAAACACCGCGTGTTTCTAATAGAGCAATAAAGGTACCGGTACCGCGTTTTGGGCTTTTTCCTCAGCACTGGCTTCGACCTTTTAAATTGGGAGTCGGAATGGTGAGCGCGAGCAGATAGCCTGCTAGCTGACGCGCTAGGACGGCTAGCTTGGTTAGCTAAGCGTTTGGCTCCATTCGGTCGTAGCAGCTAACCGATGTGAGAGGGCGCCCAAAATTGTTTTTCTTTCTTTTTTTTCTTTCTTTCTTTCTTTCTTTTCTTCCCTCAAATATATATATATATTTTTTTATCTTTTCTTCTTCTTTCCGCTGCGAGTTGTAGGCGTCTGACGCGCAGACTTTGTTGAAGGACGATGTTGTTGTGGATGAGTGTCGACGCGCACGCAGCCAGCCAGCGCTAGCGGGACAACAGGTCGCCTGTAAATGTCCGATTTAGACGCGTCCGTGCAGCGGAGAGTCTAGACGCGTGGACGCATTGGCTTGTGGGATTTCACGTTAGCGCATCAAGGGCAAGCGAAACTCCGAGCTAAGAGTCGACTCGCAAGGATGACTGACACTCGGCGACGAGTGAAGGTCTATACTCTGAATGAGGACCGGCAGTGGGATGACCGGGGCACGGGGCACGTGTCGTCCGGCTATGTGGAGAGACTCAAAGGCATGTCTCTGCTGGTGCGGGCAGAGAGCGATGGTAAGTGGAAAAAAAAGGGGATCCCAGGATCATTTGGTATGTACACCTGTCACGCTGAGGGAGCCTAAAACGTCTATCTATTTCTCCCAGGGTCTCTGTTGCTGGAGTCTAAAATCAACCCCAACACAGCCTACCAAAAACAGCAGGTACGTTTGAGGCCTCTCATGGTTTTTTTTTTTTGGTTTTTTTCTTCTTCCCCTAAATAGTCCTCAGTGGTCCAATATATGATCCATTTTTGTTACCGCCACACACCTGCACATTAAGTCCTGGTCGTAGTGAGGCACAACAGCCTAAGTGGTAAATTCAGCTATGGGAAAATGTCAAACCACAGCTCTGTGTGCAAGCAGACGTAGCAGATCAGTAATTTCACCTCTGGCTTGGCATCACAGCGCTGAAACACACTTGTTGGGACCGCAAATGGGAGGTTTTAAGTTTAGTTTGAACTCGGTGTGACTTTTTTTTCCTTCTTCTTCTTTCTTTTCTCTTGTTTGCAGGACACATTGATTGTCTGGTCTGAAGCTGAAAACTATGACCTGGCCCTCAGTTTTCAGGAGAAGGCTGGTTGTGATGAGATCTGGGAGAAAATATGTCAGGTGATATGAACATCCACACCATCTCAAGTTGTTCTTTTAATAAAACAACAACTTAAAAAATATATATATATTTTTTAAAATCGATCATATTAAGCATGTTGTTCATTTTGTTATACAACACTTTTTTTCTTTTCTTTTTTTTTTGCCCACTAATGTTCTTATTTCGCATGTTGATGTAGTGTACTTGTAACATGTATACAATATAATATACCTCTGTCCCAACCCCTGATGCTGTTGCTAAGCTACACAAAACATCAGAGGTTGGATGTCAGCAGGCTTTAAGACAAGTACTGTCCTTTGGTTATTTGCTTGATCTGGATTATGTCAGTAAACAGCATAGCATCAGGGATGTACCGATCTGATACTGAGTATCGGTATCAAGGCAGACACTAATCTGAAACGCTAAATCGTATCGGATCAGATTTGGCTTTCTTTTTTTTTTCTGGTCCCGATCCACAGGCGTATTTTATGCCGTGAACGCGTGTTATGTTTACTGACATAATCCAGATCAAGCAAATAACCAAAGGACAGTACTTGTCTTAAAGCCTGCTGACATCCGACCTCTGATGTTTTGTGTAGCTTAGCAACAGAAGCTTGAAGAGAGTTGGCGCGTTTACTAAGAGGATGTCGGAATTGGATCAGTATCGGGTATCGGACAATATCCAGAGATCTGATATAGGTGTTGTATTGAAAAATGGAAGGAAAAAAAAAGTTGGATTCCTAGTTACGCTACTCGTTTGCCTTTTTATGCCCTCAGGTTCAGGGTAAGGACCCGTCGGTGGACATCACCCAGGAGCTGATCGATGAGTCAGAGGAGGAGCGCTTTGAGGACATGTCCTCTCCAGGTCTGGAGCTGCCGCCATGCGAGCTCTCGCGCCTGGAGGAGGTGGCCGAGCTAGTGGCGTCCTCGCTGCCGTCTCCGCTGCGGCGCGAGAAGCTGGCGCTGGCGCTGGAGAATGAGGGCTACATCCGCAAGCTGCTGGAGCTGTTCCGCGTGTGCGAGGACTTGGAGAACCGCGAGGGCTTGCACCACCTGTACGACATTGTCAAGGGCATCTTTCTGCTGAACCGCACAGCGCTCTTCGAGGTCATGTTCTCCGACGAGTGCATCATGGACGTGATTGGATGCCTGGAGTTTGACCCGGCGTTGCCACAGCCGCGCCGCCACCGCGAGTTCCTCACCACCACGGCACGCTTCAAAGAGGTTATCCCCATCACGGACCCCGAGCTGCGCCAGAAGATCCACCAGACGTACCGCGTGCAGTACATCCAGGACATGGTGCTCCCTACACCCTCTGTGTTCGAGGAGAACATGCTCTCCACCCTACACTCATTCATCTTCTTCAACAAGGTGGAGATTGTCGGTATGCTGCAGGTGGGTCTCGCCAACACGTCTCTTCACACACAGATGCACACCAGTGGTGTAAAGCAGTCTAGTGGTATGTAGGCATGTGTTGTTGGTATTACATTTTATAAACTTTTTAGCGCTTTACCACAAAAGGTGTTCACTTGGAGCTAAAATGACGATCACGACTGTTATATAGTGAAATCGTGATTATTTCTCACATATATTCAGCCAATTTAAGAAGAAAATAGTAATAATAATTTTTTATATATATATATATATATATAGAAATCTTTAAATCAAAATAACATTGGTTCTTAGTCACGTTAACTGAGTGTATATCAGTTTTTAAAAAATGTGTGTATATATGACACCACAGTATGCAACCAAATGGTTAAAGCACATGAATGCGGAGCTTGCGATTTAATGTGAGTCAATAGAAAAAAAAACATGTAGTTTTAGCTGATTAGCTAACTTTAGCTAAGCTCGCCTATATTGCAGTCAATTATTGAGGAAGCAAAAAAAAAAAAGATTAATTGTGCAGCTTTGTTTACCTGTAACGGTCTCGTTGGGCTGCATTTTCAAAAAGGACTCTCGGCAGGCGTGTCAAGTTCAGACCGTCGTGTTGTTCAAACCTTCACAGACCTCTTGTTTGGTGCACAGAATTATGCCTTGGTCGGGGGAAGGAAAAAAAAGTGTAGAATACAGCTGTTCTTACAAGACATGTGCCTGTGGAGTCGGTGTTGATGCGGAACAGCACAGGATAAATACATTCATATTAGTTTTTTCAGTTTATACAGATGATGAGCAGTGCGTGTGCATTATTTTGTTTGGTAGCCGTAAATCGGACGGTCGGACAGATGCCGCCTATAGGTATGAACTTTTCATAAAAAACACTGCTGTGGTTTTATCCAAGAGCTCAAATGTGGTCGTTTTTCTCTCTCTTGATGTAATTTCGGACTCGCGCACCATCTGACCGCTCACGTTATCTTGTTGTTGCTCCTATATTGGGTATGCCGAGCACACTAACAGGTAATTATAATGGAAATCTGAATCATATGTCTTTTTAAAGATATCTAGGCTCCACCAAGTTTATATATTTTGGCAAATGTGACGGAATATAAGTGGTAAAAGATTTACCACTTTTGTTTCTTGTTCTATGTTTTCATAGATCATGTCCTTACCTAGGAACTCTAAACCCACGCGCTGTGTCCTTATAGCGGTGATGTGAGGAGCTAAAATTGCGATCGCTAGTTTGCAGTTATCTGGAAATGGGGCTTAGTGGGGAATTACATGGTATACAATAGCGCACACCAAGGCTTTTAAGTGCATTCCTGTCACGGCAGGTAATGGACGAGAGAGAGGCGCACATTTAGAACAGCACTGTGTGCCATTTTTACGGCTTAGGCTTTTTTCTTCTTTTTTTTAAAAACTAATAATCTGAGCACTGTAAACTTTTAATTGTAAGATAAATTGTTTGCACATACTGAAACCGGCAAGCTCCTTTGTGTCATTCGGTGCTTTCAGTCTGACATTTTGGTTAGAGCAAGTATTTTCCACCTCACGCTTTTTTTCTTCTTTTTTTTTTTACCAAGGACTTATGCTAAGGCAAAATGATTGTATTTCTGCCCAAGCATAATTCAACTCGCCAGTTACCACCGTGCAGTAATTCTGTAACGATTGTGGATTAAACGGTTAATCAACGGTCTTTTTACAAGGTATGTTTATGGCGCTGTCCACGTTAGCTGGCATGCTTTCTACTGAGGCTGTTGGGAGGGACTGTAACGGTGCTTTCACATATCAGGCGTTTCAGTCCGTTTGAGGCGAACGCTGGAGCGTTTACCGCCTTGGTGCAGTTTATTTAGGCAGGTGTGAACACAAATCGCACTCGGGTGCAAAAAAAAAAAAAAAAAAAAAAAAAAGTCTGAGACCTGAGAGAAGTGGTCTCGGTCCGCATTCAGGTTTGATTGTAGTGAAACAGCAGGAAGTGAACCAAACATGCTGTGTAATATGGGTTGCAGGCCGCATTGTTAGAGATGCGAGCTGCTAAACTGACAAGCGAGGCACAAACTGAGCCAAAGGGCCGAGCTGCAGTGCTGTAGAAATACAATGTATTCTGGATATCTGGACGGAAGAAAGAGGAAAGGAAAATGCTGGATATGGTTCACAAAACGCTTTAAACTGGTTATCTATATTATTATTATTATTATTTAATCATGTATTTAGCACCGGCTCTCTGTTCTCTATGCTCTTTTTAGTTCGTTTAATTATGTGCAGTGTGAAACCAAATAACAAACAAACCAAAATGATTAATTTTACTCGAATTCGGACTCTGTAGACGGACTTATAGGTGAGAAAGTGCCATAAATTGCCTGTCTAGTGTCTTTATGTAGTGTGTGCTGTATGTGGCCTTGTCCATTATGGTTAAAAAATAAATGAATAAAATGATTCAGATTGAGCCAAACGGTTTTTCTCAGCAAAAAAAAAGAAAAAAAAAGAAGTCAGAACATTTTGCACCAGTGGTAATTAGGCCAGTATGCTGGTGAATAAAAACATTTTTTTAGTGGAAAGGTCGGTGCTTTTCAAGTAGGTTCCTTCAGAGGTGTTGTGACACGTAATGTTTCGCATAGGAGGGTGTTGGTTTTCATGGAAATCCAGGGAGATTTCCATCATGCTCCTTTATTTGGTGTAAAGAGCGTGTCTCTTTACTGGACCTAACAATTCAGTTTATTTGTACGTAGGTTAAGGAGCAAGTCTTGGGCCTCTTTCTCATGATTTTATAGTTCAAACACATTTTATTTGAGACACTAAAATAGTGTTTCCCAGTGATGTCGACTTGTTGGATAATTACCAAGCCTGTCGTGGGTTGAACTGGGTATTTTAGATGGAAAGAAATGTCAAACTGTACATGTGACTGGGAACCGTTGTGCTCGAGGTTTCACTCTGCCAACATTGCTATTTAATTATTAATCGTAAGCTTCATAATTCCATGTTCCTAAAAAATGACGGTGAATACGTGGAGGCGGGTGAAGGAGCTAACTGAGCTTAGCTTATTGTGGTTAAAATTAGTGCTGGATATTATGAGGGGGGAAAAAACAAGAAGTGACCGATTACTTGATATTTAAAATGAACAATCTGACGATTGTGTGAAATTTTGTTTTACTTTACAGTACAAACTTGATAACAGAAGCAAAGTGTTTTTACTCCAAGTGGCAAAAATGACGCAGCCAATTCGATAAATGTAGTATTTGCATTTGAAAACGAATGAGCCTATAATTTCGTGCTGCCACACACGGAGCGAACATGAGCCTTAGCGCTGCACTATAAATCACAGACGGTGAAAATGGTCGTTTCTTAATTAAAGAAAATCGGGAGGAGAGAACAACACATTTTATCACAAACCTTACATTTTAGACGTTTCTGCATTTCCGATTTTTATTCCTTTACCCACAGAGATCGCTGATGTTTCGTTAGATTTGACATTTCTTGGTCGTGGTGCATTGCACGCCCAATAGATTGTCATTTGAGATTAACGCGGCAGGCACGCACGCGTATCGCTCTGCTAAGCAACAGTGTCTCTTGTAGTGCAAAATTGTATTTTTGTTGAAATTTAATGTGAAAGTTTGCGCTTAACGTTCACTCCATTTTCACTTAGTGAAAAGTATCGCCACACGTGGCTCCGTTTAATAAAAAAATATATATAGAGCGCTTATTATTATATGTCAGGCCAAAGAAAATCAATTTTTGAATTTTGACTGTCTATTACCGATCAATTAGGTGGTTACGCAACAAGCACCGCCTTAGTCAAAGTAATTACATAAATAGAAAATGGTATTTTAATGTAGCACCTCCAAGTGATGTTGATGGTTGCCATTATTCACATTATAGGTATTTTCCGAACACGTGGGCAATTAATTCATGTTTTAAAAGTATTTTTTGTCAACTTTTATGGCCGCTTAGCCGTTCTTCTGTAACATTCCTCCCGACTGATCCATTCTACGTGCTTCAATCATTGCGACGGTTCGTACTATTCGGACGGAATAGGATTTCTGTTCAGTAATGTTGCCGGAGGACGTTCTGTAATAATTCTGATTGATTCACACGGGATATGCGATCTTTGTGTAAATTACAGAGATGGTAGGGACATCACTACTATCCCCAAACCATCAGACTACTAAACATGAAATAAACACACTGGAATAGTGACCACTTCCCACAGCCGTCATTCACTCGTCATCTGCCGTGTCTTAACGCTGCTACTCGTATCACTCGTCACTTTGCTCCACCTGTATTTATTTATACTCTGGAATTGCTCATCACTGCACACGTACATTTCAAAGCTGTTATATTTCGTCTACTTCTGCCAGCTGTGTTGCTTTACTGCACGTGTAGTGTACACTTTACTACTAC
>JAOUQW010000023.1:4444455-4457282 GCA_028565825.1 Olivaichthys viedmensis
TCTTGTGTATCCTTTACGATCATATGTTCGCAGGAATTTAAATGCCAGTAAAACCCAGTGTGAGCTGTGCAAATGACAAATAAAGTACTTTGACCACAATGTACGCATGGTCGTCACAAGTTCCATGCATACTACATACACCTCGTATCTTTAATGCAAACTGCTTGCTTTAACCGTATAACCGCTTGTTGTGTTTGATCATCAGTAGGCTACATGCCCATAACATGTATGCTATACCCGTGCTAGGAACTCAATAACTTGCCTAATGCCCAAGTCCTTTTGTATATGGTCTATATCTTATTGTTCTGCATTATAAACTCGGCCACTACTTGGTTTCTGATTTTACCCGTTGAAACATACCCGTTTTCTCACGCCTGACCGAATCTTTACCAACATGTCACTTCAGACGGGATCTATATTACTAGGGGTTATTTTTACACGTCCTTTTATGGTAGGTAAAAGACGTCATAATCTTTCCAGACGCGAGAACACGCGGTCTAGAATAAACAAATACTGGAACGAAGGATTTGGACTGGAATAAAATCCCAGCGATACACCAGTTATAATTACATTACCCCATCTCCCCATGTCGAACTAATCCAGTCCAAATAGGGCTTTAGTCTGAGTGCTGGAATAATTAGCTAGCCTGATTACTCTCCGCTTTATTGTTCCCTCTTCCTCTTCCAGGATGATGAGAAGTTTCTAACTGAGCTCTTTGCACAACTAACAGATGAAGCCACAGACGACGACAAACGGCAAGAATTGGTATGCTGAGTCCTTTACGAGTTGTCAGTGTAAATTACGCATGCTTTATGCTTTCTTGTTGCTGACGTGTTGCTCTTTCTGTGCCGTCTAGGTCAATTTTCTAAAGGAGTTTTGCGCCTTCTCACAGACTTTACAACCACAAAACAGAGATGCGTTCTTTAAAACTCTCTCCAACATGGGAATTCTGCCAGCGTTGGAAGTTATACTGGTACGTATGAATCTGTTGCATCTACTCGCGGAGACACGTGCCATCAAAGCCTACTGTCTAATCCAGTATATGACTGTTGCCCGTTTTCTATGTGTGTAGTGCAACAGTTCCAAACTAAAATGCTTTTGTTGTCTGATTGAAATAGTCTTCTCTCTTCTTTTTTTTTCTTCTTTTTTATTTATTTTATGCAGCACATGTACACCTATTCGACTACGTTCACATTACAAGCTTCGTTGTTTAGATTGGATCTGTCCATCTTGACAGTTCACATTCGTAATTGCAGGTGACATATCTGTCTTTTAATGTGAACGCAGCTGTCCCCCGAAACGCCCCGCACGCGCAGATCGATGTCAATAACTTCGGCACAAGAGCTGTCGAGTATTTCCGCGGGAGAACCCAAAATGCGCTCGACTTTGGGCACGTTTAGCGACAATGACCGCTACGTTGATTCGAGTCGTTTGCCTCCTTGAACTTCGCCTCAAGGCTCTTTATTTTCATTGGCTTCAGTGTAGACACATTAGTTTGTGGACACACTACTCGTCTTCGGTAGGTTCCTTCCAGTTTAGCTTGAATCGACTAATTTCCCCAAATATCAAGTAAATCAACAATTTCCCCATCCTTCCGCTGAATATACTCACGGCTGTCGCTGCCCTCCTGTCGTCTTTTATTGCGCTTTAAAGTGTGTTGAGGAAAAAGCCTCATGAATTCCGATCTGACCGTTCACATTCATGTGGCGTGGCCGCGTATCGGATATGTATCCGATCTAGGACCTCGTACGAAAGTGGCTCAGATCTGATTTGAAAAGATCGTATTTTTGCTCTGAAAAAAAATCAGATCTGTGTCACATTAAGGTCAAAAATGTGGATGTGTCTCACTTCAACCTGGTAAAGTGAACGTAGCCTTATTAACATGTTTCCTGTGCTCATTGCTCTTTGCCTGTGCGTGACCGTTAAATCCAAACTCTGATATGTGTGTGTGTAATTGTGTATGATGAGATTTGTAGAAATGTATTAATAGGACTGGTTTTTATTTACCCATGAGTCGACAAAGTGCAATACAACATTAGAATTCGCAACTAGTTTTTAGTATGCAATATATTTCTTGTTATGTCTTGTAATTTTTGCGAAGTGGTCAAATTGCAACAATTTTTTTTTTCATTTAATAAATAGTGAATGCTTTGGAATTTTATTATTTTTTTTACCTAATCTCTATCCACCACATCTGTAGCGTATGTGCGATTTACAGTGTACAATAATTTCGACACATTTCCCTGTACAGAGAAATAAACAGGGAACCTGTTTACTCAAAACTCTTAAGGTCACTCGTTGAATTCTGTCCAACAGTAATGATCTTAAGATTAAACCGACGTGAAAGAATGTCTTACCAAAGCTGCTCATATGCAGTTTTATTCATCTTTGCAACGCTGGAGCAATAGAGTAAAACGCAATTCCAGTGATGTACACGTTCCCTAAGGTTTCGTGCTATTTATCCACGTTCAGGTGCATACTGACACACGTCTGTGTTACTTTGAGCACTTTGATTTACACAAACTCGTCCCTCTGGAAATAGGTAGTCACATCTCTGAATTATATACAGATTTAGAGCTTAATTAACAAATAAACGTGAATACTGCCCTTCGACATCCCTAACAGTTTTGAGTTTAACAGCTCTTCCGTTCTTTTCTTATGCCGAAATTCTTGTGTGTGGTGATCGCACGTGTGCTACAGACGCAGTCGACACATCAAGTCTGTTATTTGGTGACAGTATCAAAGCATGTCTCATGTTTAGGGTTATGAGGGCTAAATCTCATATTCAGCATCAAACTGAATATTTTGGGTAGAAAGGGTCAATAGTCGGTGTCTTGCTGGTCATTTTAGAACACTCTGCCGTAGATTGGGAAACTTTTAGTTAAATAATAAAAAAACAACGGAGCAGTGATTGAATCCTGTTTGAGATGCGTGTTTATTTGCTTTTGGTGATCTCTGTTTATAAGGGGATGGATGACGTGCACGTGCGGGGAGCGGCCACGGATATCTTCTCCTACCTGGTAGAGTACAACCCTTCCATGGTGCGCGAGTTTGTCATGCAGGAGTCCCAGCAGAACGATGACGTGAGTGGCACAACCACCAACCAGTACCACTGATTAACCCTCATGTTGTGTTCAATACTTAGCAGTGGATGCCTTATTGACCCAGGTCATCTCTTTTGATTTTATAACAGTACTGTCAAATTGTGAAAAAGTGAAAAACCCTTCACATGCTTGGGCATCCTCCTAATGGCTGATGGGAGTAGATTAGAGATGGAGGAAAAGCAACTGTTTGTGTCGTTTTTATGAACTATTTTTCTCGGGTCAAGGTTACTTGAACTTGGTGACTTTTCTTAGAGGGACCCTAACATTTAGAAAAAGTGAAACATTGCCTTATTGTTTATATTTCCATAAATGCTGTACACCACCAGGGTATAAAGATAGTCTTCGGGTCATTTTTCATCCTTAGGACAAGGCGAGTGTACAGAATGTTAAGACTACACACGGGTTAATAAGAAGTAAAAAAAAAACAATGCCACTTTTGCAACCAAATGGAACACGAGTGTTAATGTGTACCAGGAAAATCCAACCTGATGCTCATCACTTACATCTAAAAACTATTGTTGGGTTTTTCTTGGGTCTCCATTTCTTACTCTCCTGTGTCCTGCCTGTGTCTTGTTCTCATCGTTTCTGCAGGACATCTTGTTGATTAATCTGATCATCGAACACATGATCTGTGATACGGACCCTGAGCTGGGCGGAGCTGTGCAGCTAATGGGGCTACTGAGGACCCTAGTGGACCCTGAAAACATGCTGGCGACTGCTAATGTGAGGAGACGCACTTCCTGACACTGTCTTTTTGGCCAATATGAAAGGCCAACTAATAATCAAGCCCATCATTGCTTTACATAAGATTTAAGTTTACTCTCACCTGTAGCAGTAATTTTGCATTAGCAGTGAATTAATAGATTTTAATGCACTGGTGTAAACACATATACACAGATTTCTTTAGTAGTCGTTTTTGGATATAATCGGTTGCATTTTCTAAAATCTAAACAATTCCCTTTCCTGCAGAAAACAGAAAAGACAGAGTTTTTAAGTTTCTTCTACAAGCATTGTATGCATGTGCTGTCAGCTCCGTTGTTGGCCAATACCACTGAGGAGAAACCCAGCAAAGGTGAGAGAGGGAGGGAGAGAAAATGTGGGTTGTGCGTGCAGATGTGTTTAAGAAAGTGACAAATCTAGTTTGTGCATGTTTGACAAACTGAGCCAGGGAGATGAGCTGGGAATGTGTGTGTTGACGTGCAGATTTAAACATTCTGTGCGTCAGTGGCGTTGAATTATTTCTGAGCTAACTGTTGGAGAGAGAGAAACGACACACAAACGCAGAGCCGGAGTTTGCATGTCTCATTCTCTGGGTTCAATTCCTCAGATGATTTCCAGACGTGCCAGTTGTTGGCACTGATCGTGGAGCTCCTCACGTTCTGCGTGGAACATCACACGTATCACATAAAGAACTACATTATCAACAAAGACATCCTGCGCAGAGTGCTGGTGCTCACCGCATCCCAACATGCATTTCTAGCCCTTTGTGAGTAATCGCACATTCACACACACCTACACACTCGCTGTTCGAAGGGTTTGCCAATGATCATGACAAAATCGCTCTTTAATGTTGCTTATCTGATTCAGTTGAGTAATGTCCAGTTTATTTATGTTGGGTACCATGGTTATGCTTCCCCTTCCTGAACTTATGTACAAGTAGTCGTGCTGAAAGACCACTGCACAGCAAAGGTTCCCCTCGTTTTCTGTATATGATTAATCAACGAAATGTTAAGGCCTTGATGAGACCGCTCACTGGTTGAAATATGACTGGGATAACAACGTGTAGCGCTCAACGTAGCGGCTGTTTTATGCAAGTCCTGCCATTCAATAAAATGAGCCAATCACCTTGTTTGTATATTTATTGTCCTGTGTATTTACTGCCCCTGTGTATTTATTGTATAGTGTATATTCGCACTCGTCCTCACACTGTCGTGTATTTGCACTTTATGTAGTCCTGTATAGCGTGCCGCTGTATTGTTGCGTGTTGCACCATGGTCCTGTCGAAACGACCTTTCATTTAAATGTATATGGAGAAACGACAATAAAAACCTACTTGAACTTGTAAAGGCGTAACGAGAAAAAGGACAGGCCTGTTCGATTTTTACAGTGACCGAGGTAATACAGAGGAGATGCATTTTATTGTGGATTAGCTACATGGACGTATTTCTGAAAGCAGGGCTACACGTAAGCTCCCTATCCCATCACGTATAGTCTATTTAAATGCAGCACGCTGGCTAATACATTACTAATTACTTGTATGACTGGAAATGACTTCCCGTGTCGCCAAGATGGCTGCAGAGTGGACGGACGTCCTAGGGGTTTGACAGCACTGCTCTTTTCTCTCTTTTACCTAGGGCGTAATTCTTATTCGGTAACGCACGGGTTGACCTGCCCTCTGACAGTTTGTGGCTTTATCCGTGTATGACAAAGAACAACATATTCCATATTCTGTGTGTTAAATGGGACAATTTTTAACATGACCGTAAGGAAACCTTCATTGGTTTTTTTATGATGTAAAAGCGGGAGAAATGCATGAACACAACGGCAAACGAAATGGCACCCTCGTTAGACCATAAGAGGGGACACAGCTCTGAAATGGTGAAATAAAAATAAAGAAAAGGGGACTAAAAAGTAGAGTATGGGAAACGTTTGGTGAACTAGTCAGCGGAACGGAAGGAAAAAAAGCACAGGTTGCGTAATCTTGTGTATCGTGAAAGCCTTTGTAAAAAGACCTGTGACAGTTTTGCAGTTAGCTTACTTTAGGATTTTTGGATTAGGTTGTTGGTAAATTCAACCCCTGCATCGCCAATCCTTACGTCCTCCCTGCTGTCCAGGTTCTTTGCGTTTTATGAGGAAAATCGTTGGCCTGAAGGACGAGTTCTACAACCGCTACATCATGAGGAACTTCCTCTTCGAGCCAGTCGTCAAAGCATTCCTCAACAATGGATCCCGATACAACCTCATCAACTCTGCCATCATAGAGATGTTTGAATATGTCCGTGTGGTGAGTATGCATTTATGCACCAGGACTTGCCGTTTTCCAGAGAACTGTTATGTCATTGTTGCAAATTGCCAACCATAAACGTTGCTGCCAGGACGCAAATTACACTTTTACTTATTTTCCAATCGCGTCCGTCAAGAAGGTCTAAATGTAATGTAGTTTGATGTGTTAACTTGGATTGAGTGATATTTTTGGGGGTCCTATCCATAAGATGTCTTGGTTAGGCTTTCCCTGTGTGCAGAAGTATTTATATTAAATAAATCAATTTAAATAATGTCATTGTCTTTCATGACCCCTATTTGTTACTTTAAGACAGATGAGAACCGGTTTCATTAGTGGCAGTGCATGTCGAATTGCCCTTCACACCATTTTACTGTCTGTGTCTATAGGAGGATGTTAAGTCCCTCACGGCTCATATCATAGAGAACTACTGGAAGGCCCTGGAGGATGTGGACTATGTCCAGACGTTCAAGGGCCTCAAGCTTCGGTATGAGCAGCAGAAGGAAAGGCAGGACAACCCCAAACTCGACAGGTCGGTCTATGTTGCTGAGACTGCCATCATTTAAGACTTGAATACAAGCGAAGCGAATGAAAACTCCGCTAATGTTCTACTTGAACAGGATTCTCAAGCTTCGGTTGTTATAGTAACGTTAACGCTAAATGCCGCTCACGTGCACATAAATTCAGCTCGGATTACGTGTAACGTGGATGTAAAGTGTGTTTATTATTTTATTTTTTTAAAAGGGTGGCGAGTTTAGAGGTACGTAAAGAGTTAATTCGAAATCATTCATCGGAATGTATTAAGAAGAAGAAGAATGCCTTTTATTGTCACAAGTACAAGTACAGTACAGTGAAATTCTTTTTTTCGCATATCCCAGCATGTTGGTAAGCTGGGGTCAGCCATGATACAGCGCCCCTGGAGCAGAGAGGGTGTTGAGGGCCTTGCTCAAGGGCCCGACAGTGGCAGCTTGGCGGTGCTGAGGCTTGAACCCACGACCTTCTGATCAGTTGACCAGTGCCCTAACCACTGAGCCACCACTGCCCTGACTTGCATGAATTGGGCAGTGTGCTGATTGCGAATGCGAATGTTTCATTGGGACATTTCATTGTAGTTTTGTAGGTCTGTATGAAATAAGTTGTTTTTTTGTGTCGCAACCAGACAATATTTTCTTGCGTATGTTTTAGCAGCATGCGATCGATTCTGCGGAACCACCGTTTCCGTCGGGACGCGCGTACGTTGGAGGACGAGGAAGAGATGTGGTTTAATGATGAGGAGGACTTGGAGGACGGAGAGGCGGTGGTGCCACCTTCAGACAAAATGAAGAACGATGAGGACCTGATGGACCCCATCAGCAAGTTCATGGAAAGAAAGAAACGTACGAGTCCATCAACTCCTCTCCCTCAGTGAAAGTATTTTGTAGTTTAACGTGTTTAGTAGGGGATAATGTTCAGCCAAGCCGGTCATTATCGCAGGATAAACACCGACAGGGTAGTCGGGCAGAGGGGTATTGTATCGCACTGGAGAGGTTTACTTACTTGCGATAATGACCGACTGCCTCTACATTAACCCGCTTATTACTTGACTACTCAGAAATCATTCATTTGACACAGAATCTTGATTTTGAATGTTTTTATTACTGGTTTCAAGCTGCTGGTAAACAAAATAGTCATTGGAACTACATAGTAACGTAGCAGGATCTGCATATTATGGCACAATGTCACTACTTGGCTAATAGCTAGCTAATGTAAGCACTAGTGGCCTGTAGCAACAGTAGGCAATTTAGTGGTACAATGTTAAACTGAACATTTCCTTTTATGGTAAAGTGAGACAAGGTGACTGGATCCCCGTTTGGATTGTTGACCTATGTTGAGAAAAGGCAACTTTCAGACGCGAGACAGAAGCAGGACCCAGCGGTCAATTATACAGATTCAATGGTCTGGTGTTTAGAAATAACACACCTCAGAATGCCTCTATTACTAACCAATCACAATCGAGTATTTAGGGCTCTATGATTTTATATGACCGTTATGCAAAAAAAAAAAAAAGAAGATCCCAGACGGAATCGTTGAATGGGTTTTAGATATAAACACAGAAACGCATGGAATTTTTTGAGATTTGGTGGAGAATATGAATGCTTTGAGCAATTTGCCCCAACACTGTCCCGATATTATAACACTTATTTGTGTATCCTGTAATGTTTTTGAGGCATCATCATAGGCTTTGTTGAATGAATGTTTTCTTACAGTGAAAATGCCTTAAAGTCTATAAATCTGAATAAAAAAATGAAATTAGGGGGGAAAAAATCTAATGGATTTCATAGTATTACAGAGACAAGTCATAACTGCTTTTAAGTGTTCATTTATAAATTTTTAAGGGACACTTGTTCTAAAAGTCCCTCATGTAATCCATTGTTCTAAGGGAAAATCTAAGGAAATTTTATATTTGACTTTTGACCGTTTGCTTCTCTCTCTCTGTGTCTCTCTCTGTGTCTCTCTCTCTCTGTCTGTATCTCTCTCTCTCTCTCTCTCTCTGTATCTCTCTCTGTGTGTCTCTCTCTCTCTCTCTCTCTCTCTCTCTCTTTCAGTGAAAGAGGCAGAGGAAAAAGAGGTTTTGTCGGGGAAGTCTAGCTTGTCCGGGAGACAGAGCCCCAGTTTTAAGCTGTCCTTCTCGAGCTCGACCAAGCCCAGTCTGTCTTCACCTCCCACGGCCTCGCTGCACCCTGGCTCTCCGGGATCTCCGGGATCTCCTGGCACGGGGACCAGGAACTCACCGCCCACGGCAGCTGTCACCACAAAGGTAAATGACTCGCTTAGCACTTGATCGATCTCTGTCATGGTGTGTCCCGCTTAGGCATGTACTGATGTATAACATTTTTATATCACTAAAAATTGCCGGACTGTTTATCACAGTTTGTGATTGCGTTTAAAGTACCCCTGAACTCGAAAATGGTATTTGAAATTGTTACCTCCCCTTGAATGGCTAATTCTGATCATATAAATTGGTGTTTGGGTTAAATTTGTGAATACAGTCTGAAAAGTTCCCTTTTAAACAGAAACTTTCTCAGTACTTTTGTAAAATAAAACTAATTTGGGAAGCATCAGAAAATCGACCGCATGGCTTTAGACCCATCACATCCGAGAATGAAGTTGTACCAAGAAACTTTTGGCCGGAGAACCTGCGTGCTAAGCTAGGTTAGCTAGCTAACTTGTTGATGAATCGCTGATGATGTGACAAAGCAAATCGAGACTCGGATACTGAAATCCCACTCGTGTCGACAAGTGCAAGCGAGTTTAATAAAAACATATTAAACCATTTATGATTATACACGGATTATTTTGATGGACTGTTTACATTTTTATTGGTGACTTTGTTTCATTGCACTAGGGTGGATTGGTGGGGCTGGTGGACTATCCTGATGATGACGAGGACGATGAGGATGAGGAAGATTCGGACAATAAAGAGGAGAGCCCTCCGCTGTCCAAGAAATCAAAGCTGAGCTCCTAAAACACTCCCTGCCCAATTGCCATGGTAAAGCTCGGAGCGAGCCTTATCCACAGACTCATTTCAGCGCTCAGCCTAGAACTCAAAATTCAACCAATATGAATGAATAAAACGAATGAACGGATAAAAGAATGAATGCCGCCCCCATAACCCCCGTCAGGAGTCCAAGGGGTGCCATGTGGAAACCGAAGGGGAGAGCAAGAAAGAGGGAAGGAGAATCTGTCTCGGAGTGAAGAGAATGTCTCCACACGGAGAGTTCAAGTGCCAATCGGAGACAGAGAGAAAGACTAAAAGTGGAAAGAGAGCGAAGACAAACATAAAACTGTGGTTTTGGACAAATTATTGAAAGGATTTAACAAAAATAATTTCAACGAAGCTAAAAGTACTGGGGGGTAAAAGACCTCACACACACACACACACACTCGCGCACACACACAGAGAGAGACACACCCTCACGGAGACTGGTGCCCCACAACGCGTCCCAGGCTCCGACCAGGACACACTGCCCCCCCTCTCAGGGAAGGACGTCACATGACCCGAACGGGCCAGCCAATCCAGAACCACCACTCACCTTCGCTGACTCCATTTCTTTCTCTCCTTCCTCTATCCCTTTTTTCTGCCCCCCCTTTTGTTCTTTCTTTTGTCTTTTACGTTTTTTGGTTTCTGGAGCCTGACAGGATACCGGGGGCAGAGCGGTCTGGGTTATCATTGTTGATGTCATCGTTATCCTTGTGGCTCAGCGGAAGTTCTTCCTCTTTCAAAGCCAGCGGTGTCCTCTTTTTTTTCTTCTTTTTCTTGTTCTGTTCTGTTCTCTTCCTCTCCCTTTTTTTAAACGAAAAAAAAAAGAGACCTGCCTTTAAATGTTCAGGACGTTTTCAGTCGCACTTGAACAGGTTTTTAAAACCTCATTAGGGGGAAGAGTTAGTTTTACCCTTTTTTTGCCCTTTGAAACTGCAGATTTTTTGGAAAATTTGTAAGCCCGTCTTGATTAAAGATTGAGTGGAACTCTAGATGTGATTTGAAATTTTTTTCCCTTTTTGTCATATCTTAATTTTTCTTTTACATGAGTGTATTCTTAGTTGGTGGGTATGTTTGGGACCATTAAAAGGATCTTTGCTGTATTATATCTCATGGTTGTGCTGGTTCCATGAATGATGTTGATTTTTGCTGGTGTTTTGTCCATGCAAATTCATTCACAAATATTCCTAATTGTATTTAAACCTTCATAAATTTGCCTTTAACCTGCTATTAATCAGTGTTCGTGGTGGCGACATTAAAGTGTTTGGGTGAAGCCATGCTTTTCATAAAATCATTAGAGGCTTGTGTAAGACAGCGCTACCCATCTCCACCGCTTGATGGCGCTAACGCTTCATTTCCTTTAGCTATGGCCTAAAGCAGCTGCTCCTGGAAAGCTCCTTTGTGTGTTTCCCCCTCACTTCACTTCTACATCTGACCCATCTTTATTAAGGGCTCGAATATTAGCTGACATGCGTGTTATACTAGTCAGAGCTCAACAATATGTGGATTATAGGTTCTCCAAGACCTGAGATTAAAGCAGGACCTGACTGGAGTGCGTGAGAGCCGGGCTCAGTTTGCTCAGGTGTTTGGGCACTGGTAGACCAACAAATAACATTGAGGATTGAATGAATTTCTATTATTATGAGGAATATTCAGAGGTGAGCCTTTCCAGAATTTGGGTGGAGTCTACAGCAAAAGTAAGCCCAAGCATAATGAGTTTGGTTAAATAAATAAAATAATGAAGAACAGTGATACTATAATTAAAAGAAAAAATCCTCTAGAAATGGGATTACGTCTCGCCCCCATTCTAATTAGCATTTAAATAGCTTTTAACCAGAGAACCAGGCTTCTTCCACTAGGCAGGGGGCGCTAACCTAAGGGTCCACGAATTGCTTAGAACCTAACGTCACTGTTCTAGCGTTTTATACGTCGTCTGGAGGAACTGAGGTTTGCGCTGTGTCTCTATATTACAAATCACACAAACGAAATGGGCTGTAGTGAGGTCGTCACTGTATTCTAGTGGTCTCCTACAGTGGGGGTCGTGAGGTTCCCCTACTGAGGTTCCGCCTTAGGCCCACATTTCACAGCGCAATCATTTGGAGAGATGGCCTAAAGCCGAGATTCAGCGTGTCGGAACTCAAGTCATTAAGCCTAAATACTTATTAATTTATTTATTATTATTATTAATATGAATGAAATTGTATATTTAATGTAGATGGCCCAAGATTCATCGTGTCGGAACTCATTAGGACTAAATACTTATTTATTAATTAATTAATTATTATTATTATTATTAATATGAATGAAATTGTATATTTAATGTAGCTGGCCCAAGATTCAGCGTGTCGGAACTCGTCATTAAGACTAAATACTTATTTATTAATTAATTATTATTATTATTATTAATATGAATTAAATTGTATATTTAATGTAGCTGGCCCAAATCAAAGTTTTTTTTTTTTGTTGTTGTTTTTTACCATGCAATCCACTTTAACTCTTAATGACCCATTTCATTAGAAAGCCAATATGCATTATGCTTTGCACGCCTTCTGGATGTGTTTTTGCGCGCGAACGCCTTCGTGCGCTCTTGGGCGCGATCTGGTGCGCGCTTTGGACAGCTTCAGGCCATGTGAACCCCGGCGCGCGCGGCCAATCGTGTCGCTGGAGCGCTGCGTGATGGACTCCTCACCCCCAGATGCCCGAGTCTCTGGTGTGTGGCTGGGCTGTCTGCTGAAGTGGCGGCTTGTTCGTGTTGATTACCCACCTGAGGGGACTTTTCTCCAGTTTCTCGCTACTGCCGACGATGCACAGAATTAAAAGCAAGGGGACTAAATAGGTCAAAAAATGGCATGCCATCTATTAGAGGCGTTCTGCGCGTCCTTACTATCTCTTAAAAATATAAAACTTGCACCTAGGGTAGTCAGTTCCACCATTCTTCCCTCATGTGACACCCCTGCTATCAACAGGATACGGGTTGGGACGTGGCGATGTAGAATATGCAATAGAGCCACAGAACATTTCTACTGTGTGCATTATTTCAAACATATATAGAATAGAAATGCTCCTTTATTGTCACATATACAAGTACAGTACAGTGAAATTGATTCGTCGCATATTCCAGCATGTTGGCAAGCTGGGGTCAGAGCGCAGGGTCAGCCATGATACAGCACCCCTGGAGCAGGGAGGGTTAAGGACCATGATG
>JAOUQW010000023.1:4473661-4484644 GCA_028565825.1 Olivaichthys viedmensis
AATAAGTCTGTAATGTAATGAAACGTGGAGAAGGTGAAAGGGGTGTGCAGACTTTCCGGCTTGACTGTATATTGGCATTGTCAGACTCATACATTTAAGGTGCAGAAAACTGGTCCTGGGATTTCAGACATAGATCAAACCTACTTCCTGGCTAATACATCAAATACAGCTTCCTCTCATGCATGCAAATTGGTTAAAATTCACATGAATAGACTTTGTAAAATTAGATTTTTATTTATTTATTTATTTATTTTAGAAAAATCTGAACGCTATTGACGCTTTTCTTACAACTTTATTGTAATGAAATCTGATTAAATCATGTTCATTCAGTAGAATTCCTAAACATTTGGTGTGAGATAGTGTTGTCAGTTCCCCACTTAATATCGTTTAAAATTAAGGGCTAAGTAAGATAAGATAAGATAAGAGATAAGATAACACTTTATTGATCCCAGGTGGGAAATTTAAGTGTTACAGCAGCATATAAATATTGCAAAAAGACAACCGAAGTAAAAGGTAAAAATATAAGAATAAAAATAATTAAGATAAGATATAAGAATATAAAAGAAATAGCTGTGCAGATATATACAGATAAATATACGGATAGACAGAACTGGGCAAATATACATACTGTATGTACCTACATATGTATGTAAGTATGAGCGATATGTAAAAAAAAAAGGGTGTATTGTTTTGTTTAAAAATCAGTAGAAAGAGTAGAAAGAGATGGGGTTCAAATCAACCCAATTACATGCAAAATTCACGACATCAAAAAAATATTTTTGTTGAATTTTATGTGAAATTGTTCTAAAAGTATTGACTGCTAACTCTTCTCGCACTCACCTTAACCATTTGTAATTTTCCATAGAAATTGGCTTGTGCGAATTCTTACAAATTTGCAATTGGTTTTAATTAGGCCAGTCTGAAATGAGGTCAGCATTTTGACTGATTCTTGCAGGGCTAGACTTGTTCTGAATTGGGGGCAGGTAGTCTTGACTTGCCTTGTATAACCTGGCTGGGGGGCAGGATTGGAGGACCTCTTCGTAAATTACTTAATTAGAAATCCCTAAGTACACACACCTAATTGCTGTCCATAATGGCCCTGTGATTAACTACTTGTCGAACTGCGAGAGACAGAGAGAGAGAGACAGATAGAGGGATTTAAAGGCAAATCTCTGCGTTATTAGTTAGGGTTAAGTTTAGCGTTCAACACTGGATTAGCTAAACTCCAACCTGATTAGCATCTGTTAAAATGCCTTTGATGTTGAATTTCACATGTGCTTGTCATATATTGAGATTATTTAATAACTGTTTATTGCCTAGAAAGAAATAGTTGCCAGTGTCTAGCATTAGTCTAAAAGTATAGTGAAAGCCATTTGCTACTATGTTCCTATCTTTGTATTTTACATGCACAAGCTAGCGTGAGCAGTTAGGACCTGCAAATGTAAATGTGACATGATATATAGTTTTGTTTTTTTGCAGCATGGCATGATACTGTTACCAGTAACGAGTTATAGTTCAAAACAGTCAAGGCCTTTTCTTGCCTGGGCCAAATAATAAATTCATGATACAAGCACTCGACCATGTGATTCTTCACTCCAACATTGTGTCTTTCTGATGGTATTGCTTTACATTTCATGCTAATGCCTGTGTTATTTGCTATGGCTAGGTTGTAGTTCTGTACTCTGTGGATGCATATGGATAATTTTTGCGGCACAACTTATTTTACAACCACTCATTCCACAAAATGAAATGAAATGCATTTTAAAACAAATGCAGAAAATGTGTTTTTCCAAGAAAAATGCAGGAATGTTTCTTTAAACTTCTCTTTTTCCTTGTAATGGGCTTAGTATGGAGACAGCATGGAGAAGAAATGATGCAACCCATACATTTTTGAGAGAATTTTCCAGCAATTCATAGTATTTAAAAAATCGCCAGATATGTGACTAAATACAGCATGTAGCAGTGGTCAAAAATGTTTTCCAACACAAGAAGCAACAAAAAGATGTCCAGAAGGGATGAAAAAATAAAATAAAAATCAAGACCACCATTGAGTTCGTCAAAAAACAGGAGGTATTTTGGGCTGGGATTTTCTCAGGGGTGGAGAGAAAGGAAAACACCAAAATTGCTGATCTGGATGGAAATAAAATCAATGAGCAGCACTTGTAAAGGATGGAATTACTCCAGCATCCTATGTAGAACGTATACCAAATTTTGAATAGGCCTGTAAATAGAAAGATAATTAACTTGCCTAAAAAGGTATTTGGGGGTGTATTCAAATTATAACACCTCACCATTATTTGGTAACAACGCAAGTCAACCTACCATAGTAGAGCGTAATTAGGGTGGATTGAGAGGAACAGGTGGACACTGGACATTTTGGCTGCAGAGGGGCCAGAAGGTCATGATCTCCATCCATTATAACCTACAAGGCCAATGGCCAGATCCCTGTGATGTTGGAGGTCTCTGTTAAAGTCAACATGGAGAACCTTTTCCTCTTCATAGTAGTAACAGCTGAAGAGACCCCTATCTATTTGTATCTGCCCTGCAGAATATTTGTATCTCTAAAAGCGAGCCAGCTAGCTGACTGTGGGAGTTGTTTGGATTTCATTTTGCATTTTTGTCATATTCTTAGCCCTTTATTTAATAGTAGCCAAACCTGTCAAAATATATTATAACAACCTTGATTTTGTTCATCACTAACACTAGCTAAGTTAGCTAGCTGGTTAACTAGTTCTTGTTGTTTACATGTAGACACAAAGTGGGATTTCTGTATCTGAGTCTTAATTTGCATCGTCATAGTAGCCCGACCTGTCAAAATATACCATAACATTCAAAACTATTTTGTTTATTACACTATTATCGGAGTTAGCTAGCTAGCAAGCATCTGTGGCTAAACGTTTTCACATAACACCCACATCCTTTTTTCATTAAAAAAATTTATATTAACCTCTAATAATATTAATATACCTTAATATTAATTAATATTAATATTAACCTCTATGGATGGGACCTATATGGAGGAGGACGGCAAGAGTGGGAAAGGAATGGGCGCAATGCTGTGACCAGCGGAGTCAATTCGACACCCGACAGTCTGGTCGATCAAGGTGATATTAACCTCTAATTATTTGCATATTGGATGCGGTTCAAGCTGTGGGGCCTATTTTGTGACTGATTTAGCTCCATAAATCAGTTTTTATGGAAGTACTGAGAAACTTCATCCAAACACCAGTCTATATAATCAGAATTCGCCATCCCAGTGTATTTAACCATTTAAAAATCACATTTTTGAATGGAGGGGTACTCTCAACCATTTGCAACTTTTCGTATGAGTTAGCTTGAGTGAATCGTTATGGATCTGTAACTGTGATATTGTATTAATTAGTCGAGTTCTGTTGCCTCTCTTCTCTCCATGTTTCTGAGCTGTGTGTGTGAGGATAATTCAAAGAGAATGGCAAAAAAAAATTGTCAAAGGTCTATGTTTATTCAAGAGTCTGCTCTTAATATTTGTGCTTTGTGTATTTAAATACTTTCCTTGGCGACTGCTCAGGTGATGAAATATAGGCCAAGGGAATCTCCCTTTTCTTTTCCAAAAACGGAGAGACGCAGTAGAGGTGGAGGTTTCTAAACCAGTCCCTAATCCATGTAATCAGCCTCTAAGTAAGGGTGTGTGTGTGTGTGTGATGGGGGAAACCCATGTTAGATAAATCAGAAAAGCAGAAGAAAGGCCCCTGGAGCGGTGCTATTAGGCCATCTCCGAAGAGTCCTGATAAACATTACCTAGGCCCAGATAACACAGGCAGCTCATCAAGCACTCCTTTTTTGTAATCCAACACCTACTCTCTCAACCTTGTAGACCTGAGAATGGAAGACACACACACACACACACACACACATACACACACACCTCAGCACACAAATAAGTAGTGTGTGTCAAATGCCTTGGTATCTGTTGCCACATAGGATAGCAGACATGGTTTACCTCACTGAGTGGCGATTTACCACAGCCTTATCTCTGTTCACACATATACACATACACACACACACACACACACACACACACACACTGAGGCTTACATGTCAAGGTCATATCATCATCTTTGATCTTCCTCTAATCCTTTGTTATAGCATAACGAGTGTGTGTAAGGGAGAAGGAAAGAAAAAAGGAAAGGGGGCTCCAGGCGCAGCTCATCTTTGTTTCAGGATGCTTCTGAATTGGACATTTAAGGTCAAAGGTCACCAGCAAGGTTAAGGTCAAAGCAACCGCCATCTCCCAGCCCCTCCTGTGTTCCATGTCACATCGATTCCCAAAGCGTGCATGCATGCCTGTCATGACACACTTCTAAAGCTGTCACTTTCGTCCAGTTGGATTTTAAAAATCTCAGGTTGTAGAGTTTAGGTGCGTTGCTGCTTCTAAAATGCTTTACTCATACAAAACAAGTAAGAATGCAGACAAATGGTAGAACAAACCTACGTCTTACTTTATCCAGTCGTAACAATTCATACAAGTGCTAGTTCCTATATGTTGTGAATTCATAGGAATTTGCTGGGCTAGACAAATCAATACAGTCTCATAGTAAGGTTTTGCACAAACCAACTTGTATGAGAAGTTACAAATAGTTTGGTTAAGAGGTTAGAGTAAGGGACAGTATTCGCAGGGTTAGTCTTCTTTATGATTTAATTAATAGAAAGTCCAACAAAATTGGACTCCTATGAATTTTCTGTGAGGTCAGATTGGCCAAATACATCTTAGTGTATTTTAGACCTAAATATAAAAATGGCATAGCTCTGTACTATCAGTTTCTGATATCAAGGACACGGTTTGCTAGGCTGTTTTCATTTTCTCGTTGTGAGACCCCAGCAGTGGAGACCTAGTTCCAAACTGGGACACACGCGACAGTGTGTAATCTCTATGGGAAAGAAGAGAGTATGTCAATGTTGGTCAGAGGTGGCTAAATTTAGGCCTCTCTTGTAAGTAGGTCTCAAAGTTTATCTCTCTCTCTCTGTCTCTCTCTGTCTCTCTCTCCTGTGGATCAACAGGGACAGGCAGTTTTTCGTGGTAATGATTAAGAGAATGAGCAGCTGGAAAGGGTTACTGGTTAGGATAGGTGAAAGAGCCAAGGTCTAAACTGGGTCAGGGGAGAACACACTACTGATATGGCTCCTGTTGACACTGAATTTATTTTAAGCATTTTTTTGTGATTTTGTTCCACGTTTCCTCTATATTTTGTTGAAATATGATACTGCAGTGTTATACAAATCGTCATAGGTATTTACTGCGTTCGAAGTGACTTTTTATCATCTAAATCAAACAACATGTGCTGTGTCTGAAATCGCTCCGTATTCACCATATAGTGCACTATTTGGCGTGCAGTCATTTTGCAGCCATTTCTCAGTGGACAAATTATATTCCCTGGATAGTTCACTATATTATTACCCACAGTGCGCCAGTGTACAACTGATATACATTACTAGCTCGAAATTTGCTTGTCAGGATGGATACCGGAGTAAATAAATAATGCTGTTTAACGACCACTAAAGCCAACAGGTACTTGTTAGTGTTTTTAATGCAGAAAATCACTTTTACTACTTCGATATGTTTGTGGTTTCAGTTCACCAGGTAATTTGTAACATTCGGATTGTTTATGTGGTGGGTCACAATGTGTGTTTCCGGAGCACTCACTAGTTAGTGTTGTCTAAATTCAGTCCAGTGTCTCCGTTACTGCTGCCCACTATATAGAACAGTCTATATGGTAAATAGTGAACAAGTGAATGAGGGAACGATTTCAGACACAGCGAGGATCTCACGATTGTAAATTCATGAGAATTTGCATGAGCCAACATGTATGAAAAAGTTATGAATGGTTAAGGTTATGGTGACGATCAGGGTTAACGGTCATATCTAGTCTTACAACTTACAACTACGTTTTGTATGAAATCCCATCCTATGAATCTTATGTGAGTCCAGGTTGGATTCAATTTATCAGGCTCTTAATGAAAACCGTGCAGTTCTGGCTTTTTTTATACAAGGTCACTGAGCTTGGCTTGTTTGTCTTTTTGATACTGCTTACTGGTAGTCAGCGTATGAGTGTTTTCAGAAACCCATGGCGAAAGTCACCTTCTGTTGACCTGGTTTTAACCAAAGTAAGGAGAAGAGTAACACACACACACATCATTGGCATTAGGTCCTCTGCATTCTCCAGAGCAGTATAGATTGTGCAGACATGGTGCAAGGCGTAGCTGTGGGCTTACATCTCCTCCTCAGTGATTAATCACGCCATTCAGTAACGAGGGAAAAGTGTTAATGAGAGCAGCACCACTGCTTCCACTATGCCTAAATATACACTCCACGGGAGCTGTGACGTGCGTGTTATAGCTCTGTCTGTTGAAACCAGGTCATCAGAATGTGGCTTTTTCATCAATTGCATGTTCTTAAAGCAGAAGCCAGTTGACTGCTTGGGCAGAGAGAAGAAATAAACAATTTAGAGCTGGTTGAACAGTATCAGGTGTGTACTGTATGTGTGTGTTTTTCAGTGGCTGTGTGTGTGAGAAGGAAAAAAAGATCTCCTCATCAAACTTCTAAGCTCAGCAGGAAAGTCCTGAGGCGGGGCTGGGTATTATGAAGATTGACACACTATAGGCCAGAGCTTGGGGTCAATGGGGATGTGCAGATCAGAGCTGATTGGAGGGAATAGCTTGAGGGGCGTAGCACAGCAGCTTTCAAAAAGGACGCTTTCCAATCTCTCCAGGTCTCTATATGTACATGCTTGGAGTGCACTGGATTAGCTCTCGGTCAGTGGCACAAAGTGCACTTGGGGTTCAGAAATGCATTGAAAATGGCACTGTGAAATACAATGTATGCATGAGTGTCAATGCTAATGCTTACAGGATAAATCTAACCACACTTAGTGGTTAGATTTATAGTGTTAGAAAGTTAAATACAAGGTAATTGTTGAATAGGGACCTGCATGTTTCTTTCCACAAAAAGGACACACTATACATTCCAAAAAAGAAGTATCCAAAAACTATTCAAATGAAGCAGGTACACCAGGATTGAGGACATTCTAGTAAAAAAAAAAAGCAGCACACACACAAAGTGTGGTTATATAAAGGTAAAAAAATCATAACTTTCACAATGTAATTTCCCAAAAAATTAATTTCGCCTAAATATTTCAGCTCCATATAATTAACCAAGAAAGATTTACACATCCTTTAAATGTTTGTATAAATTTTTTTCCAAAAATATTTTAATACCAGGTTGTTGGGAAACATTATTTTTACATAAAAAAATGACCAACTCCAAGTAAACCTCATCTCACACCCAAAAGTAATTCAGCTTCTAAAGTAATACACATAGGCAGGTCAGGAGGAATCAGAATGCATTAATTGCTGTGTCTATGGGTAATTTGTGTGGTTCCACATTTAATATCATCCCTTATCATTTATCTGTGTAGCCAAGTGGTGTATTTAATGCACTTAGTCCACTAAAGAGGCTTTGTTGCTTTAAGAGAGGACAGTCTTTGAGTGTTGAGCTGGGCAGATTTCTGGTGTGACCACGGCTTTAGGCGCGCATGAGCAATGAACCAATTGGGAGAGAGCGGCCTGGGCAAGATGAGCCTGTGAGCTGTGACTGGGGTTTGGGGGCCTCGAGTGTTTATTGGAATAAAGGTTCAGATTTATCATTTAGGTGCTCAAAAACGCCATATAAGAACTCATGAGTGTATGTGTGAGTATATATTTCATGTTTTGAGCTTAGATGATGAGTTAATTACACTGCATGGATTTGGATTGTGCTGTAGTTCTATTGGCGTTTTTATGCACATTGTTGATTAATCCCAGTTAGGACTCTGAGATATTTACAAAATTCTATTGTCATCAATATGTTAAAGGGTTTATTGTATATTGTTTTAGTGATTCAGAGTTTATATGTAGTTCACAGTGTTTTAAAAACATTTTAGGAAACGAGTATAATCTGACTGTGACTGTCACACCAACCAAGTGAGTTCTGTTTCTCTGTAGAAATCTCTCATGTTTTACATGTAAGAGGATTGTTAAAAGTGGTTAATAGTGTTTGCTATGTTTATTTTCATTGAAACAGAGACCACTACCATATTTTATTAGGTTATTTAATTGGGTCATTTTATTTATAGAACTTTATTATATATATATATATTTGTCAGAATAAAGAACCCCAAAGATATTTGTTTGTGTTCCGTGTTGGTTTAATTACCACTGTCTACATCTGCATAGATGCAAAGGTACTGCGTGATTATGCTTGGCAGGTAGTGAGAGAGAGAAAGTTAGGTGACTAAGAAGAAGAAAAAGAGAGCTGGTGCACTTGTCATTTGTAACCACCTAGTTCTACTTTTTCTGCAATTACTTGTTAATATTACAGTAGTAATAGCAATACAGAAGTAATAGCAATATTACTTGATGTAGTTCATGTAACTTCAATACTGAAGTTATTTCCAGTGCTGTCCATCCAGACAAGAAGAGATATGGAGACAGACAGAGACTTTGCATTGGGACCTCAGACATCGTGCTTGATTGACAGCAGAGCTTTAATGCGCCCTTGTCCTGGGGCAACACATGCTGATGGTGTGAATATGCAGATGTGTGCTTGTCTGATTAAAGCATAGATACAGACCTGTGTGTAGATGCAGTAAATTAATAAAGAAGTGATGTCACAGCTTAAAAAAACTCCTCATGTAACATGCTCATGCATATAACTGGTTTATGTCATTTTATTACAGAGTTATTACAACACATATGTTAATGTAGCATTAAACAAGTATTTCAAAAGATCTCAGGAACACTACCTTGAGATGGAAAACCTGATCTCAACCTCACAATTTGATTACATAGTATGTAAAATAATAGAAGACAGCATATCTGTCATTACACAGTTCATAACCCCACAACGCAATTAATCCATGTTAGTGTCTGTTCACTACATGTGTGGTGGGCAAAACATCCAAAACGTCAGCCTTTTGGTGCTCAATCTCCAGCAGGCCCCTTTTAATCTCTTTGCACCTTAACGGGCCTAACGAGAGGACCAGGACGGCCCGGTATGCAACATCTGGTGCCGTAATTGGACAGCCGGCTGCGACCCCCTGTTGGATTGAAACAGGCCCCGATTTTTTTGCCGGCCCTGCTAACAGAATCCAGACCCTGGACTCTACGCTTCCCAACGCCGTGAGAACGGCCAGCTACGCTAACAACGCGGCCGGCGTGGGGGTCAGTGCTAGAATAATGACCCCGGCAGCCTCACACTCTGTCCAATTAGAGTGCAGAACACTTCAAAAGGTCAGGCCTTCATCCCAGCAAGGCACACTGCAGAGGGAAGAAAGGCATAGAGGAACTGAAGAGCCCCACTTTAAGAGTTTAGGACTGTGCAGGGGGTATTTAGGTTTCTAATAATGGGGCCATGGCGTGTGTGTGTGGTTGGTGTGTGTATAAAGGTTTTTTTTTATAGGGGGCATAAAGAGGGTAATAGGGCTTTGAGGGTTGGAATTTGTCAGTAGTAAGGTCTAGTCTAATGACAGTCTGTCTTAACACTATAGGAATTCCTTGTATAGCTCCAATCTGTCAGGATTAACAATTCTGGTGCAGGATATTTGAGATTTCACAGGCTGGAAGTTGATAGGCTAAGAGAGCAAATGTTGCAGTTAGTTTGAACGTAATTAAAAGGTTTATGGAACATGATGGCCTTGACTTGTTTGAGGTGCCATGGCTTAATTTGTGCTTCTTTTTTTTTTTGTCACTTTAAGTGAGTCTGAGGCAACCAGCCATATGTGCAAACACTAAATAATGAGTGTTTATGATGTACTGAGAGGTGGGTAATCCAGCCTATTAGGCTCAGAAGTCAGGATATGGCTGAAGCTCTTGCCCTGGAATTGTCAACACAACAACAGAGTATAAGGACCATTCTATTCCACTTGCCTACTAACATCACTACTGGTGATGTAAGTAAAACTGGCTTCAATAAAAAAAATGTGACTACTAATTTCTGGTGATCGGCCTGTTTCCGCCTAATTTGCTGTGGTGTAATAGATTAACAGAATACATTATTGTGAGGAGAATGAGGCACTGATACAGGGATATGATGTACTGGCAAAGGATGTTGTTCCTCCACCTGACGGAGGAAGAGTGCGGTACAATTTACACCTTCTTCTCACACTGTAGCACAAGTGTGCACGATTTTGGGACTACACTTCAAAAGGCAAACTCCAAGTCAATGTCTCCTCCTCACTGCTCTGAAAGTAACATGTGCTCTGGCCCTCTTCACCACTAAAGGGAGAACAGCATTCTCTCGGCAATATCGCCAGTATATTCAAGGCATGCATATTCCATTTCGTTTACTGTCGGACCACAATTTACATCTTCTGTAGCAGAACTGGAGCATGGAGCACATGCCATCAATGTAAAGTGGTCAGTAAGGAATCTTCCAGGTCCAGGGCACTGCAGCTCTGTACGCATGGGTGTTATTGGGTATCCGCTATGCAGGTGACTTATATGCCATATATTATGCCAACAACCCAACATCAATGTAGATCAAACAATTTTGTTGTTGAGGGAAAGGACTGTGAACATCTGGCCTGTTGAAAATTTGGTCTTGCCAAAAGTGATAGGTTTAATTGTGCATCACCAGTGTAAAAATGAAAGCCAACATTATGTTTGCAAAATGTATGTCCAAGGGTCTGTATATAGAGAACAGTAAAGGGACCTACAACAGAATCTTGTGGAAAACTTAAAAGTAATTTAATAGTCCATATCATAAAGCGCACATACACTCACCGAACACTTTATTAGGAATACTATACTAATACTGGGTAGGGCATCCTTTTGTAGCCCGTCCGCCTCAAGGTTTGACGCGTTATGCATTCTGAGATGCTTTTCTGCTCACCAAAATTGTACAGAGTGGTTTTCTGAGTTAGCGTAGCCTTTCTGTCAGCTCCAACCAGTCTGGCCATTCTCCGTTGACCT
>JAOUQW010000023.1:4572025-4585257 GCA_028565825.1 Olivaichthys viedmensis
GAATAAGAATGCATTATCAATATTAGAGTAAGAATGCAATATATGTGACAGAATAATAAATATGCACTTTAGGAGTGAAAATATTATAGTGTAATAAGTATGCAGTAGAATAGGTGACGTAATATAATATAATATAATATAATATGATATAATATAATGTTTATGCAGTGTAGGAGCTAGAATAAGCAAACAGTAACATAAAATAAGTATGCAGTATAAAAGATATAGCAGTATATTCCCAACTAGAGGTTCCATGGTGGCATGGCAGGGCGTTTGTGATATTGTCATGGAAACGTCAATGTCAAATGAAATGAAAATAATCAATATGTAACACCTTACTATAACTTTATATGTAAAAAATGACAATTAGTTGGTTAAAATAATCGTTAAGCTTTGTGGCTATAATGCCTTCTTCTTAAGAACCCTGTCTGGAAAAGACATTTGAAAAACAAAACCTGTAAAACTGGCCACAAAACCTGTCAAAAATATCAATGCAATGTTTAAAGACCATTTAAAATAGTGTAATAAAAGTTAAAAATGTAATAATATGAATAAGCATGATAATATTTCAAAAAGTGAAAAGAAACGTTAAAATATTTTGGTATTTATTACATTTATTGAAATGTTTCATTTAATGTTATGTGAAAATGTAAGAGGTTCAGCTGACAAGAATAAGTAAGTTAAAATAAGTATTCAGGAGCATATGTGACAAAATGTACAAAAATGTATTGTGGAGAAAGAAGAAGAAACACTGTCTCACACTATTGTTATCATGCGGAGCCAAACAAGAGGAGAAATCAAAAACATGTGCTTGATTTAAAATTGATCAGTGGTCATGTTTAAAATGTTTAAACTTTTTTCAAAGCTTTGACAAATAAAAACTGTGCAGTGTAAATGTTTTTTTCATTCTGTAGTGTTCTTTTTCACTTGTGTGTTGGCAGCAGCAGCCCAAGATGAAATTGCTGAACATCCTGATCCGGGGCTAGCTCACACACGTGGGGACGGCTTTTAGATTTTGGCTATTATTAGCAAATTACTGGCCACGTGCCTAATCGCAGCATCTGAACAGGAAGTAACATACACATCTAATAGAACCGATATAGAAAAGTCCACTTGCCAGTTTCCACACAGCTGCAAGCCTTCGCTTTTCAATACAAAACAACACAAATTTTCTGTCAAATTGTAATGGACAGTTTGACCTGTTGCTCCATTCAGCGTCAGAATAACACGTTCTGATCGGCGTAAAATATGAAGTCGGACATAACGGACTGCCAAGGAATGATTTGTGACAGTGACATCACTTTTTGTCTGATCACCGCAAATTACCCATAGGCCATAATATGGAAGACTGCCCAATGGACTTATGCCCAGAACACATACACACTCTCTCTCCCTCATGCTCCATCTTTCTCTTTGTCTCTCTTCCACGCACACACATACACACACAGTTTTTTTCTCCGTCTGATCCTTTTCATTTGTCTGACTGTCGCTTTCACAGGCAAAAAAACTGCTGAAATCAGAGAGACAGAGAAATAGAAAGAAAGAGACAGACGGAGAGAAAGAAAAAGAACAAAAACATAGGCTCAAACATAGGAGATATATACCAGCAATCATAGAGAGAAGAAAGCGTGAGTGAGTGGGAGGAGAGGGAGAGAGAAAAAGAGAGCGTCATACACCTCCTTGGGTAGCCTGCGTTATGGGCAGACCACGATGTGTTATGATTGACACAACATTCCTTAAAGATATGAAAACTCCATGCTGTCATGTGGATTGAAATAGCAGGAGGTAGCGTTGATCCTAAACCACTCCACAGCATGCTTTGTGAAAACTTGGCACCATCACTTACTCCTATAGGAGAAAAAAAATAATAATTCCTCCCTCCTGTAGCCAGATATAGGCTCATTTAGACACCTTCTCTTTTCATCCAAATAGTGGAAAAATAATGGCAATTAAATGATGACGAGTATTTATTTTTGACAGCTGTTGCTTTGACGGTGAAAAGGTGCGTATATGAGCAAGTGGTCATTGGGGTGGGGCGGGGTGGAGAGGGTTAGTTCAGCAGTAGAGTCTTATTTATAGACACAGGCACTGTGCTTGCTGTGCTGACGCTGTAGAAGCACGAGATGCCACCAGAAGTGTCTGTCAAACAAATTAAAAATACTGCATCTGGCATGGTCCCACAAGCCCTACCCCCATTCCCCCTGATAGTGCACTACCCTGCACATTTACAACTTTGCGCAATAAAGCCCGAGAGGGTATTAGATGAACAGCAGAAAGACGCTGTTAAATGCTCCAGATTTTGCTTACAGTAAAGAAACTTTAGCAAAACATCACCATCAGTGTCATCTTCACAGTGCACATGTAACACATTTAGGCAGGGTTCAACAAACAGTTATCGTTTATTATGTTCCAACACATCAGATTACCACATTACTGTTTAGTTCTCATATCTTAACTCCTTAAACTCCCAAGAGCCGTCAGCAGGTCCAGACTTACATTCCTCACCTCTCCTATTAGTTTTACTGTAGTTACTGAATAATTCATAGTAGTTACTGAATAATATACTTTAAGTAAGATTTACTTTAAAGTCACCCAAAATTTGGTTTGAAGTCCATAACATTTTTCCTATATTGAATATTTAATCACTTGACTGCGATTCCATCAAACATGTCATTAGACAACAGAAAAAGGCACAGAAGGGCCTACACTTTTATCGAGAAATCGAGATTTTATGAATATGCAAACTAGAAACACGCCCCATCCCCTTCCTATGGTAAACAGGTGTTGCATGGCCTGTGTTTGCATATTGGAACCTGCTTGGCTCTTATATTTTGTGATCCCACAACACTTGCTTGTCACTCCAAAGTCAGATTTTCCAATGAAATTTTCAGCTGCCTCTGTTTTTTTTTTTTAAAGAATGCTGCAAAACCGCTGCAGTGACAATTTTCACACTTTGATCAATCTGCACATACGAATTAATTAATCTATGAGAATGATTTAATCTAATAAGTTAAGAAGTATTTTGAGGCTTATCAATATTATATATAAAATAGTTCTGCCAAAGTCAAATATAGTGCATCTCTAACTTGCATTTAATAATTTGCATTTATTCGTTTGACAGACACTTTTATCAAAAGTTAGGCAGAACACAACAAGGTGGGAGATATTCAAGGAGGCAACAGTGATACAAATGCCACAGAAGAAGATTTTTATCCAAATTAACGAGAAACAAGTGTGAGATAGTTGTGGGGAGAACAAAGTTAGAGTAAATGCTACATTTAAACACTACATTTACAGCATTTGTGAACAGTAGTCCCACTAGTCACTAGTACTAACATACACTAGTCCCAAAGCAGTAGGTCAAACTACAAATGATACAATATTTATATAATAGGAACATTGAAACAATAGGAATGCACACAAATAGTAATAATAGAGTAAAATGAGTAACCAAAAAGAAAAAAATTATTTTTTCCTCAGAAGTAAGGCCCTTCTGTGCCTTTTTTCTGTTGTCTAATGTCAAATGATTAAATAGTCAATATAGAAAAAATGTTATGGTCTTCAAACCAAATTTTGAGTGACTTTAAAGTAAATATTAACCTTAAATGGTATTAGAACATTTATTATCATAATTCATTGTAATATTGTAATATGTTTTACAAACAAATTTAACATAGCCATTGTAACATAACATATGGCATCACAACCATTGTATGATCTTTTTTCTCCCCCACCTCACGTATACTATTCTATTCGATAATGTTCCTTAAAGATATGTCTGTTAAAGATATGGCTGTGGGGGTTTATGTACAAAAAAGTTAAATGCAAAGCCATCAAGAATTCTCCGGTTTCTATGCGTTTCCTGTAAGAGAGAAGTAGAAAACCTTTAGGAAGCTAAGTACCTTTAATTATCCAAAGAACCATTAAGCAACCCATATTCTAAGAGTGTGTGTGTGTGTGTGCTTGGAAGTACAGGTCTAGGTTCTTGTTTCTGCATCTGCTACATCATAGCTTGAAAAACATTGTTTTTCTTTTTAAACCCTTAAAGTCCCAGTTTATTGTTCAGTTATTAATCTTAAAGCATATTATTCAGTAACTACATTTAGAAAAAAAAGGTTGAACCCTAAAGTGTTCTTCGCGTAGTCCCTCTGCTGGAACCTTTAAAGAACAGAGGGTTGTCAGGTAGGTTCCTCTTTTTTTTCTAAGAGTGTTCTGGAAGTTCATTAGTGTGCCTGCTGTAACTTGAGAAACCAAACATAAAGTGTCAAAAAAGGAACACATCCAGATACACACCACATACACACACACAAACACACACACACACACACACACACACACGCGCACACACACACACACACACACACAGAGGGAGAGAGCTGAGGGTACTGTGGAGTCTTCAGGATTTTCATGAAGGTTGTGAAAGTGAACGAAGCTGCGCAATTCATTCCACCAAAAGCACCTCCAGACTCCAGTAGTGCTTCATTTATCCAGGGAGGATGTTTTTATAAAAACACAATATTTCATAAATCAAGCAGCCTACGTAGTCACATCGTAGTTTGTGTGTTTGGCAGATGGGGAGGTGCTGTTGTGGAGAGTCGGTCAATGGCCCAGGAGAGCAGCTCTCTGATGGGGTTAATGAACTCGTCTGAGCAGCAGGAGCTCTGATCGCTCCAGCAGCCGGCCGCCACTGGAACAAAGGAAATATTTAACAGCTCATAAATCCTGCTAATATCCCACTGAGAGGCAAGAGAGGCTTACACTCACAAAGATATCTCAAACAGAGGGTCGAGAGCCAGGGAAAGCACGAGTGTGTGTACATGTGCATGTACGTGTGTATGGCTCCGGAACTTTTATTTAAAACACCTACAACTTGTGTACTATAACCAGGATTGTGTGTTCTTACAGTGTGTAAGTATGTGTGACTGGGATGAGTCTGGCTACAGTACCATGTAGTCTGATTCAAAAGAGGACAACTTAAACACACACACACACACACACACATACACACACACAAATCCACATAAATCCACACAAACATTGGTGTACAGAGTAATGTACAGTATATACTAGGGCTGTAAAATTCCTTCAAAAGTTTCGATTGAATTTTAATTACTTAAAAGATGTAGTAGTCAAGTGAATTTGAATATTAATGTGCCTGTAATTTTATACTTCATTTTATACTTATCATTCATTCAGACTCCACCCCAATTGAGCTGCTCTGCACCAATGGTCATGAAAATACCAAAAATGTACAACAGGACCTACATAGTGCACTATGTGTCCAATAGAACACCGTTTGAAATTCAGCCAGAGAAAAAAAGCGACTCCAATTAGTGGACGTTGGAATTTGTTGACTCCTTACATACAAAAACGCTTTTAGGACACAAACTTTGTTCCTTTTTTCATATTTAATTAAAAAAATTGATACATAATAATAACATAGTATGTTCAGTATGTTACTCTGTAATAGCATTACATAATAAATGACATGCATTTATATGGTAATTTTGCCCAAAAGTTTAGGAAACGCATTGCGATAGACTTAGGCATTAGGGAACTACAAGTAGAACATTATTTGCCTTCGAATACATACATTCAAATAGTATTGAACAATAAAAGGCATTCTGACAGCCCAGGTGTATATTTTGAGGAGAAAAAATATGTTGATTATAGTGGTGAGCTGCCAATGAAAGTTTTAGACATAAACCATTATCATGTCTGTCACTGTATGGCCATGTGAACACACACACACAGGTTGTACAGCATGTAAGAATGTCTGTTAGAAATGTTCTCTCTGAGGCCAAAGGTCAAATCATTTGCACTTTTACTGCAGTCATCCTAACATTAATAGGAATGTGTGTCAGTGTGTGTGTGTGCGCGTGCGTGCGTGCATGTGTGTGTGTCTGTGACTGGTAGTGTGTATGTGAAGAAGCCTGGAAGTACCAGTATCAGTCATATAACAAAGAAGCCAGAACAACAGAGAGGTGTGTGTGTGTGTGTGTGTGTGTGTGTATCCTTTTATGGACACAAGTCCATGTACGCTCACTCCACACTTCAGTTATAAACTATAAACAGTACCTATAGTGTGACCTAGGTGTGACCTGTGATCTATATAAAAAACTGTGTGTGTGTGTGTGTGTGTGTGCGTGTGTATGTGTGTGTGTGTGTGTGTGTAGAATGTGTTGGGATTGTATATGTTAGAATGTGGCCTGGAGCAGCATGTCAGTCTCTGTCTGAGTAAATGAATGCGCTTGCTCTATCTGTCAGTATGATGAGTGGGAGGAAGATGGATTTAATTGAGCTCTAATGTATTTAGAGTTAGGGAGCAAATAAAGGGCAGAACCTGACACACACACACCACATGCACTTTCCACATGCAGATGGGTCCACACAATTTGTTTAGAAAACATTCGAATCACTGTATGTATGTCCGACATACAGCCAGAAAGCAGTGACATCAGTGGTGTGTGTGTGCAGGAAGGGAAGTGGGTGTTTGTTCGGGGCAATGCTGTGTTTCCTGCATAAGAGCACATAATCAGACCGGCTGTGGAAATGTTTCGGACCGGATCTGACCCGGGTTCTGTGATAACTGCTCTCCTCAATGGCAAATACTACCACACACCACACACTCTTAGTACAAACTTACTCTGTCTCTCTCACAGTCAAAATTGCATGCAATTTGTCTTTATATATGTACTGTGTGTTGCATATGCTGTGGCAATATAACCACACACTCAAAACTACAAGTTTAAAACACACACACACAGTCAAGTGTAATAAAATTAGAGCTTTACTGGCCCTATAATGTCTCTTAATAAGGACATTATCACTAATTAATTCATAACATGAGGCATTCATAACCATGCAGTTACACGCTTACACATTCATTAAATATTTCCCACTCATATAAGAGTCGAGGCAGTTTTTTTAATTAATTATTTTTAATGCAATTTAAAAAAATGTTTTACTGCTTCAAAATGTAATTATCTGCAATTATCTGTAATATTTTACAAATATTTTTCCGCTTAACTTTAGCATATAAATTGTTTGTCGATAAGCAAAAGGTTGCAATAAACTATTTTTGACAAATAAAGTACTGCAACCACACATATACATTTAGTGTCGGGGGTATTTTTTATCAAATCAAACCAGCAGGAAAAGCAGGATGGTATCAGAGCTCTACAGCTGGACATTCTAGGAGACCTTTCTTAGTTTATTCTAGAAAATAACCTACACTGACTTCTATATCGAAAACTACAGAACATTAAAAGGGCAGTTTTTTGTAGTTACATGTGATCAATTAGCTGAGACTGAAGAATGATAAGAAACTGGCATATGTCTGTAGATTCTGTTCATTAAGCTTTTGTCACTTTTATCAGTAGACGATGTAAAAGTCAGGGAAGCCAAACAAGAGAAAACATATTTGCGATCTACATGAAATTCTTGATGGAGACATGGAAACTTTTTTTATGCCTCATTTTTAATTTTTATTTATTTAGGAAATGACGTCATTACTTTAAACATTTTTTTAAAAAGCCATAAACAGCAAATTCGGAAAACGATTATTGGCACATTATCATTTTATCACTTGCATTATGCGTAAATAGTTTATGAAAACCTTAAAGCGTTATTCCTGGCTGCTTATTTAGACAATGATGTGTCTAAAGCGATTAACATAAACGTTCATGAATGCCTTTTAAGTTCACGAGCAAACTAACTATGTGTGAATGAATTATTTAGAATACAATTACACCCTTTAGTTACAATGGTAGCATGTTTTATTAGTTATACATGTTTTATCAGCATATAAAGGGGCTTGCCCAGCATGTCGGTGGTCCTTTAAGTCTGAGTGCTGGATCTCTGGTACTTGATTCATTGAGACACACATGCAGCAGCAGTTTCCTCTCTTTCTCTTTCTTTTTCTTTCTCACTCTCTTTTGATGGATAGCCGTGAAGATGGAAGCAGTGAGCTCTTCCTGAAGCCCTCTGTTCGCTCTTCCGTCATGCTGGAGAATGCAGTCATTAACACCTTGAGAAAGGGTGAGAGAGGGCGTGAGAGTGGGAAAGAGTGGAAGTGGCAAGGAGAAAGAGCAGCAAAGAGAGACAGAAGGCATTTTTCCATTTCACAAAGTACTGGAACTTTTGGCACCAGAAAACTGAAACTGTGCCACAATACATAGGCCACCGGTCCAGTAACAAAGGTTCCTGCAGTATGGTTTTGGCTGCCTGCTCAAGACTGGTACCAATAGGACTTAATAGTACTCTGGGTGGAGCTACCAGTAGTGTTTGTTCCTAATTGGTTACCTATTGTTGCGGTTCACAAGGTCTTGAGCGCCATGTGCTTTTGTTTGGGTTTCGTCATGTGCCTTTGTCTCTTTTTTGGTCCTGTCGCCGCCTCCGTCCTGTCATTGGTTCATTACCCTGATCATGTTCACCTGTGTCTTATATCCTTTAATTAGTATGTCTATTTATACTCTGTGTTTGCCGTTGTTCGGTGTTGTGTCTTATGCCTGTTCCCAGTTTCATAGTGTTTCTCCTGGTTATGACCCTAGCCTGTTGTCTGGATTATGATTATGGATTTCTCTTTGATTACACTGCCCGCCTGTATTTTCAATAAAGTAAACTCAGAGTTTATGCACTTGTGTCCTGCCTCAACCCGCTTGTTACACCTATAGAGTGTCACATCATACACACAGTGTATGATCATATACACACACAGAAAAGTATAGTCTGGTTCGTTGGTGCTGTTTGTGTCATCAAAAGCAACATCGTGTTACATTATTTCTCAACCTGCACAAACATTTAAGTTTAATTTCTCAAAGAGCTTACCAGCACAAACATTTATTTTCATGCAGCACGAACAAACATTTGTACTTTTGAAAAACCTTTCATGGTGCTAGATAGAACCCTTTTTTCTAAGAGTGTAGTACTAGAACCCTAGGTTCTGTTGGTTCCTGTTTTGGCCAGTCCTTGTTTTTGAATGTGCAGTGGAAAAATGCCCAGAGATAACTATTGACCTCTGCACTGATCTTCTTTTGAAATGTTATTAATTGTTCAAAAGTAGCAACTGTGACGAGCAATTTAATTGATTCATGATTCTTTTCTTAAGCATCTTTTTATAGATCTCACACATGCTTGCGCATGAACGTGTTATGGGACAGTGGTGTATTTGTCACGCCTGCCACAGTCATCTGCCCAGAGGGTCAATATGGATTCATATGAGAATCATGTGAGTAAACTGATGTTCTTTGGTTTGCCGCTCTAATTGCACGGCATCTTTAAGCTCACACTGGCCTTTCAGACTTATACATAAAATCTATTTGTTGCTGTGTGTGTGTGTGTGTGTGTGTGTGTGTGTGTGTAGATTTAGAGATTATCATACACTGTATCTAATTATGGCATTACTATATATTTGATTTATATATATACTGTATCTATTATTGTCTTTTTGCAAAATGGAGCACATGATTCATACCATAAGTGGAGCACAAACTGCAGAAAAAACATAAACTCTTCTTCCTGCTCCTTAATGACAAAATTAAGCACGATCTTGATTTGGAAGGAGATTGTTGAAATGTCACCAAGTGACTTTAAGTGGGGTGGATCAAGGAAGAAGGGAACATTATGTAGAGGAGGCCTGAAGGCCATTCCAAATTCAAAACGGCATCATAAGACACGCAACACATAAAGAAATTTCAAAAACACAAATTCAATTATAGAAATTCGCTCATAATGGAGTGCTAGATGTTTAAACCTGAAACAATTAGTGTGTTCTTTCTTGAATGGCTCTTGGTGTTGTTTTGTTTGTTTGCTCATGTGTGTGTGTGTGTGTGTGTGTGTGTGTATACATGTTTAAGAGAATTAAATTTTCACATACCCTCTACATCCCTATTATAAACACACATAAAATAGTCCACTACCAAGGTTTCTCAAAAAATGTTTTACTATCCGAAAATAGGATTTTTATCTCTGAGAAAACTGTATATACAAATATTATTTATATATCAAATATTAATTACTATTAACACATATGCACCTAAATGACCAACATCTTATATTGACTGAATTAGTACGGTCCTGGATGTGCTATTATTTTTATTTTAATAACTGTAAAATCTAATTTGGGAAATATAACCTGACAAAAGTGTATAACCTTTTCATAACTGCTTTAAAAAAAAATTGAATCTAAAACCCTAAAGGCTTCTTCAGCTGTCCGTCCTGGGGAACATTAAGAAGTTCTATGTAGAACCCTATAACAAAGTGTTTCCCTATCAGTAAGGGTTCCAAGGAAGCTAACCCTTACCTATTCAAATAACCATTGAATAACCCTTTTTTGTAAGAGTGTAAGATCATAACAGTTCTTGGCAAACCATTCAGGTTCTTGGATCCAGCTGTACTTTCTTCAAAAAAACAACAGAGACCACAAGCAGATGCATGTCATACGTGCGTTACAACACGGTCTGACAAGTGCAAATTCCAATGAATTTTTACAAGCTAACCTATATGGAAGTTACAAATGGTCAAGGTGAGGGTGAAGTACAGGGTTAGCTTTCATAGCTTTTCTTATGACTTTATTTGTATGAAATCCAACAAAATTGCTCGCTTGTTAAAGGAAAAATCTAGTGATGATATCTGGTAGGCTTCCATTACACTACGTTTGTTTAGCTGGATAAAGCTTAATGCTTAGGTACTTCTCAATCAGCCAGGAAACAGCTGAAGTGCTAAAAGTGACAGCTGGACCTCGTCTCATCTGACACACCTTTGGCAGTTGCTTAAATCATGGCCTCTCCTCATTATAGTGATCTGAATTATGTCTGGCCTGCTAAAAGCTTGCTGAAATAGGAATGCAGTGTGGCTAATTAGCAATTAGCACGGTGATGTGATACCTGAGACGGTACATCATATATGCGGAATTTTGGCTTATCAAGGGATTTGTTTGTCGAGACGTAGTTAGTCAAGACATTCAGATTTCTGTTATAATCTTGAAGGTTATAGATTTTTAGATTTCACCACAATGCCAGTCCGCTTGACATACTACTACTTCCTAGACATTTAGAGTGACGTGGATGAGTAATAACTTTTATAGACCTATAAAGGGTGTGTCCTTTTCACTTGCTCCACCCACCCTACAAAATTCCCAGTTTTCGAGCGTCTTTTAAAATGAAAGAGGGGCAGAGCAAAGCGGAAAACACATGTTCCATTACTCCACAAGCTACCCAGATCAGGCTGGTTGCAGTTAACTGCTGCGTATTTTAGGCAACATGGGGGCATCATCATGGCCTGGCCTGGAGGTCAAAGGTCGTAGATGTGCGTTTAGCTTGCGCTGGCCAGGCCGGAAAAAGCAGGAAACGCCCAGATGGTGTGTGTTAGCCAGTGAGGCCATGGCGTCTTACGCCAATCAGCGCTTTCTCATGGGAAACAGAGTCCTTTCCAACTCAAGAAGAGAGGGCAGCAACGAACCCCTCCCCCTCCAGATCTCCAGGGTTAATGCTGGGGTCAGAGTTCAGGGGTTGAGCCTCTCCACAATGCGCTGGATTGTTGATGCGAGGGGATCGTGGGTAATTGTGGCGTGATGGCGGACGGGAAGTAAGCACCAAAGCTGTGTGGCCTTCATTGAGATGGATCCCAGAGTACAGAGACACTTGTATTACACAGACTGGCTTGAATAAGTATCTGAAGACACACATACTCATCATACGAAATTCATTGACAATGAAAAAAAACTAATTGAGAAATAGTGTTATAAAGTGGATAATCAGTATCTATTTAGAGAGAATTTTTTCGAAAATTCTTGAAAACTTTAAGCTCCAGCAAGGCTGTCCAGCAAATGTTTCTCTTACTTTATCCTACTAGATCTATGCTCTATTGTAAACAAGGCTAACAGTGACACACAAGCTAAATCCACTGTTTGGCTCCACTAACCTTAAACACCTTCTCTTTTTTCCCCTCTTTCACAAAGACACATCCAAATGCTAGTTACCAAACATAAACGTCTATGTCACCTGTAGCGAATTTGATTTATATGTTGACTCGTTCAGTTGAGCTCCTCTGTAATTCTGTCGCTCAGCTGTTTAGTCTGGCCTGAATGCGGCCTCGAAACAAAAATGATGGCCTATTAGTGGAAGATTGCTGAGTGCTTGGCCAATATCACATTTACTATTGGTTATCTGGCATTCATTATGAAAGAATCATACATAAACAGTATGGAAGGACAAGGTACACACACCGAGGAACACACACAAGCCATTGTTTGGAATGTGTCTTTATCAGCTATTTTAATCATTTCGCAGCTGTTTGTTTGGAGTAGCTTTGTTTATTACCGTTGTCAGAAGTAAGTGTGTATGTGTATGTGTGTGTGTACCCGTGTGTGTGTGCGCTTGCGGTGTTGAGAGGTCCAGGCCCACCATACTAAAGCTGATTGACGAGCTTGAGCTGTTTTGTCTCCCAGGGGACAGCAGAGCTTTGATATGTGTCCTGTGGGTCCTTCTGGGAAGTCAGTCTTCCTCCCACCTTCCCACCCTTTCTCTCTTTCTCTCTCTCTCTCTCTCTCTCTCTTTCTCTCTCTCTCTTTCTCACTCTCTTTGTTTTTGTGTGATTGGGTGCGTACAGTTGAGTGGCTATGCAGCTCGAGATCTATAGGTGCTTTTGGAAAGGTCTGGAAAATGTTCATCTCCCTCTTTGCTTCTGTATCTCTCAATATCAGTTTTATTTTCAAGGTGCTTTTCTGGAAAGATAAACAAAGGTACATTTGTAATGCCAAAACTGAGGTTAAAGGGTGAATATGTGAATGTTAAAGACTAATAACAAATTAAAAATAAGAAAGAACATTTAAAGTCTGCTAAACTGTAAAAATTAAAAAAAAAAAACTCTCAGAACATCATTAAAGTACACAGTTGGACATTAAAGACCACTGTTGTGCCTTTGTGGGTACTTTTAGATTGTTTTACATGGGAACAGAATTGTGCCAGAACAGTATATTTTTTCTCTGTAATAATAATAATGTCATGGCTATGTATTTCTTGGGTAACACTTTACTGTAGGGCAGGTTTCAGAAGTCTACATGACACCTACATAAGCCCTTCATGACAACTGACATAAACCGACATAAACATTTATAAACTCTTATTCCAAAAGGCATCAGTTGTCATAAAGGCTGTTGACATAACACCTATTTCAAGTGACAGATTTTAGGTGACATTAGGTTGTGTCATGACACTTTCTGGGGTGAAATG
>JAOUQW010000023.1:4585770-4596011 GCA_028565825.1 Olivaichthys viedmensis
CAGCTTGGTGGAGCTGAGGCTTGAACCCACGATCTTCTGATCAGTAGCCCAGTGCCCTAACCACTGAGCCACCACTGAGCCACCACTGCCCCCACTGAGTCACCACTGCCCAGACTATCAGAAATCCATAGGCATATGAAAATGGGTAAACCAGCCTTTAGTGACTGCTGGTCCATGCTCTGCTGTAGGCCCTGTTTAGTAGAGGACAGAAGGTCCAGGCTCTGCTGTAGGCTCTGTTAAAGCGGGGCAGCAGGTTCAGGCTCTGCTACAGGTCCTGTTCAGTAAGGGACGGCAAGTCCAGGCTCAGCTTTAGGCTCTGTTCAGTAGAGGACAGTTGGTTCAGGCCTAGCTCTACTCAGCGGGGGACAGCAGGTCCAGGCCTTGCTGTAGGACCTTCTCAGTGGGAGGCAGCAGGTCCAGGCTCTGCTGTAGAACCTGTTCAGTAAGGTTTGGTTTATACTTGATAACATAGACGGACGTTTAAAATGGTGGCCATACGTATCCTGCGTACGTCCCAAAAAATTAGTGTAACGTATACGTGTGGTGCAATACATGCATAAATGGTGGGGGCAGTTTAGTGAAGCAACGCAGAGAGAAATAAAGACGAGAGAAATAAACCTTCTATTGTCGCGACAAGATTGGTTTAATGACCTGATACACTGTCTACGTTGGCGCCACTGCTGCTGTTTCTGCCGTTTTCTCAAGATACACATTATAATAGCCTTTCCCTATTTACTTTCTTGTGAAAAATCAGGAAGTGGTGGAGGAAGATATTCCGGTGTTTGGGCTCTGATCTGCACCCTAGTGGACAGAGTTTTAATCCTCCAGATATATGGATGTTACGGCAGCTGCGGTGTCTGCACGCGTACACGTAGTCATGCAGCAAGTATAACCTATATAAGCCTAAGGGACAGCAGGTCCAGGCTCTGCTGTAGGCTCTGCTCAGTGGTGGACAGCAGGTCCAGGCTCTGCTAAAGGCCCTGTTCAGTAGTAAGGGACAGCAGGTCCAGGCTCTTCTGTAGGCCGTGTTCAGAAGAGGACATCAGGTCTAAGCTCTGCTACAGGCCCTGTTCAGTGGAGGAGGAAAACAGCAGGTCCGGGCTCTGCTGTAGGCCCTGTTCAGTAGAGGACAGCAGGTCCGGGCTCTGCTTTAGGCTTTGTTAAGTAGAGGACAGCAGGTCCAGGCTCTGCTGTAGGCCCTCTTCAGTAGAGGACAGCAGGTCCAGGCTCTGCTGTAGGCCCTGTTCAGTAGTGAGACAGCAGGTCCAGGCTCTGCTGTAGGCCCTGTTTAATGACAAGTTTATGTGGTTAACTCAGTGTCGACCAAAATGCCAGATAGAACCTTATAATACCAAGTTCACAGGATATTTTTGGTATTTATTTTTATGCTGCGTTTGTTACCTGTATACATGTATTTGATTAAGTCGTACATTTTACGCCCTACACCACTTTCAGTATGTTTGTAGAATAATCATTGGTACCCCGTTGAATCAACAGCCTTTTTGAAATCAATGAAACAGGTCCACATCAGGTCCACATGCATTTGTTGGTTTTAGACTTTTAATGTTATATTTAACCTCTGGCTCAGTAATTGAGAAGCTTAACAGATTTCCTCTAGCTTTCTGTTTAAATGTTTTTGTTGAGGATTTAATTCTATTTCCTTGAAAAGTGATTGGAAACGGTTTGTCTAAAAGTGTTTGGATTTCTGGGTTACCAGGTACCTTTTTTGAACTCTCCCGTGTTATTTTGGTCTCATCTGTATGATCTTCTGTTATTGAACAGCTTACTAGGCTGCCTCTCTCTCTCTCTCTCTCTCACTTTCTGTGTGGTGTGTATGTGTCTGGTTGAGTGGCTTTGCAGCTCGAGATCAAGAGGCGTATGTGTTAAGATCTGGAAAACATCCATCTCTCTCTCTCTTTTCCCTTTCTGTGTCTCCGTCTACTTCCTATCTTTCCTTTGTGAGGTTTTAAAATTGAAAGAGGGCGAGGAGAGCAGCTCACTGACAATTGAGACTCATTAGGGAAGACAAATTAAGCACTTTCCTTGTTTATGTGTGCCAGTGTTTTGGTTCCCTAGGCTGGGAACTCCTGGCTGAGTTAAAAGGATGCTTTTAATGTGTGTGTGTGCGCGCGTAAATGTGTGTGTGTGCGCGCGTAAATGTGTGTATGTGTGTGTGAAATCTATCAGAGTGTGTTTATCTGGAGCTTGCGGTGAAATCCCCGTTAAGACCAGCCATGGCAAGAGAGTGCAGAGGTGTCTTATCCGAGACAAGGAGTTCCTTTTAAGCTTTATCCAATTTAACCAGCCCCTCGAAGTGTTCATCAGCAGCAGATGTGTCTCGGCTTCACTTTGATGTGTGGATGTGTGTGTTTAAGGAAGGGCATGTTTTAGTGTGTGTACAATGAAGATGACCTGAGATTCACTCTTTGTGTTGAGACAGTCCAGAATACTAGGCTTCACTTTTCTTTGAAATAGAAACACTATGAGAAAGGAACATACACTTCGCGTGGGGAATCCACACATAGACAGATTACAATAATTCACAACATCGTAATCGATTGTTCCCATGTCTTTTCCCAAGTATACATATTACTAACAAAAACACATGAAAAGCTGCTGTTTAAAGTCACCATAAACTTTCTGAAACATGTTTTTTAGGATGAAATCATTTCGAGGAAATTTATTTAAGTCTCGTTAGTATTGAACACGTGACAGGCAAGTGTTATTGCATCATAAAACATAAGGGCCTATGATGTTCCAGTATACAAACGCAGCCCATGTACACCAGAACACCAGTTTACCAGGGAAAGGGGATGGAGTGTGTAGGCTTTAAGCGTGTACAGTACAATTTACATATTCATATAAACTGGATTTCGTAATGAGGGAAAAATTGTCGAACTTCTGTGCTTTTTCTTTTGAAGAAAAAAAAAAGTTTTATCACGGTAGAACCGCCACATCGCACAATTTCCTAATCCTGCTCCTGCTATCCTGCTATTAGAACTCCTAATACATCCAGACACACAGGCAGATAACACCAAAAATGTCTTAACCACTGACGGATGATGAGGGTTGCTGAGTTGAACATGTGCAAGAAATATTTATAACTAGAACAAATATCTGCTTTGACAGGAATTCCCAATGCTGCTGGAGTGTTTCCTTTTTATAAGACACTGTTAGACTTTTTAAGCTCCAGAAATGCCTGTTAATGAGTTGATGAGTCGAGTCAGGTGTGTTAGTGCAGGGTTTTTCACCAGGGCTCTTATAGATGAGGAAATTCTCTCAAACTATTTCTTGCACATGTCCAACTCAGCCGCTCCTATCATTTATCAACACATGACATGTTATGTGTGTGAGCGTGTTGGTGGGTGAATGTGCGTTTGTGTCAGGATCATAAATCTGTGTGTGTCCGGATGTTCTGGTACATACTTATGTCAGGGCCAGATAATTAGGTTTAAATTGAGGTGTGTGTGTGTAATTTGTGTGTGTGTGTGTGTGTGTGTGTGTGTGTGTGTGTGTGTGTGCGCGTGTTTGCGCGCTTTGGCATTACCTGTGTTACATGGCGTGTCCTGTACCTTTACACCTCTTGACAGCTGAGGCAGCAGGGGTCAGACCCTTTGGACTTATCTTAGGCTTTGATCTACTCTTTTATTCATTCGTGTTCCCTTCCCTCGTTCCCTCTAGAGATCTCAACACCCCTCTCTCTCTCTGTCTCTCTCTCTGTCTCTCTCTCTCTCTCTCTGTCACTCTCTCTCTCTCTCTCTCTCTCTCTCTCTGTGGCTCATCAGGCAATGTCAACAACACTCAGGAGTCGTGGGGGTGACAGGTCAAAGGTCGGCGCCCCACAGCACTGCCCAGTGTAGCAGCGTCATTGCAGTGGACTGACTGTTTGTGTGGGTGTGTATGCGTGTGTGTGTGTTTCCAATAAATTGGAGACAGCGGTGTTTTAGCGTCATTAGCAATCTGAAAACAATTAAAGCGTCGTTTAAACGGCTCTTTGATTTCCCCGGAGTTTCTCATCAATACCCAGAGTCCTTCATTTGCACATTTCCTCATGCATTTATTCCTATATCTGTTCAATTATACATTCACCTATTGACTCTCTGGGAAACAGCTGTCTCTCTCTCTCTCTCTCTCTCTCTCTCTCTCTCTCTCTCTCTCTCTCTGTGTATGCGTGCATGGCCTGCAAACATTCATGTGCATGTTGAGAGCTGTGTACTGCATTAAAAGATTTGAGTGTTAGGAGGTGTAGACTAATCCATTCCCACACCTCTTTTCACTCTAATTTCATGTTAAGGTCCTATAAAAACGAATAAAGGTCCGTCTCTTTCTAACAAAGCTTGATGCGAGTGAAAGAGAGAAGAGAGATCCAAAAGAGAGAGAGAAATGGTATACTAGTTTACTGCGCTGCATCTTATTCACGGTGCATGACGGTCACAGCATGGTGAAATGTAGCTTGCTGTGCGGCGGCAAAAGTTCAGCAGCGCTCAACTTTATGCAAATGAACACATCTGTCCGCCGCTTTGCATTCAGCCAATCAGGCGAATGCAGTGTTCGAAATGACTGATGACAAAAACGAGTGGGAAGACTATTACTTTTTTTTCTAAACATCATACGACGAAGCTCCTCATTTTTCATTGTATTATTTGAAATAATAAACAAACATTATTGTAAAATTGAAATCCCATGAAGCTTGGTATGTTACATGCTAACGCCACCTAGGTAGCTGTGAGATCGAGCAAGCGAGCTAACCACGTGGATGATTGATGTGCATTCTAATTAAAGAAAACAAACTCACACACGTCTGCAATAAAACCAATACTAAAATAACAACAGTGAGTTTTCCCCCAAGACATCTTCGGACCGGTTCAATATTGCTTATCTTAACCACAGTTGCTAAAAAAAATTGAGAACCGCCCACCAGCGACAAGCAGAGAGAGGTGGTGTGGCAGCTTACAGCGACAAAATTTGCATGTCGATGTGTACCAAAAGAGAGAAAGCAGCAGGCCACCTTCAGCTGAGTCACTGAACGGTTTGATGAGTATGAAAATTATGTAAATCATATGCTAAGGCCTTCACAGTCTCCAGATTCACAACCCAATTGAACACCTATGCATTAATAAATCAGAAAGCCACTGATAAGTCCACTACAAGCTAAAATCTATGCTGACGATGGCAGTTGGGTAAATCCTATAATCATGCTGATGTTGCCTAAGGGCTCAGTATCACAGCAGTGAAAGTTTTGCGCTAGCGACCAGACGATTTGAGTTCAAATTCCAAATTTGCCAATCTGCGGACCCTTAAGCTAGGCCTAAAATTCTCAACTGCTCAATCATATGTTTGAATTGGATTCCACCTCTCTTATAAATTGCTTTGGACTAAAGCATCTGCCAAATGTGTAAATGTATAAAACTGTATCATCTTTAACCAAACGGCAACCGCTTAAGAATCAGAAGAGTTCATTGCAACAGCTCTGAGCCACTACAGCAGACACCATAATGACTCATTTGCCTACGGTGAGTATTTCTGTTTATCCTAACTTAACGTTAAGGACAGGTCATTGCAGCCTAATTATCTCTGGAATTTATTTTAGATTGCATTGCTGAACTTACTTACTTCAGAAAGCCAAACTTTATTGAATGGCTGTTGATGGTCATTGGATGTCCATCCCTGTCATAGAGACATAGAGACCCCTCTCAGTACTCTCAGAAAGTAAACAAGATGATGAGATCGTTATTTTCTTGGTGGAGTTGCCCGCTGGATTCTGTTCCATTCTGTCAGCAGCCTCCCTCGTGTAATCGTCAGTAAGTACAAGGCTGATAACGGTGCTGGCTTTCGCTAAGTACAGCATTAGAGAAGCTCTCACTTGCTCAAGCTTCTAATTACGCCGTTGCTCCCAACCACACAGAACTGAAAGGGCTTAAAAGGCTTCTTTCAAGCTAGGAGAGGGCTGCCTTGACTCACCCGCTTGGTGAAGAAGAGAAAATGCACGACTGTGTGTGTATGTGTGTTTTCAAAATGTAAATCCAGACTTCCCTGATGTAATAATCTGTCTCATATGGCCTAAGAACAGAGACAGAGTCTTAAGCACAGTAAATGCACTCACCCACCCATCTATATCCACATTCAGAGCTCAGCTTCGTCACTTTTTTTTGGAATGTTTAGTATGTGAAAGTGTCTCTGTTGGTACCATAAACTGGTAAGATCTTAACTTAAGGGATCAACTGTTCCTGTTGGCTATTGCTTTAGAGCCTAGGAGACAAATCAAGCTAGTATAGAGCTAATTAAATAAAGCTTTGATGAGCCTAGCCATCATGAGTTTTGTAATAATGTCTGCAATCACTAAAATTTCAATGCATGAAGAAAGAAGCCCTTAATCCTTGGTTACGTTCCCGTGATAGTTTGATTTGCTGAATGAAAATAGCCGTCTTTTATTTGACGCACATTCCTTCGCCAAATTCCGTTGCGGTGTTGCTGTCTGTCCGAGGTTAACCACTTCGCATCGGACCAAACCAATCTAAATGAGTCTAAACATGTCTGATCCAATTCTAGTCATTCCAAAATGGACTAAACAACCCCAAATTAGTATGTGTTGCCCTCAGCTGGTACAGAACAGTAGAGGCTATAAAGGACAGTCGTAGCAAAGCATTTAGATTAAATATTACTTTGTCCTTTTCGCATAAGGTCATAAGGTTTTTTATTTTTTTATATTATTATATCATTATTATATAAATGATGTTGTAGAAAGTGCATGTTTCAGTTTCTCTATAGTGAGTGTGTTTGGATGACATAATCTTGTTGCACCCAATTTAGATTATTCCCACAGTGATTTACATTTTATTTTGCCAACTTTTAGGAAAAAGTTGCCTAAAATCTTCTAAATGTTTCGATGAGCATGCACTCAATGATGCACTGTGTGTGCTCTTAACTCACGGATGTTCCCCAGCTGAATCACACGAGTTCAAGCCTGGAATGGGAATGGCATCCACAGACTTTTATCTAAGGGCAGTAAATGTCAGAGTTAGGAAGTGGTGGTGAGGATATCTGACCATGCATAGCAGAGATGTTTCGCACACATTGTACATTTACAAAAACACTACTGACTAGTGATTTCGCCTGATACACACACACACACACACACACACTTTTTCAGCGGCTCCCACACTGAGCAAGAGTTCAGGAGGGAAACCACAGAACGGTACAGAACAAGGATTCAATTCATGATGCCTGAAGATCATTGCACATTCAGACGCACTATCACACTGAATCTGCCCTTCTAATGCAGGCCTGCTGTGCACCGCAATACATGCGTTACACGCAATATTCATAAAATGAATATGGGTTAGCTTTTGTTTGCAACAAACTAAAGCAAGAAAGGCAAGGCTAGTGGGTTGAAATATTGCAAAGGCTGTCAACTTTGTATATCTTATGCTAAGTATACAGAAGTGTCAAGTTTTCCCTTGTTTTTAGCCATGTGTCAGAATGACGATACTGCCGCCAGGTTCTTGTGTGTGTGTGTGTGTGTGTGTGTGTGTGCGCATTGACACATACCTACAGACACAGCCTTTTCTGTCTTTCACCCAACAACCTGTGTCTCATCAGAGCCGTGACGAGGAAGGAATCCCCGCAGGCACAGGAAACGACCTCAAAGGGCAGAAAAGGTCAGCCAAGGTCAGCTAGCATTGATAGAAGCTTGATGGCAGGTTATTAGATGCCCTAATGACAACTAAATCTGCCGTGTCTCTGTGGCACCTATCACTACGCTACCCCAAGGTCAAGCAGGCATTTTAGGGCCAGATGTCAGGGGCAACTGAAAACTGTATGCTCACACACTGTTGATTGATGGATGTGTTTCATTCTTTGTTCTGAAACATTCTAAAAAAGGCATATTTGTTCAGTTAAAACCTCTGCTTTTTGACCAGAGGTGCCGTCACTGAAACTTTTGGCCCATGCTAACTCAACAACATCTCTGACATAAGATTAGATTTGTAACATGCCTTTCTTATATGCAGTTGTCTGTGTAATTTATTGCCTACACAAATATGTTTAAATATGCACATGCAAGCACTTCCTATGGATTTAGGATAGAATGTAAACCAAGAGTAGAATCTGTTATTTACCAGAAGACAGTGCACAACAGACAGTGTCCAATGATCACTGTACAGCAGGTTCAACTGAAGTGTCACTGCCTCTCCAGCATACATTGAGCTCTACCAGCAGCTGAGGCAAGTACATAACTTCCCCAGCAATGCAGGTCATGCTATTCATCTATAAAGCGGGGGTGTACCTCAGGGATCAACTCTAGGCCCTACCGCAGATGCCGCCTGACTGCTCACACCTGCAAATAATTTAGCTCCAAACTTGTTTATTTAACTTTTTTTTTCTTTTCTGAGCGCTACCACTGTTTCATCTGTGTTTGAGTAACACCAAACACAATTTCCCCTAGAGGGAGCCAGCAACGATTAGGCCAAACCAACAACCAAATGCTAGCAAATTAGCCAAGGGAAAGCACACATGCACACACACACACACACACACACACACACACACTTTCGAAAAAACTAATTTGCTTCAGTATAATGGATAAACAATTTGGAGAAGAGAAAACGTGTACGTGCAAGTTGTTTGATAGTTTTCCCTTTTGATGGTAATTTTGTTTTCTCTGATGACAATCTGGTCATTGGCATTTTTTTCAGCAGCCAGGCTTATTAAAATAGTGCCGTGTTAAAATTACATTCTATTATATTATGTTAAATTGGAATTATTCAAGAGCATGTTGTCCTGTTCTTCTCTCTCAGGAGAGAACTTAATTCTTTATTAACTCAGTGAAATGAACACACTAAAATTCCGATGAACTGCCTTTAGCATCTGTGATTTGTTCTGCCCCCCACTTAAATGACTCCATAATTTCAGATGAAACATCTCATTGGTATGGGAGAAAAACTCATGTATGTATAATGCATACACACACACGCACACGTCATTATAAAATCTCCGCCCTGTTTATGCTAACATTCTTTTTTACTTATAAAGTGCACCGCCTGGGCCATTTAATGAAACAATCTGCGCATAATGAGTTTCCCATGGCATAGCATTATGTAATAAGGCATAATTTCCCTACAAGTGCAGTTTCATTAGAGAGGAAGACCACCGTCTGATGTGTGGCATGCTGTGTGTGTGTGTGTGTGTGTGTGTGTGTGTGTGTGCGCGCGGTGTGTATGTTTCTATGAGTGCACAGTTAGCACTGCAAGTGTATCCGGTCTTTCTTTTGTGGAGACATGGATGTTGTCTTTCAGCATGTGGCTCCTCGTTTCCATTTGTTCCTGTTGCACTTATGTGTGTGTGCGCGTGTGTAGGTTCCTTCCCAATAAAGGCTCAAAGGAAGCAGACAAAAAGTCCTGTCATTGTTACAGAGGCAAAAAACTCTCATTGGGAATATCACCTTTAAACTAACATCCTCTTGACACACTTACGCGGGGCGGACACAGACACACACCTTTGCTTTGTCACGTTCCTGCACTGCCTTATTCTGCCGGCTTCCTGTGGAGAAGTGAAAGGCGCCGACTTATAAGCGAATATAGTAACACACGCTGCAGGAGAGGATGCCTAGCTTCCTGCTCCCTCTCTTTTCTGGGGACCCTTTACTGACTTTAATGAGTTAGGGAATGGAGAGCGCTCAAAACACGTGCTTGCGCATGCAGGCACACATGCACACACAAACATGTGGTTTTAACAATGACTTTGTTTCTAGAGTAAAAGTATTTTGTAATTAGTTTAATAACCAGGCTTTTAAAACCAAACCCCCACCCCCAGCCACACACACAGACACACACACACACACACACACATATATATACACAGTCTTCACTCATGCAAACTCTTAATGTTTAGAACACCTTTAAATAAATAAAAAGACTCCTGGTGGTGTTGAAAGAGCCTCCTGCCAGGTTTTAACAAAGCCATAAAAACACACATGCCCATGTTTACGCATGGATAAATACCTGCATCTTAGCATTGGGTGTCTCTCTTTTGCTTTTACAGCAATATAACTGTGCAGTGTATTTGCACAATATATCTTATTTTCATCTCCATTATTAGCATTATAAACAACATTTATGGAAACAAACACACAAAACATGTGGGTGCACAGATGGGTATGCAACTAAGGGATGGAGGGTATCAGAATCAGAATCAGAATTAGGTTTATTGCCAAGTAGGTTTTCACATACAAGGAATTTGCTGTG
>JAOUQW010000023.1:4614976-4634032 GCA_028565825.1 Olivaichthys viedmensis
GCCGAAACATACCTTGCCAGCAGCGGAATACCTTCTTTAACCACTTCCTCTGTTTTTGCACATCTAGGTAAACAGTGAAGATGGCGGAACTCGAGGAGGCTATGATAATGTGCATCTTAAGAAAACGGCAGAAACAGTGGCAGCGACGCCAACGTAGATGATTATATTTCTCTCGTCCTACCGATCAGCGTTGCTTCACTATACTGCCCCCGCCGTTTATGCTGGTATAGCACCACATGCATGCGTTGTATTAATTTTTTGGGACATGCACAATCGATGTGCCGTATGAACGCAGGATACGTACGGCAGCCACGTACGTACGCGTAGTTAACAGCAAGTATAACCCCAACCTAAAGAACCTTTTATGGCACCTTTATTTTTAATCTAGTTATTTTTATTTGATTGCTGTATACTGTTCTTTCACTCATATCGCTTTTCCATATCTTTCTGGAAAAAAAGGAAAGAAAAATCAATATCTTACAAAAAGAAGTTGTTGCCTACTTAGTGATCCAAATTTACACGTTATTTACGTGGCAGACACTTTTATCCGAAGCAACCAACAAGTGAAACAGAAACCAAGCTCAGAAACAACACATCAGAGCAGTGTTGGCTCAGCAGTTAAAGCTCTGGGCTATTGATCGGCGGATTGTGAGTTCAAATCCTAGCAGTGCCAAGCTAACGCTGTTAGGCCCTTAACCGTCAATCTGCTCCGCTCAATTGAAAGTCACTTTGGATAAATGAGTAAATGTAAAAAGTGGCTCCCTGGCAGTTCTGGGATTTGAACTCACCACCTTCTAGTCATTAGCACAGAACCTTAACCACCACTGCCCAGATAAACATTAATAAAATTAGGAAAGTGTTATGAATGTAATGTAAATACAGTTCACCCAGCTATTGGAAAAACATAGACCACAGATGAGAGCCTGTTTATCAATTTGGCAGCATTTTCTATGAAGCCCATATAAAGGCACTTTATATTATGATGACACTCATATGAGTCATCTGTGAATTATTATAGTGCTTTATAAGGCATTACAGTTTATAAACATACTTGCAGAGCATTCTTACCAAATTATAAAGAATTATAAGCACAGTTATAAAGTTATAAAGCTTTATAAAGTGTAACCAACATTTAACATCAGTTAAAAATCCCATATACGGTTTGAAATCTTTTGACCCCTAAGCACAAAGTGTATAAAACTTTGTGCTGAAGGTCTGGAGGTGATGGGGTCATGAAGGAAGTTCTGCTGAACACAACTGGTGTTACTGTCTGTACATTTAGAACATCACACACACACACACACGCACACGCACGCACACACACACACACACACACACACACACACACACACACACTCGCCTGCAGCTGCAAGCCATTTTCTCCTCCCAGAGCTCTTTATGAGAGGCCAACAGCACGGCAACATGCGCGCGCGCACACACACAGAGTTATTGAAGTTACATAACACACAGACAGAGCAAGCGAGAGAATATGTGAATAAGTTATTGTAAAACTAATACAGTATAGAACAAAGTCCCTGCAATGTCCTTTATAGATGCTCTCTAATGTTCGAATACTTACGTTGTCTAGTTTTTTCCTACATGATGTTTTTCTATAAACCTATAACACTCGAGGGGACCTGTTTGAATGTGTGTGTGGTCTCCTGAGTGTAAGTGTGTGGATTAGTGTGAATTGTAGGTTCCTCACACCCACACTGCTGCTTTGGGCTAAATTAAAGAGCACGGTGTGTGAGGTAGTAACCGGGCAGCGTCTCCCGTGACTGAGCCGAGCCGGGTCACCACACACGCTGAACTTCTTACTTAATTTAGCGTGAAAGATTCGTACGGTCATCGATCTCCTTATGGCTTCTTTAAGTATTCAGAAGAGTTTATAAGTCATGAATGGCACTGAGGTACTTTCCCCATTCACTCAACAATAGAGCCCTCTTTGTCTCTCGTCTCTGGGACAAGGGAGTCCTCTAGAGGCAGCACAAGGAACAGCATATAGTTCAAGTTGCTTTATTGGCATGACAAACAATGTTCCATTTGTATTGCCAAAGCTTGGTACAGACTGTGAACGATTGTAAATAAAGAGTAAAATAAAACATTACTACTACTTCTAATAAAATAAGTTAGGGAAAGACAGAAAGAGGAGAAAAAGCAAAAGAGTGCGAATTAAGACACTTTATATCAACTACAGCAGTGTTAATAATAATAATAATAATAATAAATATATAGGTAGATAAAATACGTTTGTGTGTGTGTAGTCACTCACTGTCCCTTTGACGGTGGCAGGCGAGAACGTATGGGGCTGTCAGTATACAGGACTCTCTGTGTTCCCCTAACAGATACTGTAATTTTTCTAGGTTTGTGATGTTGTTGAATTCGTGATGTTGGGTGCTAATTTTTTAAATAATTTTCTCGTATTTTATTGAATATTGAACATTCTGTAAGGACGTGCAGCTCTGTTTCTGGTGTGTGTTGTTTGCATTGTTGGCATATTCTCTGCTCTTTAGGCAGCCAGGATTGTTCGAGTCTGCCGGTCTCTATAGCCAGATGGTGCTGGAGGCCCAGAGTCCAGCACAGTTCTAACACACCTAAACCTGGGGAATATCTGGTGAGTAGAATCAGGTGTCTGAGCCGGGAAATCACCAAACTGTGCTGGACTCTGGGCCTCCACTGCTTTAGAACCTACACTCTTAAGGTTCTATGTAGTACCCTACAACAGAGGGTTTCCCCTTCAGAGAGGGTTCCATGTAAAACCCCACTAGGAAGCTAAGAACTCCTAACTATCCAAAGACCCCCCCAAAGAGCGTAACCTGGGCTTTTATATGTTCATTTTCATATGTTGTTTTCTTCAAGACGTTCTACACGTGTGCCATCATTTGATACGCAATTGCTAACAGGATTTTAACCCTTTTGATGAATAAAGATGGCTTTGCATCTCTTGAAATGAGTGCATTTATGCAGGTGTATCAAGAAGTTATGACTTCATTACAGATATCTGTTTAGCGTGTCAGGCCTGCAACCTTGATGGTGGGAATCTTCTCAAGAGTTTTTGCTTTTTGAAATGATCAGTATTCAGTAGAGACAATGATTTAAGATCAGCTCTCGAGTATATAGTGAGCTTTGAGGACAGAGATTACCGCAACCCGGATTCCTGGTGATATTTTGCCGCACATCGAAGTCACTATGGTGTTTTTGGCAAGAGCAGGTTCTTCTGATTTTGAAGGTTTGAGCATTGAACGGTTGATGAATTTTAAAACATAAAAGATTGAAATGAGTGCAAAACGCCTGCATTGGGTTTTGAAACCTTGCATCTACGTTTTGCATCTGCTTTTCTCCAAAGCTCTTATCCATGTGAAGCAGAATATAACCCAAACATAGAGCTGTTAAAGGAGTCGATAGTGATATATGTGCCACAAGCTTAAGTTTCCATCACTTAGCCAGAAACAAGTGTTAGACAGTTGTGGGAAGAACAGAGAGACACACACAACTAAACACGAGGGTTGGAATAAGGATAGTCTCAGCCCTAGATGCTCCACCCACATACCATCTGATATATATTGTACACTTAGCTGATCACAACTCAAAATATTGCCAGTTACAGTCCCCCTGGCTATCCACACCGCTGCATGTACACACTTCGATACACCGGTTTTTATCAGTCCAACTGGGAGACAAACTTTTGAACACGATATATCTTTCCATGAAAAGCTAAGCCCTGGATTGAAAAGAGTTCAAGCGTGTGAGATTCACGGCATTCAGTCTTTAAAAGTTATTCAGGAGTCTTGTTCGAAGCATTTAGTGGCGAGTTAGTCTTGTAAAGGCTGAGGCTGAGGATACCAGGTAGTTGCACATGGGTCTGTTTTGGTTGCATCACTGTTATACAAATCACCTCGCTCTACACACCATACAAAAACTGCATTTCTGTGGCATGTCGTTTGTAATGCCTGTCAAATGGTTTCCTTCCTGTGAAAGAAGCTGGCTCCTGGCCACATTGAGTGACGAAAACAACCAGACTCACTAACAATAGATGACTCGTAATTGAAAGTGAAGCATCTGCTTTTAGACTTGATGGTGACAGTGACGTACGGTATTTGCCATCAAGTCGACTTTCACTCATGGACCATAGTGCCCGCGCTGGAATGTAGGCTCCAATAGCCGCATTTCCACCACAGAAACCTTTTTTGAACCCAAGAACTTTTTTGAAACCTTTTCAGGAACTCAGCAACTTTAGGTGATTTTCCAGAGAAACCAGGGCTGATTTTAGCCCCTGGCCCACAGTTCCTGGAACCTTTTTAGTTCCTGCTGAAGTACATACTTTCCTACGGATCAGGAACCATTGTGGTGGAGCTTGCCGTACAAAACAGCACTGATTGGTCAAACGCAAGCTTCATAGAATGACCAACCTACATGGTATTAAAAAACAAACGTGTCTAACTAACAAGCGGGTACTAAACGTTGATTTCTATCTGAAGCGGCGCTGGCAAAGCGGAATGCATCCACAACACCAGTTTTTTATTTATTTTTATTACAACATTTTAAGTCAAAAACGTTGCGGAAGTGTGTTTTTTCTACATGCTTCTAGAAGCAAGACATTTTCTGCAAGCAGCCAAAAAAGGGCTCGATGCACAAAACTGCATGTGACATCATATTTGAGCAAGAAAGCAAAACACCACATTTATCTCAACCTTTTCCATGTTTGCTGCGTTTCTCTATTTTTGCCTCATGCTGAAATATCGGAACCGTCTTGCAGTTTGCGCCACGTGTTGTTTTACACAATGATCACAGTCCCTGCACCAAGGAACTCGTCTAGGAACTGTGTAGTTCCCGTTTAAGAAGATTCTACAACTTTTGAGGAATGCTTCTAAATCAATGACTCCATGTAGGCATATAAAGTTCATTAAACTATACTGAAGTTAACCCCCCCCCCACACACACATTACACTTAATTTCTTTTGTGCGTCGATATTTTATTTTGAGCTTAATACATAATCTCGTTTCACGACAACAAATGCATTTTTCTTGTTAAAGAAAATTAATAATAAAACTAATAATTAACCAATTCCATATTTACTTATGTTTATGTATGCTAATACAACAAACAAACAAAAACCTTTTAATTTAGTGTTTGAGTGCACTTCCTTTTGGCATTTTAGAACACCAATTTATTGTTGTGTGGTTGTCAGAGGAGATCAGAAAGCTTTGAAGAGCTGGTTGGGGAGGTATCCCAGTTGCAGGAAAGACGTCTGCGCCTCTCGCTCGAGGTTAGCAAGTTCCTGCACCGTGGGGGCCAGAATGTCCACATGACCCTTATAGAGACTACCTGAGAGAGAAAGAGAAAGAGAGGACGTGTGTTCAGTCACGGTAGAGTCTTAAAGTCCACAACTGTTTTTTATTTTATTTCATCTGTTACCAAAAGCCAATACCAAATTTTACTCTGTGTATATTTATTATAAAATAAAAAAACATTATTGAAATACAAATACTTAAAAAATTTTTTTTTTTGCGGTTTGAGATATTATATAAAACTGAAATATATCTGAATATCCTGTTCACACAGTTTGCTTCGTTTTTTTCAAAACTGTCATGACGCCACATATGCAATTCAAACGGTAGCACAAGTATCCTCCTAACAGTGTTCATTAATCGTCTTAAAGAACACCTGATGTTGACACAATTAGCACAATCCTCCATTTCATCAAGTACCATTTTTTTTTAAAATTATTATTTTTTTTACTTCTACTCGTGAAGAATGATCAGGGTTCTTGCCCTTTTCAATACTTTTTTTATTTTTATAAAAATAGATTTCTTTAAAAAAAAAACTTCCCATATTTTCTGTTGCCAGTTTTTTTGCAAATTTTTTAAAAGGTCATTAGCTGCATTGTGAAAAGGGAAAACATCAAATGAGTGATATGCATTCACAAGGCTGCGTTAGTGCAGAAAATTAGAGAACGTCTAAGGACAACGGATTTAGAACCTGTGTGTCTGGAGTCCTACTTTTGACAGAATATCCATACTCCCCCCCCCTCCTCTTAAACCAGTACCCTTAAATTCCATACTTTTTCAGAGAAAATGCTATTAGTTTTTTATTTTTATTTATTTTTATAACTGATGAAACAATCACACACACACACACCTCCAGCAGCTCGGCGTTGGCCGTAGGTGACCTTGCCGTCGAATTCGTCCACAGGCACTTTGATGTCCGGCTCGCACTGAGTAATGGTGCACTTCAGGTGCTCCTCGATGTCTCCCAACAGCTGAACATACAAGACACACGACACTTTAATGAGACATCACAGTGTGTAAGAATGGAAATTTTTTTGCATGACTTCAACCTTCATCCATTAGGTTGAATGATTATTTACTTTCATTCTTCTTCAAGTTTTTTGCGTCTCAGGTTCTTCCATATTTATGATTTACATTTTTCGGGAAGAGAACTAAGCTAGTACAGTGATTTTATAAATTTGGTTCTGTAGAACAGCCACTATTTTTTTTAAATCACAGTAACTGCATCAGGAAATCACTGTGGTTTCCGTGTGAAGGATATATTGCAGTAAAGTAACATCCATGTGCGTACACATCACGGGATCTTGCCTCTGGGAGAAACGCCATGTTCACGTTTGGAGCTTTCCGAAATGCCGGAGGCCTAAGCACCAATGATGCACCGTCGCATTGAGTTGCTGCAGTTTCAGCCTTCAGAGTTTGGAGTCAGTATTCACATGGCCTTCATTCTATTATAGCAAATGTGAATGCACGCCAGGTTTACTCTCGTTTAAATGGCCTTCTCTAACTGATGCTTTTATGGTATTACTGTTACAGCGACAGACTTACATTTATAGCAGAAGTAAAAACAAACTAAACAATAAAATGTATTGGAAATGTGTGTATGGATTTTTTAAAATTCATATTTAGTCAACATATCACCCCATTCTCATCTGTTTATTTTCTTTCCATTTTTCCCCCTTTTAAAGAGAAGGTCCTCACCTCTTTCTCAATGTACCATATAGTGCAGCCTCCATCCTCCTTTAACCTGGTGTTATAGCAGCCTCGGCCTCTGCTGGCACAACTGTGATACCATACCTACACACACACACACACACACACACACACACACACACACACACACACACACCATATTACACCTACACACAATGGTCTTAACATATTTCCAAAGCATACACACAGACACGAGTCATATGTCCAAAACACACACAGATCTTAACATTCAAACATGTAACACACACGCGCGCACACACACACACACTCTTAACACAGCTTCAACAGGCACAATTCTGAATTTCCAAAGGTTTACGATGTGATTTTTTACCTTTTCCTTTTCCATGGCCACCAGAGAAATGGCAAGACCCATCCTTTAGAAATACAGATGAACAAATGATAAAGGAAAATACATCAGAAGGCAGAAAGTCACATTATTTCTCAAATAAATCAAGAGCTGGGGAAGGGAAGGTGATGTGACGTGTGCCGTTTACTTGTCAGCCCTGCCCACTCTTCCGATGCGGTGCACATAATTCTGTTTCTCATCCGGCAAGGTGACATTAATCACTGAAAAGAAAAAAATGAAGAAAAAAAGACAAAGTTTGGCTGATGAGAGGACGTCTGTCTGCGTGATGAGCGAGTTATGATAACTGTACAGTCCAGCATCATGGCATTTGGTATTGCAAACAGACTTGGCAAAAGGATCACTCTTAGCCAGTAGTTTATCAAAGCAATGTACAAATAGTTTTCATTGATTTTCACCTCGTTCTTTAAAAAGTAGGCCACCATGTTTACAACACTTTGCAGCACATTTCAGGCGACACGGCACTCCTGAAAAGCTTTTTTGTGAGGTCATCTTTATCGGTGCAACGTGAATGCTTTCAAAATCTCACACGAGACTTTCACATAATCATCTTTTCATACTGTATGTAAAACTGTCAATGTCGAAAGCTGACACCGTGAAACGGTTGATTTTTGTCTCTGTGTTTAACTGAGCTATCGATGAACATAGTAGGGCGGTACTGTTGCTAGCCAAGCTGTTAACGATATAGTATAACTAACTACATTTTCCAGTAGCAAGGTGGTAGCTAGCAATTCGTTTATTTTAGTAAAAATAGTAAATGTTTTAACTATTATTTTGACCAATTAAGCCAAAACTATTATGTATTTAAATTTTATTTAACAGACACAATAAATATATTTTTGATCCAGCAGGCTATGGAGCTGCTTCTTGCCCGTTAGTCGGAATCAATACAAAAGATTAGAAGAGGTTTCTGGCTGCTAACGAGACCAAATCGTTTGTCAGGCAGCTTCTTTTGATGAGCTATTATTTGTAATTAACAGAAGATCATTGATCATGGCTGTAGCTTCACTGTAGTTAATCTCCATGTAGCTTGTAGTGTACTGTAGTAGAACTGCAAGTAGCTTGCCCATCATTGCCTATTAAGTATTATTTTAGTCACTATGGTTGCCATTCAGATTGTTATAGACCGTGTATAAAGAAAGTAATTGTGTGGTCTTTTTATTGGTCCCATATTAGGTAATGTTAGCTGAAATCTTTTCATGGCTGAAAATTAAAAAAAGTGACAACACTTTGGACGTTTCGCTCCACAAAACACAATGTGAGAGTGTAAACTTTTAAAAAGTAAGATTAACTGTACGCCCATTGCATGCGCGCATACCTCCGCACATGCGAATTGAAGTGCAAACTTTGTGCGTCCACTTTGACGGTCATTGCTGAACGTACAAATTGCGTCTCAGCAGCTACTCGTGAACATAGCGGGGCAGCGTTAACTGTAGAAACGGTTTCAGGCTTCCTAATCATGGAATACCGTTATACAAAAGTTTGCGGGTCTTACCGTAGGGAACGCCGCGGATGTCGATTCCTCTGGCAGCCACGTCTGTGCAAATCAAAAACTTCACTTCCTTTTTCTAAGGCAAAAAAACACACGGTTACTCATTCAGCATGCGGCGCATTAAGAGATGCTCGAAAAAACCCCCCCAAAAAAACTGATAGCATTTCTTGTTACCTTGAACCTCTCTAGGTTGAATTTACGCTCGTTCGGTTTCCTGTCACCGTGAAGACAAACGCACGAGAACTGATGCCCTTTCTTATCAGGACCTGAGGAGACCAGAGCGAAGAAAAAAAAAAAAAAGTGCAGGATGGATAATGGAATTCATAGTGGACCCATGTGCTAGCATCTAGACTGGTCCTCTATTCTAATACTGTTACACGTAGTAGCAGCAGGAACGATGTACTTGAAGCCATTTCCTTAGTGATATGTACGGTGTGATTCTTTTAAACCATATATATATGGTGATATTGGCTTGCTAAGTAGCTAGTGCACTAATTAGCTAGCTTGCTAACTACTTAGAAAAATAAACTAATAAAAAGTGATGGTATTTTGTTGCTCCTGAATATATTCATGAACAGCTTTTTTTTTTTTTTTTTACAGTTTTGAAAACTACTCCCAAGTTGCCATCTAACAAACTTCACTCGAGCTGATCAAGTATTAGAACCAATATGGCGATGGGGTTTCCTTCAAGGGGAAATGGTGAGGGAACGTCGACGAGGGCATGTGTTGGAATATAGCCATTAATTGTAGGTATTCTTGGTTCACCTCCTCCTTGAGCGATCAGGTACTGCTCCATGTTGTCGCAGTCAATCTTGGTCCTGCAGAAGATGATGGCCTGGTCCATCTTGTGCTCCATAATGGCGCGAACCGTGTACTCGCCCTTCAGGATTTTTATGGCCTCTGACCACATCTCTAAAAAAATAAAAATAAAAGACTTGCGTTAGTACTATAATCCAACTACTGGCTCCAAAAGTCCGATTCCATGACCAAGAACTGTTCTAATTCTTATTTTTAACAAAAAAACGAATACACAAATTTTACTCCACTAATACAAACTATTCAACAATACATTGTTATAACACCATAAATTTTATTCTATTAGTAACGCATGCTGCTGTACTTAAATAACACACAGTGTTAATGATTTACACTTGATATTGACTCTAATAGTACTGTCCTCTAGGCACTATTGGACCTACTGCTTCCCAGAAACAATATCAAACTTTTTTACAACTTACATTAGAGAAAATCTTGTTTGAGAAAATTGTATGCGTCAGTTTCAATAAGAGACATTTGGAAACGTGTGACTTATGTTATGTGTGTAAATGTTTGTGGTTTACCACCTGGAGTATTGGCCCCAGGCCTCGTGTTGTCTTTGGCGTGCACTTCATCAGTCTGCAACAAAAAAATTACAAAATAAACATCCAAGTCAACCTTCATCACTGACCACATGAATGTAATAATGGCTCTTAAGCCATGGGTGTATATTGTTAGACTACATGGATTGTTCAGGCTCTTTTCTTCCATTTCCTTTAATATCAATAAAGTTTCCATCTATCTAACAGACATTTGGTTAAGTGTAGCACGCACAAATAGCTCAGTAATTAAAAGAACATGTTTGGTGTCTGCATTGGAACTACAAGGCTAATACAGCTAACAAGTAAGAGAAGCTTATAGCCTCCAGTTTAGCATTGTACAAACTGACTGCCTGAAGTTGTCTCAAAGATTTGCTTACGTGGATTCTGACACTATATGATTTACCGTTTTATAGATAAAATGGACAAAAGGGCGGATCAGAGCTAAAACCATTAGCAGCCATCTTGAAGCCGGAGCCACTTTCTTTCTCAGCACATAGTTTGTCGTCACTCCATGCAAACTTCGGACTCAGGTCGGAAGGTGTGGCCCAAAGTTTGAAGGCAAAATAATCCAATTCATGAGACGTAAACCGGATGATAATATCGTTAATACGGAAGTATTTTCTATGCAAGTGTTTACGTACAAATGATATTACCGAGCCAAATTATGTTTTATTATGCCAGTGTGTGATGACTGAGGAATGCAGTTTGCACGATGCTAAACTGGTGGCTATATGCTTCCCTTACTTGTTAGCATCATTAGCCTCATAGATCTACTACGAAACATATCTTGGCTGGTAGAATAGAGTTTAGCGGATGGTAGATAAAGTATTAACATTTAAAATGTTATTTTACCTGGATGTGGTTCTTGCCCAGTTTCTCCCAGAGCTTGTCGGTTTTGGGGTTGACGCGCACCACCACGTGATGGACCGTCTCGGGAACGGAGTCTTCACCCTTCAGGTCCACCCATGTGGGGAAATGCATGATCTTTTCCGACAGCTTCTTCACGTCAAATGAGTGCAGCGTGGCCGAACACACGATCACCTACAGTGCGCGCACACACACACACACACATACACAAGAGAATTCTGTCGTGTAATGTCTGGTATAAACGAAAAACTCCAAATGTCTCATCAGAATCATTATAAAACTACACGGAGAGGCACCTGCAGTCTCTTTCCATCGGAGGTGACCTGGGGGATTTTGTTGTAGACCCTCATGATGAAGTCAGTATAGCCAGCTGTAAGCAGTCCATCCTGCAAAAACAATCAGTGTAGGAGGACGTTAAAGCTATTGCTGAGACGCGGCACAGAATTTTCATTGTGGTATTTGATGCACTTGTGTGTGGATGAGCTAGACAGATCTACGTACACACTCATCCAGAACCAGGAAGCGGACTTGGGACAGCTCGAGTTTTCCCGTGGATATGAGATCATCAAGCCTGCCCGGGGTGCCAACCACGATATCAACCTGTGAAAGAGAGAGAAGGAGAGAGAGAGAGAAAGAGAGATGAGAATTGCTGCTAATCGATCATTCTACTGAATATCAGCAATAAGGACAGTTCTAACAAATACCACACGCCCAAGAAATTTACAAAACATTTACATTCATCATCTAGAATGTATAAAATATGATCATAGTGTAATGACTGTCCAGCAACTAGGAAAATTCTGACAATACACTTTTTCCCACACATTCAAAATTATTATTTTATATTTCTAACCGAGAACTCACAATTGCATTACTGTTAACACCACACACACTAATTATTCCACCCTCTACAATATGTGTGGAATGATAATTCACAGTACGATAATCATACAGCCCAATATAATTTTTTCGATACATCATGGTAATCTAATACACTGTGATAAGATTTGTGTGAATGTTATACTTCGTGTGAGCAGGTTTTTTTTTTTTTTGGTCTGGTATGTTTGGCCATGTTCGGACAGCTCAAATCAGATTTTTGGACATTTCCAACACTGGCAGGAAAAGATTTCCATAGTCTGAAGTCCAAATACTGGATTTAAGCCACAATCGTATGGATTTCTGGACATGCAACTTGGTTAAATCGGATTTCATGTGCTTTTTTTCCCCCCACCAGTCATTTGGTTGCCCTTATGTAAAACATAATCCCCGGTGAAATCTCAGTGCTGGTAAGAAGCTAACGAACATTCTCCTGCCCTGTGCCACCCAGCGTACGCACACCTGCGTCATTACTCGAACAACCAATGCGGCTATGCGAGCAAATGCAATTACAGTTCGAACGCACAAATCACATTTCTTCACTTGTATGCTGTAATGCACACTCAGTCCGCTGGTATGGCATAACATTCATGATATAGCCATTTCAGATTTCCTTACTGTGGTATACTATCATACTGGTACTCTATAATTTAATTTATTAAATATAACCCCAGTTTAACAACAGTCACCCAAATGAGAAAATTATAGCACCACACTCACCCCGCTTTCCAAAACTGACAGCTGGTCTTTGGCCGCCACTCCTCCGATGATCAGCAAATCTCTGCGACAACAATACAAGCTCATTTAGTTCCCAGAACACTTCCCACTCTGAAAAGGCAAAACCTCACAGGCCGTCTTATGTCCTCATACGCTCACCGTAGTTTGGGGCTGTCCACGTATTTCTTAAACTGGTTGACGACGTTGAGCGTTTGCTCGGCCAGCTCTTTCGACGGCTCAATGATCAGAGCTTTGGGGGCGTTGGAGCTCGTTTTGACCTGACTCACTGTTGCACTGCCTACACACACACACACGATTCTTATTATTCAAAAACACAGGTAAAACCGAGACAAAATCAATCGTACCTATTTGAGAAATCTTTATTCTGAAATCCCTCACACAACATTCACTTCATTTGTTTAAAAACTGTCACGATGCCATACATTTTATTCAAACAGTAACATATTTGCTCCTAAAACACAATGTTATTTAGCACCAGATACCCACTTCTAAGCATAATTGTTGCTACTGCTTTCAGTAATTAACACTTAAAAAAAAAAAAAACATTAGGTGAGGAATGATGTAATCTTGTTTGAGAAATATCTAACATCATTATGTTTGCTTTTGATAACCGTATTAGAAACGGTTCTTGGTGGTAGACACAGCCTGTTAGACCCCCATTGTACACGTACACACACACTTATTAACGGCTGTGGATGAGTATTGAGAAGTACAGCTCACCAGTCTGAGTGGTTTTGACCACATGGCCATCTGTCGCCTGATCCACAGCAACGAACCCTTCTTTGGGGGCATTTTTGAAAGGCTCTCCTCCAAAATTAAACTTCAGTTCAGCATTCTGCCCATTAAAGGCAAACGATAATGCATTTTGTAATCAATACACAGTGGGTATAAAAGTTGTGTGTGTCTAAAAGCTATAAATATGCTGTAAAGATTCTTTAATGGTCTGGTAATAAATGCCAAAGGAGTGCATTCTGTTACCTTTAGCACACAGGAGGCAAAGAATGGTTGACCTTTCAAGTTCTGAGGAATCTCAAAGGCCAAGCCCAGATCATTACCTGCAAAAAGAGGCCAATGTGCACAGTAAGTGCACAGTAACACACTCTTAACATATTTCCCCCCCCCCCCTTTTCATATCACTTAAGCCTTATGATCTGTTCACTACAGGTGTCTGAATTATACTCCCACCCTTGCACACACAGAGATGAAAGGAATGTTATAGGAACTATAACCTTAATCACATAAACTATAATCACCTTTTTGCCACAAAAGCCAGTTTTTCTTTTTCATTAACAGTTTTATTTCACTTTGCTACTTTCAGATAAAATAGGACCTGAACATCATCTTTGTTGAATAAATTATATTGATATAAAATGAGTTTTCAAGTGATCTTCCACCTTTGGTAAAAAAATGTAAATGGGCCTTTTTATCCGAACAAAATATAAAAGGTTAAATCTTGGGCAACACTCATTGCGAGTAAGCCCTCGTTTACAAATGATGAGACTAATATTATCATATTATCAGATTTTTATACAAGCAGAAACAATCCCAGAGACTAAAAGGTTAATGAGTAATAAGAGACAAACCATTTTTGGAAAAGCACAAGTGGCTTTTATCCAGGTCGATGTAGCATCCGATGGTGTCGTGCATAGTGAACTCCTGTTAAACCACAAAGTGTGCCCTCAGATCAAGAGTGTTCAATTTAATTGAAGAAAAAAAGAAAAGAAAAAAGAAACAGTTTAAAGATTTGAGTCAGCTTACCTCTCCGTAACTATCAAACTGCTTATTGTGGGATTTCTTTCCTGTCCCTCCAAAGCCAAAGCCATACTTGTCCGTACCTGCATGTATAAATATATGTACTTATTTACATATAAAAGTAGAAAAGGCTCAAAGACGTAATGCTGACACTCATCCAAATTTGAAGAATATTTTAAATCATTGTGTTTTTTCATCCTCTACTGTTATATGTACATATGGTATATGTAGGCCACAGACCAAACTGCATATTATTGTACTAAATAATATGGCAAAAATGGTACCCCAACACAGGCACTATTTTGACATGTTATTTAGTAAAGTAGTGTGCCATTTTAGACCTAGCCAGAGAGACAGGAACACACTTATGTTATTTGTTTATTTGAAAAAAATCGTTTTCCATTCCTGGATCTGTGTCAATACACAACATTTTCAGCCAGGCATAAATGTTTTTTTTTTTCAAATATTTTTTTTCAAAATTCCATTCAGTTTTTTATTATGCTTATCTCAAAAAAATTAGATAAGAACAGGTGGATGAAAACCCTGCTATATAAAGAGACAGTTGTGTTCATACCCAGGTCCAGTGCTGCCTGACTAGTGGACCAACCGATTCGGCACAAGCCTTGGTCATGGCAGCTGACTTCATAGTAATACTTTCCTAAAAGAGGGGGAAAAGTATAAAGTTTATTCTTATTCCTTTGCAAATATACCAAATACACCTTAAAAAAAAACAAACAAAAAAAAAAAAACAGCACAATTTATTAAATTAATTTTAGACTGAATCTTGGGATCTAGTGTAAAGCTCATATAAATTATTAGTGACACACTTCACCATCTTACATTACACCTTATGCTATAGTGCGTTTGGAAAATGATCTAGACTTATTTGAGGGAGGAGGCTGTGATCTCACCTTTAGTCACGCCCCTGGTGGAACGGCAGCCATGCCACTCCTTAAACTCTCTACTCTGGCAGCAAAGCCCATCGGGACCGATAGCTGGAGAACAACATGAGATGATCATTTTTTATTTCAGTTAAATTTAATAACCTTAGGGAGAAATTTAGTTAGACTGATAAATATAAATATAGGCTTAAAATGACAGAGGATTTTCAGTTAGTTTTGTCAGTTTTTATAAGTCAGTGTACAATACACTGCCCTACAATTTACAATCATACACTGCCCTACAATTTACAATCATCTGTTTTATCCTGAGACAAAGTGATCAAGTTCAAACTTTTTTTTGAAGAGTTAGTACATACATCTTCTGATGCACTTGGACACATCATCAGTAATGCAACCTGGTGTCTTTGGGCGTTTCAGGTCTTTCAACATCGGACACCCTCGCCCAGGCGACCCAGCCGGGGTTGATCAGGCCTCGACTTGTGTCCAAGTAGCACTCACAGACCATGGTTCGTCCCTCCTGATATACAGCCATCTAGAAGCCTTTTCAGCTGCCTCTAGATGTCCTTGATGGCCTTCCTTTTTGTGATGCCGCTGATGCCCAGCAGACTGTAGGCCTTGAAGAGGGTGCGAGCTACAAACACTCTACAACCTACTTCAATGGGCATGCATTGAGCACTCCAACCCAGTCTGCAGCACACGAGAATCAAGTCTGTGTATTTCGTTCTCTTTCGCTCGTTGGCCTCCTCTATTCGTTCTTCCCATGGGACAGTCAGCTCCAGCATGACCACCCGTCTTGATATTTCAAACACCAGGATAATATCCGGCCTTAGGGTGGTCGTCGCGATGTGTTCTGGAAACTTGAGATGTCTCCCAGGTCCACTTTCAGTTGCCAGTCCTGTGCTGTTCCCAGCATACCAGCTGCTGACTTTAGCTGAGCCTTAGGTCTTTCCCCTGGTCTTACGAAGGTGATGGTCTGTGTCGCTGGATGTAGGTGTTTACTTTGGCTGATGCCACGGCAGATGGCTTCTGCTACCACCTTCAGCACCTGGTCGTGACGCCAACGATAGCGCCCCTCTCCCAGGGCCTTCAGGCAGCAGCTGAGAATGTGCTCAAGCATACCTCTCCGTTGGCACAGCGTGCATGCTGGTGTTTCTGTCTTACCCCAACAGAAGAGGTTGGATGGACTCGGGAGGACATCATAGACCGACTAAATTAGGAACTTAATGTGCTGGGTATTAGGCTCAGGCCAGAGTTCAGGCCACATGATCTTGTCCCTTGCATGCTCCCATCTCCTCCATGCTCCCTGCTGCTGCATACCCAGCATCCTGCTGGCACAGGGCTCCTCCACCCCTGATCGCACCTCCTCCTGGATCAGCTTCCATCTCTCCTTGCCTTGTGACTTATCGTAGCAAGGTGTTGAAATGCTGCCCAGGCCAGCTCTGCCTGACGCGACTGGTCCAGAGATGGTGGGGAGTGGCATGCCTCCCACAGAGAAGCGTAACTCGTCGACCAATTTCCCTTTCTTCAGCACCAGAGACCTTGACTTGGCAGACTTGAAGCACATCCATGCCCAGGTCATGTGCCTTTCCAGACCCTGGAGAATCCATCTGCACCCAGACACTGACGTAGTTGTTACAGTCAAGTCATCAATGAAGGCTCTGATGGGGAGATGACGAATGTCAGATATGGTGATGGGTCCTCTGCACTCCACTTCTGCTGATTTGACTAGCATGATCATGGCAAGGGCAAAAAGGACCACAGAAATGGTGCATCCAGTGATAATCCCCTTCTCTAACCGATGCCAGTCAGAAGTGGTGGTCCCAGAGGTGACTAAGCATAAAATTGCTGTAATAGTCCAGGATTAGGTCTTTGATCTTACCTGGGACATGATGCAGTTCCAACGCCAATTTCACCAGCTTATGAAGTATGGAACCGTAAGCATTGGAAAGGTCTAGCCACACCTCAGCCTGATCCCCTCTGTTTTCTTTGGCCTCTCTGAGCAACTGAGTCACCATCCCTGTGTGCTTGATGAAGCCTGGCACCTTGGGAATCCCTCCCTTCTGCACAGGTGTCAATGTAGGCGTTGCTTAGGAGGTACGCTGTCAAGTGGCAGGAAACAATACTGAAGAATATCTCAGAGTAGCGAGATGGTCCTGAACTGGTCGATGACCTTTGAGTTCTCCTCCTTTGGGATCCAGACACCATCAGCACATCTCCACTGCGCTGCGACCTTCCTCCTCCTCCAGATGGCTCTTAGGATCTTCCATCGACGACACAACATTTTTGGGCACTTCTTGTAGACCTTGTAAAGCACGCCACTTGGAGCTGGGGCAGAGCCCGTACTGGCAGCCCTGACTACTTCCTGGACCTCCTTCCAGCTGGGTTCCCTTTTTATTGAAGTCAACTGTCGGTCCTGGCGGATGGATTAAGGTGCTGCAGTTGCCCAAGTCACGCTCTCTCACCAGGTCACTGTAGATGTTACGGAGATGATGGCCAAGCTCCTCTTTGGAGCTGGCTAGGCTTCCACTGCGCCTCTGTCCAAGCAATTGTCTGGTAAGCCTGAATGGATTTGCAATGAAAGCAGCCCACTTCCTAGCCCTCTCTCTACCACGCCTCCTATGCCATTCAGCTCTGCAGAGGGTTAAGAGTGTCTTTCTGATGGTGGCGTTCCAACAGCCCCTCTCGTTCTTCTCCTGCCACCTTGTACTGGCGCTTCAGTGATCTCAGCTCTTGCCGTAGTTGACTGATCTTAGCTGCCCTGCGGTTCATCCCATAGGAGGTCTTGGTGGTCTGCCTCAACTCAGAACCAAACCTCTCAGCTCCCATACTGACTGTGATCGCTGTCATTATGTGGAGCTTCTGGTCTGCAGCGCTCTTTGCTGCAACTTCAAGGATCCTGTCCATGTCTTCATCAAACTGGAGCCACACATTCTCCTTGCTAGCATGTGGCAACCTCATCCGTTGTTGTTTACTTACTCTGCCTGCAATTGGTGTCTGTGCTACATGGAGGTTCTGCGCACTGTGGGGTGACTCTGGGCCTGGCTCCTCCTACATCTCACCAGGGAAAATCCCTGTGCATTGTAGCACTTCCACCCTCTCCAAGCATTTCATCTTGGCATGGTGGATCCTCAGGCCTCGCGAGTTTTCGCATATCTTGCAGCACACACACTCCGCACTCATAGTTGTGTTTCCATTTGCATGGGTCGTTCTTGTTGTATTGGTCCGGCTGGGGTGCTCACCTCCCCCAATATTAAACAGGTTATCCCGCATAATTTTTATTGGCCTCCATCGGTTTACTCTGTTCCGATGTAGGTCTGTACATCAACGTTTTTCATTCAGCCATCAGTAATAATCCATATTAACGGATTATTAGGCTGAATGCAAACATAATTACTAATAGTGTAGTTACTGCGGTTTGCCTTTGTGGGGCAGTATAGATTCCAGAGTACTGAAGCTAGCACCTTATTTAACAAGTTAATGACTCACCAAATGCTGGGCTTCGGTCGTATGGGTTCATCTGCCATTTATTAAACACTGCACACCGGGAAGAAAATAAAAATAAATATATCACAAAAGAGTACAACACGCATCAGAGATTGACAAATATTACATTTGCATTTATTCATTTGGCAGGTGTTTTTTATCCAAAGTAACACACAAGTGTGGGATAATCCAATCCAAGGGTCTCGCTAAATCATTTATATATAT
>JAOUQW010000023.1:4717498-4732364 GCA_028565825.1 Olivaichthys viedmensis
ACTAGCTAGCCTTCTTTTGACACTACTTTTGCTGATTGGAGTCTCTCGTTCTTTATTCAGCACATTCTGTATCTGTGCTAAAGTTGCTGTTCTCTCTCTGTGAACAAAGCTTTATGTATTGGTCTTTTGATGGTGTGCTCACTTTTGGTCTGCCTGTGGATACAACTGATCCAGTTTCGGCAAAGCGTTTTAGAATGCCATATAGTGGTAATGAAAAAAATCCCAGAACTTTAATGTGGTCTCAGACTTTTGGACCCCACTGTACATTGCTCTGACTGCACAGTTTACTGTGTATTTATAACAGTACCACACGTTTATTATGTATTACTTGTGATTTCTAATTTTTAAACATAGCCAGCTTAGATGTGTTTAGTAACCTCTAAAAGGCAGTTATAAGGATGATGTTAATTACATCTAATGTCATAAGGCCTGTGTGCTTAGATGGGATTGCAGTCTGTTCTCTTGTACAGCTCTATTGTTCTTTTTTTCTTTTTTAAATTTATTAATTTTTTGCCCCAGAGCCTAATTATAATGAAAATCCGATCTGAACACAGTTTATCAAGTTTCAGAAAGTCTTGATGATCTAGTTCAGTGGAGTGTGTTTTGTGTTAAGCATAGCGACGCTGGTCCTATGACTAAAAGTGCTACAAATCAAACAGCAGTCAGTCCTACTATGGCATGAGCTGATATGAAGTTTTCACATTGGTGTAATTGCCTTATGTTAGCTGGCTAACTGTAACCGTGGTAACGGGTTCTAGCAGTGTACAAACGGAATTATTGAACGGACTCAACACGACTACAGGCAATTTCACACAAATACAAGACACACGCAGTTAACTTGCATTTGTCTTGTGGACACATGTTTAATGAACAGATTAATGGAATTTCCATACGACATTGCCTTCGAATTGGTCCAAAATAAGGCACACTAGAAGACAATTATCCTAATGCTGTGTAGCCATAGTCCCACTCCTCCCCTAATAATGTTTTTGATGTAGCATATTGTGTTTGCACCCTCAACAAAAAACGGCAGCAAGTCTTTGGCTAACATTTCGGCTATGAGTTGTGGTGTTCTCTGCTTGCATGACACATAGAAAAGGCGTTATTCAAATCTGCCTGGAGTAATTTTTGCCCGACATATGTTTAAATGCAAGGTGATGGTGTGATCAGCTGCACAGTATTTTGCTCAGTTTTCTGCCTCACTGCGTGTTCCTGAGTCTGACAAGATCGTCTATCATTCGTGGAAGCTACTTAATCTGCGTAGTAAAAATATCTCCTACCTATGGCACTTTGGCTGAAGTCCGTAGTGCAGCAGGCGACAAGATTCGGAAACAAGTAGCACAAGCTACGGTTACAGAATTCAAACAAATTTGAACTGAATGCCGCATTTTACATTTTAACATGCACAGTGGTGCGCAAAAGTCTTAAGCATATGTAAAGAAATTCTGAGCAAATACATTTTTGATGTGACCAGCAAAGCTTTGCCTTTAAAGCTGCATCAATTATTTAGGCACACTGTCAAGTAGTTTTATAAGGAAATCGGCTCTTAGGTTGTTCCAAGCATCTTGGAGAACTTGCCACAGTTCTTCTGCAGACTTTGGCTCTCACTTGCATCTGTTTCTGCAGGTAAAATGCCAGACAGCCTTGATTTCTGTTTTTATCTAAAAAGTGCTCTGTTACGCAATATGTTATATTCTTTAATGCCTTACGAAGATTTCTCTGTAACATTCAATTGTTTCAATGTTTGTATATCTAAAATTTATTTTCTAATGACACAATAATACAGAAAAGATCAAATAAACATCTAAGACAAAAGTTATCTTAACAATGTAGGGTGCCTAAGACTTTTGCACAGTATTGTATATCAAATGAAAAAAAAAATTGTTTTGCCAAAGTCAATAGGGAGGTTTTCATTTGCTGCTGGTCGGACAGAGGGGTAAAAAAAATGCTGGTGACCGCTATATTCGCAGCCTTCTGAACCTACTTGTCCACCCTGCAAATAAAAAAACTGATAGCCCCAACACGTAATTTGCTCGGGCTAACGATTTGTCTACCCTGATTTTTGAATATCATGGTATATTGTATAACCAATTATTGACGCATGCCCACTGCATACATGTACGCATGCTCTCTCTCATTCTGGAGCGATGTTTGGCCTTGTTGCAATGTCTGCATGTTTTCTGCCTTTAAAATTTAACTTTTGAAGAGTGCCATCGCACTCTTAATCAATTTCTCCCCCTTTCCTCTGTTACCTTCCCTCCAGCATGCACATTTTAACACAAATTAAGTCTGCTTCCAGCACAATTCATGACTTAAAAACAAGGGAACAAACTAGCACTGAATCGTTTATACGTAACGACACCTTGGAGGAGAACATAAGGTAACAGCAAAGCAGCTTCCTGTTCTGACTATGAAGAAGACTATAAAACTTTGAAGAAAATCTAAAGCAAGCTTGGAACTAAAATGTGTTTTTTTTGTTTTGTTGTTTTTTTAAAGATTCTTTACCAGGCGGTGAACTACAAGATGGCCCCGTCTCAAGCCCAGGGAGCAGGGGATGATCCGGATCAGGTAGACGTTGGCGATTGCTTACACTTGGATAGTGTATGAGAGAGTGTTTTTGCCTTGTATTAGCACAGCGGGCCGTTAAACGCATGAGCTCTCAGCAAGTTACACAGGCCATAAAGCGCTTGCTGCATTTTTCATCCACTGTAAATATGATGGCCTTCAAGCCGAGCTGCTCGATTCACGGCTTCCCGTTAAAAGAATTGCCATGAGAGTGTTTAAAGATTCATGCGCTCACCTTAAGTGTGTGTGAATGCTGCAAGGCAGGCACTCATGAACTGTTTGTCGGTATTGTTGGTAACATGAGGGTTTTGAAGAGGGCAGTGTGTGCGTGTGTGTAAGAGAGAGGGAGTACAAGTATAAAATAAAGTGCAATTATAGTACAAGAGCACAAATATAAAAAAGCATCCTTTTGCCACATAAATACACTCCATTAGCATACACTTTGTAGCACACGGTATAATTACTCCAAACTAAGCGTTTTCTGATTTCATTGACACCCATCTGGCCGTTTCACGTGTCTTGTATCCAGATTGTATCCTGATAAGATTTTTAACCACATGCACGTACACTGGTCAAATGAGTCTCCGGTTAGCTGGACTGAAATCTGATTGGCTGCCGCATCAAAACCCGTAATTTTTCATGGTGTTTTTAATTTCCTTAAACTCGGAGGAAGGTGCTGACTTCAACAGTCGATCTTTAGAACAAGGTGGCTTTTTAGACTTAAATAATAATAAAACAGTAAGCTGGAGCAACTTTTGGTCCACAGATCAAATTTAGACATGAGAATGAAGACTGGCGCGAGCGGACCGTGCTGGTCACCTGTAGTTATGTGTATTGGATGATTTTTTTAAATGCCTTGTACTGCGTTGGATGATGTGTGAATGTGGTGTAACTTTATTTAATAATTCTAATAATAATAATAATCTTTATTTATATAATACTCTTCATTTTGAGTTCGAAATCTCAAAGTGCGTTACGTATAAAAGATTACAAAGTCATAAAGTATTTATGATCAAGCATAAATCCTCGAGCTCGCGTTCCTAATGTTTCACTATTCCAGAGTTTAGGGACGATATAAGAAAAACATCCTCCACCGGCTGAGCTGCGAGTAATGCTTGGCATTAACAGTAGACCTGCCTCAGCTAAGTGCTCGGGATGGGATATATTGTTTCAGAAGATCACCAAGATACGGCGGAGCTAAAACCATTTAGAGCTTTAAACGCCATAAGCAGGACTTGTAGTCTATGCGGAACTTAATAGGCAGCCAATGTGGCTTGAATAGAACCGGGGAAATGAGGTCGGACTTTCTTTTCCTGGTAAGGACGCGGGTGGCCGCATTCTGAACTAGCTGAAGCTTCCTTAAAGAGACAGCAGGGCAGCCAGTCAGCAACACGTTACAATAGTCCAATCTAGAGGTTATGAAAGGGTTTTTTGAAGGGTACCTAAATTGAGTCTCCATAACACATTCCTAAGCACTGAATAAATCTTTTATAAAATAATTCTGGAGGACTAATGAAGGCCTTATGTCTAAACTCGTGAGGTGACATTAGATGTTTTATGTAGTAAGACTTTGTTTTTACATGAAAGCGAGAAAGACTGTTACTGTACATTTTAGATCATTATCTTGTTTTTAGTTTGACTTGACAAACAACACATTCATGAAGCTTTTAGACAAGTATCTACTGCATTCCTATCCATTTAGCCGACATGGGCTTCTTAAATAAGTGAAGTTGTATAGTGTATATACGTTAGGGCTTTATAACTGTTACGAATGCAAAATTGATGACTACTTTAGTTTGAGGACATGAAAATCATTTCTTCAGCTGGCATATGAGCTTTTTAAATGAGTTGTAGAAGCTTTGCATTATATGTGAATGGTGCTTGATTATAGCTTTTAATAATGGACCACCGCCTGAGTTGAGGAGCATCAAACTCCATTCTAAGTAAAGGTGATGTGGCAGGTGGACACTTCATAGATGCTGCAAAGCTTCATGTGTTAGTAAAAACAAACTTATAACTTGCAAGATAAAGAAATGTATAGTTGCAACAGTCTCAAATGTCTACCTATAATGATATCTCACTTTCCTGTAAAGACAGTCACATACAGTAACTTTTGTAAAAAAAAAAATAAAAAAAATTAAGATGATGATTTTGTTATGAAGGCCCAATCCGCCTCAAATAAAGATTCAGTATAAACAGGTTTTATACCATGAACTTATGAAGTTGCAAAATACATCTAATCAAAATACTCAAAATAACACATTGACATTCTGAGAACGTTTGGCGAAGTGAATACTTGTCAAATCTACCCAATATCTAAATAAATCAGCCTGATTTTTTTTTTAGCCGGCAGTTTGAGGTTTGTGTGAGTGGTAATTTTGTTTTAGCACACACATAGATACACACAGATAGATGAACTGAGTGCTAATTTGCACAGCGTTTCTTTGCTTTCTGTACTTGTAGTGCCTCACAACCTTCAGGAAATAGGTCATCTTATTGAGAAATGGCATAACAGTAACCTCTTAGCCTGAAGAGCCCCGATTTAGTAACCACATGCACTGTAACATTAATCAGGCTCCTCATTATCATTTGTTCCTGCAATATGTTCTGACTTAACGAGAAGTTTTGACTGATTAATGTAAAGCCACTACTCGTTAGTTCTGATTTAAGTAATAATTTAATTGTTTTTTTTGTCTACCAATCACTGCACAAAGTTCTACTTTTTTTTTACGCATTATGAAATGTTGAAGACTGTTGAAGTAGATTCTTACTGTTATCTAAAGCTTCTGTTGTGAATTTACTTTTAACTGCACAAGAAAGACTGTTGGTCGTTTCAATTCAGAGATTTCTGAATCTTTTTTTTTTTTTTTTTTTTCTGAACTGGTTTGAGTTTGGTGTGGCTATATTGTGAGTACATGAGGTCAGGTAACCTTTAGGGATACGCTTACATTAACTACCTGCTGTACCCCGGCAACGGAAATTGAAGCGACTTCTTTCATGTTTACTCAGCCTCTTTTCCCATGAACAATTGTGATCAAAACAGCAACTTGTATACAAAGTTTTTAGCGCAGTATTTAATGTATGGTCGTGGCGAGTAGTTCTACTTGAGAGATGCCACTGTTAATCATTATGCGATCTGAAACGCCCACACTGTTCTGATTAAGTGCGAAATCAGAGTTTTTGTTGTTGCTTGTTATTAAATTGTCGTTAAAGAAAAATATTTCTGAAATCTACCCCCCCTAATTAAGTGGCAGCTCTTTAGTATTGCATATAATTTTTTGTAACAATTGAAATCAAGTTTTAAATTATTGAGATGCCATATATTTCATTCAAAAGTTAACATATGGATGTGGAACTACCAACGTATTGCTATAAAGAGTTGTGCTTTATTGTCAGTACCGCTTTCGGTAAACAAGAACCAACTTTGTTTGACTTGTATTACTTAAAAATTTCAAACTTTTTATTTTTATTTTTTATAAAAACTGTGATAAAAAAAAAAGTTCTTTGCACCAGACTTGGATTTGTACCTTACTGTATATAAACCTTCACTGTATTTTGCGCATCTGCAGTACCTGAATTTTCTTAATTTTTGTGGGGTTTTGATCTCTTTGTGTGTGTGTGTGTGTGTGTGTGTGGTTGCTGCAGGCTGCTGTAGGTGCAGGTGGAGGGTTAGGGGTCTCTCAGCCCTCAGCTCTTCTCCAGAGAACAACAGCTCGCACCATTGAGGTTCTGACGAACACTACCCTTAACACCAAGGCTGTACTGAACACCATCAGTGATTCCCAGTGGTGGAAAGACTCCATCAGCTACCTCCGCCCACTGCACGTAAGCTAAAATCTCCGCCCACCGCACGCAAGATAAAATCTCCGCCCACTGCACGTAAGCTAAAAACTTCGCCCACCGCACGCAAGATAAAATCTCCGCCCACAAGATAAAATCTCCGCCCACTGCACGTAAGCTAAAATCTCCACCCACCGCACGCAAGATAAAATCTCCACCCACTGCATGTAAGCTAAAAACTCCGCTCAACGCATGTAAGCTAAAAACTCCGCCCACTGCACGTCAGCTAAAAACTCCGCCCACTGCACGTCAGCTAAAAACTCCACCCACTGCACGTCAGCTAAAAACTCCACCCACTGCACGTCAGCTAAAAACTCCGCCCACCGCACGTAAGATAAAAACTCCACCCACCGCACGTAAGCTAAAAACTCCGCACGTAAGCTAAAAACTCCGCCCACCGCACGTAAGATAAAAACTCCACCCACTGCACGTAAGCTAAAAACTCCACCCACTGCACGTCAGCTAAAAACTCCGCCCACTGCACGTCAGCTAAAAACTCCGCCCACTGCGCCCACTGCACGTCAGCTGAAAACTCCACCCACTGCACGTCAGCTGAAAACTCCACCCACTGCACGGCAGCTAAAAACTCCGCCCCCGCATGCAAGATAAAAACTCCACCCACTGCATGTAAGTGTTCTCCTGCATGTTCAAAACTAACTGATTTTCCAATGAGATTTTCAGCTCACCCTGTTAAAATAATTGTGGCAAAACCTCCGCAGAGACAATTTTTTCACTTTGACGAGTCTGCGCATTCAAATGAATTCCTCTGAAAAGATTTAATAATAACGCAGACATTTCTAAAGTTTATGGTGACTTTAAATTAATATAGTGATAAGTCTATACAAAGGCTTTTATAAAATTACAGAGATAAAGGCTGCAGGAACTCCATGCCAGGGTAGAACAGGCTTTTGGTTTGCAGTCACTACACACACGTGTCCTTTTGTGTGTGGGTGTAGAACTTCCCCAGAGGCAGAGCGAGAACCTTGCAGATTCCATTGTGAACGGTTTTCAAGGCTAAACTTAACAATTGTTTTTAGACTGGTATTTATGGGATTAAATGCTTATATGCCTTGGTGAAATATTAGTGAAAGTCAGTTAGAATGGTGGACATTGCACAAACGTCTCATGTTTGACAAGGGCTTTGTCTCTCTTGTCAGGGTCAATGGTCAGATTTGCACCTCGCTGGATCAGCCAATCAGAACGCAGACCTGGAGCGTCAGGGCTGCAGCTCGTTCTATGAGGAGCTGTTTGACGATCCATACGTGAACCCGGTTAGTTCCTTCCTTCAGCTCTTTGTTCCTTGGTTTACCTATTTCTACTGATACTGTAGGATACAAAAGTCAGAGTCTATTACCAACCACAGGGTGCTCCTAACCCAAAGTGTGAAGAATTGTTGTCTGTTACCCAACACCTGATATTGACTCCATTATCACATCTTTCACATATAATATGGGATTATCTGCGCTACTGTTTTTCTTATTTTTGTATTTATTTATTTTATTTTTTCCCCCCACACAATAGTGAAGAATGATTTGAATATTATTAGAGAAAAAAAATATAATACAATTTTAGTTTCTTATACCTGATGGAAGAGTCGCGTGAGAGAAATGCAGACGTTCATCAGTGTTTGAAACCTTGCCGCTGTGTGCGTTTCAGATGGATGACGTGTACTTCTCCTACGACTATGTCCCTCAGGAGAACTTTGCAGAAGTTTTGCTCCGCACTGGCAAACTAGCCGAGACCAAAAGTGAGGGCCTGCAGCTTTTCCCAGCCACTGAAGGTAACCCATGTCCACTTTGCACAATGAACAATTGTTGAACAATTCATCTTAATGTAATTGTACAGCCTTATATCGCTTTTTCATGTGTTACAATATCTGTTCTCATATTTATTTATTTATTTATTTTTACATAAGATGCACCGGCGGTTATTTGGTTTGAAAAAAAAATCGTTAGAATCTTTTTGAAACAGACCTGTTATGAAGATCACTCTCAAAATTCAATAGAATGTAGAAATACCATAGAAAAATCGTATTAAAAAAATAAATAAATAATAATACAGCATAATAATGCACCTGGAAAAACAGTAGAAAATAAACCTGACAAGAAAAGACATAACGAGCAACAAATTAGCATCACAGAAAAGACAAAACGCACACGATTTAGCATCACAAGACGACGGCAACCAATTAACACCACAGAAAATACATCTTGTACCTCAATTTATCATCACGAGAAAAGACTTATCATAAGAGAAGACATATACAAAAGAATTAGCATCACAGAAAAACAGCATCTATCAAATTAGCATCACAAAACATCACAAGAAAAGATACAAAACGGATATAACATTAACACCACAACACCAAAAAGACATAACATCACACAAATATTACGTCTACTTCATCCTTTAAACCCACAGGAGCTGTTGCTAGTTGCATCATCATTCTTAACTGTTAGTTTAGTGTTTGCAACAATCTCCATGCTACATAGCCACTTTCAGAAAGAGTTTCATCATGTTGATTAATTAACGTGTGTTCACGGTGCTAAATAGCGTGTCCTCTCCCGATCCAAGAGAGATAGCAGTTAGTCAAAACATCAAGGCCCTGCGCCACAAGATGGATGAGCTAGATGAGGAAATCGATGCGTGGGAAGAGGAGGGTTGATGAAGAACTTTGGCAGAGAGCGCAAATGGCTGCTAGCAGAGAGTGTAAAAGGCTCTTTATCTCGTCCTCTCTCTGTTTTGGCTGTCATTCGTAATCATGTAATTAGCATTAAGTCACTTTGCATGGAAAAACTTGCATGGGACAATTTGGAAGAGTTTTCTCTCAACTGCTAATGCTAAATGAATGGCTGGAGAGTTCAAATGTCTGTTCACGTGCAGAAAGAGGAGAGATGTTTATCCTCATCAAATATAGAGCAGGCGTATCCTATAATCTTTAAGGCTGCAGGTTTTTGGATGGAGGATGTTTACTTGTTGGTATCTGTAATATAATGAATAAGTTTGTCATGCTGTTTAATGTGGTTTTACCGTTTCCTCTACGGAAAGCTGCTTCTTATTCCATGTAAACAGCCACTGAAGGTTTTAAGTCTCGATGTTTTAAAGTAATGATAAACTTGCACGGCTGTAGTGACAAGTAGCATTGTTTCAGTCGCTTCAGGCGGTCACATATTGTTTCTTGAACTGACAGCCAAGTCAAAATCATGTCTTTCTTTCTTTCTTTCTTTTTTCTTCCTTTTTTTTCTTCCTTTCATCTCTCCGGTCCTTATTTTGTCCTTCCTTTAATTGTTCTTTGTTTTTTTCTTCCTTTCATCTCTCCGGTCCTTATTTTGTCCATCCTTTTATCGTTCTTTGTTTGTTTTTCTTCTTTTCTTTCTTTCATCTTGTTGTCCTTCTTTTTGCCCTTTTGTCCTTTCTTTCCTTCCAGCCTTACTTTTGGCCTTTCATTATTTCGGCCTTCATTTTCCGTTTCTTTCTTTCTTTCTTTCTTTCATCTTTTTGTCCTTTTGTCTTTTTTTCCTTCCAGCCTTCCTTTTGGCTTTTCATTATTTCGGCCTTCATTTTCCGTTTCTTTCTTTCTTTCTTTCTTTCTTTCATCTTCCTGTGTTTTTTTTTTCTTTCTTACTTTCATCTCTCCGGTCCTTCTTCCGTCCTTTCTTTCCTTGTTTCTCCCTCTTGCTTTCTTTCTTTCTTTCTTTTCTTCTTTCCTTCTTTTCATTAATCTATGACTCTCAGCAACATGTCCTAATGAACACCAGTGCAAGATAATGCTCGTCACCCAGTAACAAAAATTAATCTCTTTCTCTCTCTCCCACACAGTTCTGCTCCAGCTGGCTAGCGATGCCTTTCCCAAGGATATGACTCTGGCGCTGGCCTATTTGCTTGCTCTGCCTCAGGTTCGTGGGTGTGGGTGTGTGTGGGTTTGTGTGTGTGTGTGTGCGCAGATCTGTGCTTATATGTGTCTCTGGTAATGTGCGTGTTGATAAATGTATCTGCCTCTTTCTCTTTTTTTTTTCTTCCTCTCGTCTTTTTTTTCCATGTTTGAAGTGTGAGCTCGTCTTAAACCATTTTTCCAATGACTGAGGCAGATTTTGAAGAAAAAAATAGAAAATGAACATAAAAGAGAAATGTTAAAAAGCCTGTTTTAATCTCGTAGAGTGGGCCTGTTTGCTGCAGGCTTACGCGTGCATTAACTCAGGATCGAGGCTGTTTACTTCCTGTGTGGCTTTGCTAAGAACATCCTCAGCTGAAGCATGTAGAACATCACACATTCAGCCAGTGAATTATCCCATCCTATAACTGAGCATCCACATTCAGCATCGTTTCCTCTAATCTCCTGTTCTGTAATGTACAACTGAACACACTCTTCAGTTTGTGGATGTTTCTCTTCACTTCTCCTCTGTTCTTTTCTCTTCTCCTCTCCTCTGTTCTCTTCTTTTCTCTTCTCTTCTCTTCTTTTCTCTTCTCTTCTCCTCTTTTTTCTTCTCCTCTTTTTTCTTCTCTTCTTTTCTCTTCTCCTCTTTTCTCTTCTCTTCTTCTATTTTCTCTTCTTATCTTTTCTCCTCTCATCTTTTCTCTTCTTATCTTTTCTCTTCTCTTCTCCTCTTTTCTCTTCTTCTATTTTCTCTTCTCCTCTTTTCTCTTCTCTTCTCTCTTCTCCTCTTTTCTCTTTTATCTCTTCTCTTCTGTAATCCTCTCCTCTTCTCTTCTCTTCTCTCTTCACCTCTCCTCTTTTCTCTCTTCTCTTCTTCTCTTTTCTCTCTTCTCTTCTACTCTTTTCTCTGCTCTTTTCTCTTCTTTTCTCCCATCTTCTCTTCTGCTCTTCTCTCTTCTCTTCTCCCCTCTTCTGCTCTTTTCTTTTCTTCTCCTCTTTTCTCCTCTCTTCTGCTCTTTTCTCTTCTCCTCTCTTCTCTTCTGCTCTTTTCTCTGCTTTTCCCTTCTCCTATTAGCTCCTCTCTTCTCTTTTCTTCTCCTATTTTCTCTTCTCTTCTTTTCTTCCATAATCCTCTCTTTTCTTCTTTCTTCTCTTTTTTCTTCTGTAATTCTCTCTTCTCTTTCTTCTTGTCGCTTTTATTTTCTGTAATCTATTTTCGTCCCTTCCCTTGGCTTTGTCTCATCTTCCATTTCCCCCTTCCCTTATCTTCCCTTCTTTTTTCTTCCATTTCCTGTCTTGTCTTGTCTTAACTCCCTTCCTATCTCTCTCTCTCTCTCTCTCTCTCTCTCTCTCTCTCTGTCTCCTGCGTAGAGTTTATATTAATTCAAGATAGCTTTTTTGCATGACTGTATGTAGTACAGTGTTATTAAAACAACATATTTAGGAGTTAACAAAAAGGTGCAATAATGTTCAATTCATTTACTCTCTCTGTCTCTTCGTTCCTCAGGTGTTGGACGCTAACTCATGTTTTGAGAAGCAGCACCCATCTGCTCTGTGCCTACAGCTGGCTGCCTATTACTACTCTCTCCAGATCTACTCACGCCTAGCGCCGTGCTTTAAGGACAAGTACAGCCCTCTGTACAGGGTAAGCAAACAAAGTGCAAGAAATTCAACCTCTAAATATCCCAAAACGCCTTTATGCTTGGCTGAGATGGAAAATTGCTGTATGGGGGGAGAAAGATGCAATAAAGACATAGCGAGTGTGTTCCAGTCTCTCCATGACTGGCACTCTTTTAAGCAGACCATCTCATTGCTCCTGGTTTAGAATATTCACATAACGGTACTTTTATGGGAACATGGTTTTCCTTTTGCTGACTTTTCAGAACGTCAGCACAAACTCCTCTGTAAACACGACCGATATTTCTGTCAGTTTAATGAACTGTGCAGCTGCCAGCAGCCAAACAAATGAAGAAACCCCCCCCACAAAAGAATCGTTTAAAATTTACATGTATATAAAAAAATTATAATAAAAAACATCATCAAATTGATTTAAGACATTGATTTGAACAGTTGAACAAAATTCAAACAGACAATAAAAAATTAACTCACTTTGTATTGTAACTATTTAAACACCACCTGATTTTCCTTGTTTTTGTTGTTGCAAAGTCTCTGTGCCTTTTCTTGAAATATTTGTATAAAAATCGGATTCAAATTGGAATAAAAAATAGTTTTCCCCACCACACCTTCTTACCCAAACGTTCTTCTTTTGTCATTTCTAAACCACATAAAAAAAATAAAAAAACATTCAAAGGGGAACATAAGTTTCCTCAACCGTGTCAATACTTTTCCCTCATCTCCTAATATAATTGCCAGCACGTGCTGTTTGTTTAGTCTGTATCCAAAACGTGTGTTATCACTGGCGATAGCTGTGACATTAGAGGGTGAGGCTAAGTGTTGCTCTTGTGTTACCGTGGTCTGGGATGCAGTGCGAACACAACAACTCTGACACTGTCGTGCTGAGTCCACGAGGGTCGAGGGCACAGGTGGAGTGGAGTCTCCTCACCGCTCAGCTGGAGGCCTGGTATCATCGGGAGAGTGTGCAGAGACATCTCTCCCCTCTGGCATGGCGAGCGGCCGTGTTTTATTCCCTCTCTGACGCACTGCCAGCCATGGGTCCTTGCATGCATTATCAGCCTCCAGCCAAGCGTGCTTCTGTCTTTCCTTTCCCGGCACACATGTGCATTTGTTTTTGTTATGGACGCTCTTCATGCTGCTGAATCCCTGGTGCTCTGGGTGCTTTTTATCTGAGGCCCGACATCACAGCCTACCGAATAACCTCTAAAACCACGGCTTGATCTGGGACTGAGTTTGCCACCACTTTAATCTGGTTAAAGTAACACGTATGAATGTAGCCAGAGATGAGAATATATACAGTCATGTGCAAAAAGTCTTAGGCACATGTAAAGAAATTCTGTAAAGCGAAAAATGCTTTTAAAAATAATGAAATTAAAAGTTCCTAAAAATAAAAAAAAGAAATGCTATAAAGAGAAGTTAAGAGTAAAAAAATATAAAAACAAATACATTGGTTGGTGCGAGCAGCCTTCACCTTTTAAAGCTGCATCAATTCTCTGAGGAACACTGTCGTACAGTTTTATAAGGAAATCGGCTGGTAGGTTGTTCCAAGAATCTTGGAGAACTTGTCACGGTTCTTCTGCGGACTTTGGCCCTCACTTGCTTCTGTCTCTGCAGGTAAAATCCCAGAACAGCCTTGATTCTGTTTTTATCTAAGAAGTGCTCTATTACTTAATGTTTCTTTCTTTAATGACATTCTCTGTGAGATTTTTTTTTTTTGTGAAATAAGAAAAAATGGCTCTTTTCCAATGACACACTAATGCAGCAGATGTAAAATAAACATCTTAGACAAAATTGATATAAAATATGTAGGGTGCCTAAGACTTTTGCACAGTACTGTAAATCTGGCTTAGCGAAGGGTTTCTGCAGGCCAAAATTGTGCTTTTGTGTTGTGTGGGGCTGCATGATATGTACATAAATAGAATATTGTGAATTGATTGCTACACATTGCAATCGCAATATGCCATGCAATATATTAAACCTAACTGGTGAACCCATGACGGGTCACAATTAATGTTTGGATCGGTGATTTTTAGGTCAGAACGCTTTTTTTGTAATGTTTAGCAAAGTTCTCTTCACATTCTGGAAGTAAAATATCTGCTCAGATGAGAAACGCTGGTCTCTGTGGCACCCCAGGTTCTTAAATGGGAGAAAAACACAAATGATACGGACCACCAACATCCAACCAATCAAGTCGACAATTCAGAAAGCTCCCACTCGTGCACTAGCATTCATGCGTTGTAGCTTAGGCAGCTGCATGCATGCATTTTAGGGGCGTGGCTTTGGAGGGAATATAGAAGGGAAGGGCAATAATTGTTTAAATTTTCAGTTTTTAAAACGGATAGCTTTGCAGTCAAACGATATATTGTGCAACCCTACTGCCGTGCGGTCTACTGGGCATACTGAGCCTGCTGAAATTCTACTCCCAGTTTCAGACTTCAGGATGAAATTCAGATTATAATTTAAGTGTGAAGTATATTTCTATACAGTCATTCAAAATGTTAGTTTGTAACGAAACTAACAAAACACTAACCCCGAATCCACATGGGCCGCATCTCGGCTGTGTTTCTGTAGCGCAGGAGGAAGAGCAACAGCTCACTTTGATTTTAATCTGTTTTGGCAACTCCAGCATTCGATTTTCAGCTATGAGTAGGTGAATTTACACCTCTGGCGATTTAGTTTTTTGTTTTGAGAGATATATTAACTGTTTAAAGTTTAATAATGAATAAAATTACTCTAGTTGGAGAGCTGTATAAATGGTGTCGCGGGTCGTAAAGTTCTGAATATTCTCCACTTCGACAATCAGGCGAACGTCGTCCATGGTTGTGCCACAAAATATGACAGGTTGTTTGTTTTGGTCTGGCTCAGGACCTCAGCGGCCGGGGTCGTCTCCAGGGCAACGTTTCACCAGCCAGTGAGCACGCGGGAGAACGAGAATCCTTTTTATACAGTGTT
>JAOUQW010000023.1:4755411-4767381 GCA_028565825.1 Olivaichthys viedmensis
GCACATTCTGTATCTGTGATGAAGTTGCTGTTCTCTCTCTCAGTGAACAAAGCTTTATGTATTGCTCTTCTGATGGCGTGCTCACTTTTGGTCTGTCTGATCGTGCTTTGGATACGACTGATTGAGTTTCAGCAAAGTGTTTGAGTGCCATACAGTGGCAAGGAAAAAAATCCCAGATTTTCAATGTGGTCTCAGACTTCTAGACCCCATTGTATATATACAGTATATTGCTGTGTGAAGACAAGTTGAAGATGTAGGAAATGTATCAAGGTAAATAATCAGCATCAGGAAAACCTTACTGTGGGTAAATAAAATGATTCTGAAACATTACAGTTTATCATAAAACTGATAAGAAAACAATTTTCACATTATGCAACCTGCAATATGAACACATAATGTAGCACTATGTTCACTTTGTCTGTGGCAGTATACATTCAAATACTTAATTTAAATACTAAACATTTTAAGTGATTATTAAACGGATTTAAAGGATTTTGACAGCCCTACTAGGCCCTGCTTTACAAACTCTGCTTCAAAAAAAAGAAAGAAATCTCCAAAGCATTGAGTGAGGCACCTTTGCAGCCGTAGCCTTTTGCTTCAGTGTCCCAATCTTTTTGGGGAAATAAAAAAAATTCACTTGCTGTCAGCACCTTCTGCAAACGAGAAATGCCATTTGGCCCAATTAATATGCTCGGAATGAATTTTCATAGTAATCCAGGTCGGGGCCAGCGATGAAAGGAATGGATTGGCATGGGAACACACACACTGCGCTGCTTTTGCAGTGTTGTTTCTTTGGCATTCTTGATCTCATAATAAGTAGCACCTTAATGGAGTGTGTTAAGGAAGTGTATTAAATGGTTCAGTGTAGAAGATGGAAAGAGTGGAATGTCTTTATGGTCTTCTAGACACACATGGGTCAAGGTGTTTGTGTAATAGATTTTCACATCAATGGGTGGGAGAGTGGAAAAAAAAAAGAGAGAACAGGGAACTGACTATATTTATAATTTGAATCTTCGCATAAGAACCTGACTGAAGTGCCAGATTTAAAAATTATATAAAAATAAAGTCTAAATATTACAAAAAGGTTTTTGCACTCGGCTTCGTTGGGAAAGTATAAAGTTAATTTCTTGTTGAAAGTAATCGTATGTGAACGCAACACGGAATTTATTTTAAGTCCAATCTGTAACTTGACTTGTAACGGAAATTTTGTATGTACGCTACTCATGTCACATTTTAGTAAATTATTATTCACACATTCAGTTCATACTATACATCTTCCTTTATGGGTTTACACATTACCATTTTACATGCAGAGTTTTAATCTTTTGTAGCCTCAACCTTTTTGTTTAAGCCCCACCAATTTCGCCATTACATTACAATCGTAGATATTTTAGTTCAAACCTTTAAGTTGTAATTGCGTGCTGTGGCACTGTTACCGGATATTCATCAATCTAGCATGAACGTTGGAAAGGATTTGTAGTTGTAACATGAGGATTGTACTCACGAAACTTAGGTTACAATCAAAGTTGACGATTTGCAAATTCTGAAATTTATGAATTTGTAATTCAAAAAATGTAAATATCATTGTTAAATTTACGTACGATTACAATTCACGAAAAAAAAAGAAAAAAAGTGGTGTATGGGTAAAAAGGGACGGGAACGGGTTTAAAAAAAAAAATATATATATATATATTTATTTATTTATTTATTTTTAGATAAATAAGTGTATATTTTAGTTTCGCCGTGACTGTGTGTTTGGCTAGCACTCTATTGATGACATCACCATGTTGATCTAACATCACATTCTCTTTTTCCAACATTTAAGAAGTTCACTTAATATCTGTGTAATGAAAATGGAAACATCTTTACTGACTTTGTTGCTCTCGCTCTTAGTGTGTATGTATATATATATATATATATTACACTAAGAGCGAGAGACACAAAGTATATATATACACACACACACGCACATGCATATATATGAATTTGCATCTGGTCTGGATTTGTTGGTTTATAACTGGTTTCATAAGCTAAGTCCTCCCTCTGTTACACAAACTTTTCCTCCTGAATGTGTTTTCAAATAGTGTGTGCACGTGCACGTGTGCGTGTGCATACAGGTGTGTTTGTGTGTGCGGGTGTTTCAGACCCAGTACCCAAAACCATTAATAATCTGAGCAATCTTTATACTCTCTCTCTCTCTATCTCTCTGTGCATTTTCGGTTATTTCTCCAAGTGTTCTGCTGCTCTCTCGCTCTTTTGCACTTCTCCCCTTTAGCGAGCAGATGTTTCCTCAACTGTTAAATTGCGCTCGGGTCGCTTTGAAGGGAAATTAATTACTCTCTCCCTTTTCTCTTTTTTTGCCCACAATCCGAAACGTAGAACCCACCAGAGGGGAGAATTTGCCTCTCTCGCTGCATCCCGGATCATTGTGTGTGCTTGTGTGTGTGTGTGTGTGTGTGCACGCTTGTGTCCGTGCGTGCTTGCAGTGTTGCCTGTTTAATCACAATCTGGTTCTCCTGCATTGATCAGTGTGTTATTTCAACATGAGGTTCTTCCGGGTCTCAGGTGTGCTGCCATTTCAAATCCGTTTATTCATCTAATCAGTGTTCACCCCTCCTCCTTCCCTTCTCTCTCTATCTCTCTCGCTGTATCTATCTATCTCTCCCCCACCATCAGCCCTCCTGTCATCGGGCTCTAAGCTCCTCTTCTCTTATTTGCGTTTGCTGTTTTCACTGTTGAGTGTTGTTCATTTGTCTCTCTCCATCTTTTCATTCTTCCACGACACTCTTTTGTCAACATCATCCCTCCATTTTCTCTCCTTTTCCTATGCTGTGGTGTCACTTCGCCTCCACTAAAGCAGAGCAGAATGGCTAGTTAGAAAGCAGTCACTGACAAATTGTTAGTCATTCATTTATTTATTTATTTTTCCTCAAAGTCAAACAATACTAATAAATTTAATGATTTTCCCAACATTGTGCTCAATTTCCTATAATGAACTTTTTTTTTTTTTATCTAAAATTTCTATTAGAGAGCTTGCATGCAGGTCATAGGCTATTGCTTTAAGACTGCACTGGAAGCACGGCTTCCCCCAAACATTTAATTTAAAAAAATGCCCAATTAAATGTTTAACTTCGTGGCTATATTTCTCATCACTCATGATGTGATTCATTATGTCAGCAATAGCTGCACTGTCGAATTGTTCATTAACATTTACTCCATGAACTTGTCTGTATTGTTTAAAAAGCCAGTGGGCGCATGACGCATAAAACCCCAGTGAAGCCTGGCTTTAATCGGATCCCATTCCATATTGAGACACGTCATTTTAATGGAGCAAAGACGTCATTTCGGGTCCCGTTTAGACGCACAGCTTCAGTGGGAGTCAATGAGGGAGGCTGGCTTTTCTATGTTCTGATTGGCAGACCTGTCAAAGGGGCGGGACCATACAATATATATGCTGTTTCAGTTAAATTCAGAGTTTGGAAATGCTTTATTAATCGGTTGGAAACTAATGTTAAGTAATTTTACACACAATTAGTGATTATTATCTTGCATTTTGGCATTACCAGTTATAGCCTACATTTTGGTAGCTAACTAGAATTTTGCGAATGTCAAAATTACAAACTTAGTAATACACAACAGGCACAACTAATGTTGTTAAGCTTATTTAAAGGAAGTCCTCTGATTCTCTTACTTATGAGGCGAGACTCAAAATAAACCAGGAAGGCAGACCAATAGCCCAACATTAATTTAGTTCAAATGAAACAGCAAAATTAGATTTCTTCAGATTGCGTGCTGAAAAAAAAAATCCCTTGTCAGCTGCCCTGATACTAACAAAAAAACCCACGTTTTTTTAATTTAAAAAATTTGGTTTTTTGTAAACATGAAACAAAAAATGGATTTTAGTTCCACACTTCCTCCATCTCTTGTTTACACTCCCATGTGTCCACACACACCTCCCATCAGGAGGATCCCCAAGCCTGTGAAAGGGTTTTTGTGTCTTTCTGTACATATTGTTTATATTACTAACAATATAAAGAGAAAGATAAGACATATTGGTTATTTTAAAATCAATTGGACAATTGTATTGCTATAAAGTAAAAAGAGACAGCATGTTAGTAGTGAACAGAATTTGCTCATTTATGCGTTCTCTCTTTCTCAGTGCGAGATGAAGGACATTGAGGATGAGGCGCAGCGCTACTCTCTCTTCCTGGAGCTGTTGGAGTCGAGTCATAAGTGGGAGGAGTTTCAACACCTCATGCTCCTCCTACAGGCGTGGCCAACTATGACTGAGAAAAGCAGGTAAACACTTTCCTTTCCACCTTCTCCAGTAATTTTACTGCTTTATCTTTATCAGCTCGTATATATGTATCAGCTTGTATATATGAAAAAAAAAAATGTTAAATTGTTATATAAAATAAAAACCTGTCACTTCTGAAAATGCAATAAGTCGCTACAGAGTATAAGACGTACCCTCGTAAATTCTGTCTGCTTAGAGAAAGAAATCAATATTACACTGCAAAAGTTCTGGGACAGCTTGCCTTTTTTGTTTTAAATGTACTGAGTAATGTTTGATTCTCAATGACCCCAAACACACCCCAAAGCTGTGTGAGAGATATTTGGAGAGGAAGGAGGCAGTGTGTGTGTAATGGAATGGCCCAGACATCTGACCTTAAACCCAATCGAGCTTCTCTGAGTGGAGTCGGATCAAAAGGTGTCCAACCAGCTACACAAACTTCTGGGATGGCAAGCCAAGAACATCTCTGAGTCACGCTTGGATAAACATTTGTATGAAGAAAATATGTGCAGAAGTGGCAGCTGCTGAGGGAGGCTTTTCTTGCTTAAAATTTATAACAGAAACCATGACCCTATAGTCCAGAAAATATGGTAGTATACTTTTAAAGTTTGCCAAGAGAATAAAGCGTGAAAGGATGAAAAAAATATTTTGCTCAGGTTGGTTCCATGCAGGTTAAAAAAAAAAAAAAACAGTGTAAACAATGTGTGTAGTTAATGTAGCTCAATTTTGTATGTTTTTTGGAAAGCGGTCCATTTCTCAAAACCACAGATCAGGCCTCATTATGGCCATTATTTTGGTTTTGTCATTTACTGTATTTACCAGCCTTTGTGTTATTTAAATTTAGGGATTTCGTAGTGAATAGATTTCAGCGAAAATGCTTGTACATTGAGTTTTTCTGGAAATGGTGTGATGCAGGCCGGTTGGTGTAATTGCTGACCTGATGAGCTAAATGGTTGAGTGTTTTTGAGATTCAAGTGGACGGCATGCACAATGCAGAAAATCACAAAAATGCTCACTAGCTAAGGCAAAGCTGGCCTTTAAAAAGGAAGGAAGGAAGGAAGGAAGGAGTGTGTGTGCGTGTGCGAGCATGCCGTGGAGGTTTATTAATTTATTTATTTTTTATTTTAAATATAATGAAGGGCTTGATGGTAACAGTACAATAAGTAATTTCTTTTTCAAAGTGAGAACTTATTTCCTGGTAATTCAAGTATGCAATATGTCTAATTCATAGATGGTCTCATGTACCAGTCAAACGAAGCAGTAATTTCTGCCTGGTCACTTAGTCATGGTCATTTTTGAGCTTATTGAATTTGCTAGATTAAAATTACTGACTTGCATTTGACTTCCTATTTATCAAAGCGCTTCCGCTGGGGTTTCCATTCATCTGGAAGTGCTCGTCTCAGGCTGCCTGGTGAAAATTCTGCGTAGTGTGAGAGTGGCCAGATTAAGGCAAACTGAAATTATAGAAACTCCGGTTTGATTCTACAAATCATGATGCGTCCAGACCCTTTAGTCTAAATGCATCACAGTTTTCTGGTACACTTTAGTCGAAATATATAAGAATTTGTTAGTAGCCGTACGTTTTAATTCATTATGATGTTTTAGTACACTTTTAAAAAGTACAATTTAGTTTAAATTAATTAAAAATTGCTAGTACACTTTTGTTTAAATTCATTATAGTTTTCTAGTACACTTTAGTTTAAATTCATTATAATGTTTTACTACACTTTAGTCAAAAAATTCGTTAGTAATCTTATGTTTAAATTAATTAAAAATTGCTAGTCCACTTTAGTTTAAATTCATTACAATTTGCTAGTACACTTTAAATTCATTACAGTTTGCTAGTACATTTTAGTTTAAATTCATTACAATTTGCTAATACACGTTAAATTCATTACAATGTGGTAGTACATTTTAGTTTAAATTCATATTATTTGCTAGTACACTTTAGTATAATTTCATGACAATTTGCTAGTACACTTTAAATTCATTACAGTTTGCTAGTACATATTAGTTTAAATTCATTACAGTTTGCTAGTACACTTTAGTTTAATTTCATTACAAATTGCAAGTACACTTTAGTAAAATTTTATGTAATTTTCTAGTGCACTTTAGTCTAAATGCATTATCATTTTGTAGAACACTTTAGTCTAAATACATTGATTTAATAGGGTTTTCTTTAGCCTAAATTCATCACAATTTGCTAGTACACTTTAGTCTAATTGCGTGACAAGTTGATGGTGCACATCAAAAGCTTGCAACTATTCTCAAGTCAGACCATCACATTTATTCAAGCGTATGCAAGTGAAAGTATGCATTAGAAAAGTCCATCAGGAAGGTTTACGAGCACCATGAAAGAAACCATGAAGAAGACTATGGCAACAAGAGATTAATACATGACTCCAATCCACCAGATGAACTGAACAGATTCTGCCTCCACTTTAGTTCTCTTAACTTTATTAACTGCTAGATTTGCAGGTCTGAACTGCAGGGGATAGGATCACTTAGAAGAGAGAAAATTCAGAAAGTGGCTTCATTAATGCTTTAGATCACATGCACCATCTACCACACTAACCCACAGTCCTGCACTGTGTCTGTTTTTAACAATGACGAGCACTCTCTGGTGTTTCCAGTCCAAATTCAATAATGCCTTCTTAAATTCAAAATGGTAAATCCACTCTTGGTACCATGCATTATTGTTATTACATGATCAAGATTGACTGTGCAGCATGTTTGTATATGTGCATGTGTATGCATGAGTGAGAGAATCAATATCTTCCCTAATGTTTTTTCCACAGGTATTTATAATAACATTTTCTATAAATGAACATCATTACAAAATATAACCACCTCCCCTTTTCCCAGAGATTTTACAACCGAAATTTACAGCATATTAAAAAAAATTAACTAAGTAAAATATTAGAAGTGGCATTTAAAGTATGGAACAATACACAGAATATTAATGACAGGAAATTATTTTGATACTTCTCTGACTAAATGTAGATGGAGACACCCACACGCAAGGCCAATACAAACAAAAGGTGAGCATGGACGAGGTTTCTATGAGGATGTCCTCCATGTGAGATAGAGGAATGAATAGAATAGAATCAGGATTACTACCCACCCACTCATTTTCTGCATACACATGCCACTGTTTTTATTGGCCTTGCTTGTGTGGGTGTTTTCCGTAAAACACTTCATACTTTTAATACTCTTTCAACTTTTAACTAAAGATATGTCTCTTTAGCTTGTGCTTCCTTAGTCAGCTTAAGAACCCAGTATCTGGAGGAATTTAAATAGGTACAAGTCAGCAGAGACAAATTCTCTCAATCTCAGTCCCTTTCCAATGGATCCAATGGATTACACAGTTTGTGATAATCTGACCATCTGTAGAGAATCTTTATCTAGTATTCATTTTAGTTTTCTTTTTAACCTGGCTCTTATGGCTAAGAGCTGTCCTTCATTCTCTCCGACTGTAAGAAAAAAGCTGTGCATCTTAAAATTACGTGATAAGTGAAAGTGCTTATAAGTTAAAATAATTCAAATTCCAAGAATATTTGGAAAGAAGGGAAAAGTGGTACCTATGGCGTAAGAATCAATAATCTCATTTTGAAAATCTTACCATTTTATCAATCTGAAATTTAATTTTAAAATTGAAATTGATCTTGCCATCGGAAATTACATTTTGAACTAAAATTGAATTTCACCGTTTATAAAGGAGGAAATCTATACTCTGAAACTGATTAATTCAATTATTTAAAAAAAAATTAATTACATTTTTTAGATTCACTTTCAAAATAACATCTGAGTAACTTGCATGACAAGCAGTTGGATACAGAATCATCCCAGATTTCTCAAGCATTAAGCATTTCTCATGCTAGCTACACTACACAACAGAACTTACACACTCAGAAGGTATGGATCTGTTAATGTTGGCCCTATGCCTTAACTTCCATTTTTACGTAAGTCGTGGGTCAAACCTTACTCAAACAGGAGTGTGTTTCGTACATGCTTTTAGTGTCATGCTTATAATTGGTGTGTGCGTGGCAGGTCCTGAGCTGCTTGGCTGATTTGGGTAAAAACCTGGTGAATTACCAGAGGTCACAAAAATGTAAACTTCCTGTTTACAAACGGGAACGCTGTTTATTGAGTTGACAAGTCCAATAACATTATGCAACTATGCACTGCTAGTGTGAATTTTACTTTCCAACTACTCTGTATCAAACAAGTTTTATATAGTGGCCAGCGAGGATTTAACCGACAACCCAACTGCAATGCCTTCTAGGTTTTTGGAAGCTAAATTGTGATATTAAGCTGTACATTTTAAACTTTAGAGTTTCTGTGTGTATTGCTACATTCAGATGAGGTTGCGTTCACCATGTTTATGAACGGCCCAGTCTTATGGCATTCAATACTCCATAAATCAACATTTTTTGATAGCACTAGTTACGCTGCGACGAGATGTTGACGTAATATGGCAGAATCCATAGAAGTTCAGTTTGCGGTTGATGCTCAGTGTAGTTACAGTGTAAGTTTAGTCATACTAAGTCTTTTCTTAATAATTTAGCAACATATCTGTCACGTTCTGTATTGTGTTAGTCTAGTCTGCCCTGTTTGATTCTATTAATTATTACCAACTGTTCCTTGTTTGTGTTTCCCTTTAAGTATCCCCGTGTTTCTGTCTCAAGTTGTCTTCTGTTGTGTTTCATGGCGCGTTGTGTGTGAAGAGGTTGTGTTTGTAGTTTGAATAATAAATGTTTAAATGTTAAAGCGAATTCGCGCCTGTGTCCTGCTCCCCGTGCTACACCTTGACAATATCCAAGGAATTTCACTGCATATTTCCCAGTTGTTCTTATGCCATTAACCACTTGAATGGCATGTTGACAGCACAAATTTGCACCATACGATCTCATCAATTTCTTTCATACACACACACGCTCTCACTCACGCTTTTGGTTTGTATAGACTGGAGTCAGAGCAGAACCCCTGGGTGCGTGTGACTTCAGCCCTGCTCACACACTGCTCCTCGGGCTCAAACACCAGCATTGGAGATGAGGTTCTCGCCATGTGCCGCTCGCTGTACCCGACCAAGCACAAACTCAACCCACAGGTATGTGAGTGTGTTTGTTTGTTTGTTTGTTTCATGCTACTGAGTCACAGTGCAGTGGGAAGTCGGATTAAATCACTGTTAGCACCAAGTTGAAGACCAGGTAAAAAATATATATATATATAAAAATTAACAATGCATGCATTTTAGCCAAAATAAACATCTACTTTATCTTCTATTCAAGGGCATATAATGCCAGCTAGCTTGAAAATGTAACGTTTCTTAATGTTAGGTTGCTAGCTTGTAGTCAATAAGACTTCTTCCTGCTTAAATAGGTAATCTCACCTCGATACTGCAGACTTGCATCTCTTATGAACTGTTGCTGTAATCATAAAGACTATCATGTGCTCATCCCAGGACTTTTATTTACAATATGCTTATACCAGACATTCTTTAAACACATTAGTGCTGTTTGTCTTTTCCCTTGATGATTTATAATCTCACTATTGGGTGTCACCCAGAAGAGGATGGGTTCCCTCTTGAGTATGGTTCCTCTCAAGTTTTCTTCCTCATGTCGTCTCAGGGTGTTTTTCCTTGCCCTGGCTTGCTCATTAGGGATCTAGATCTACATCCAGATTTCTGTAAAGCTGCTTTGTGACAATGTCTATTGTTAAAAGCGCTATACAAATACAGTTGAATTGAATTGAAGACTGTTTTTAATAGTTAACAAATACAACCATGTAAACTAGAGTTGTTGTTTAACACTAAAGCCATTGTAAAGCAAAGAAAAATGGTGCATTATAGTTTGAACTAATATTTTACTAATTGCTCTTTTACCAGTTTCTCTTTGATTCCCAGAGTGTTAATCAATCAGATATCTAATAGAAAATAATCTCCTTCCCTCTATCTCCCTCTCTGTGTGTGTCTTCCCTCTCTCTCCCTCAGTGTATTGGACACATCTCCTCTCTGCTGTTGAACACTGGACTCAAGTTGGCAGCTCTGAAGCTGATGGCTGAGAGCAGAGATGAGCAGCTGCTCGCTCTGACTCTGGATCAAATCAGAAGCATCACCACTGTAAGTTCTCCTTTGTTTCTTTTCATCACAACAAACCCCAAAATAGGGTTAGTTGCTTCTCATTCCTCAAGGCCTACTTTACCCACAGGCCAGGTGCAGTTAAGGCTTAACTTATTAACTACTGGTGATCAGATAAAGCCATGAAGTTCACATTTTAACCAGGGTTGCATTGAGATTTAAGAGTAAGCTTATTCTCAGGGCTCTCACTCTCACGCCTTGGCTTAGACTAGGCTGCTGAGGTGACAGGTGTAGGGGTGTGTGTGTGCGCACGAGTTGTTATGAGAATGAGCTGCTTTATCTTTGAGGCCTCTGGAGCCGTCGGGAAGACAGATTGTTTACGAGCTACATGACCTTGACTCACTGAGATTATACTGTCTGCAGGGAGACACAGAAAGTTAGCAAGAAGTTTGATCATGGCAGGGCAGTGATCTAGTCCTTGAGTTTTTGACTTGGACTTGACTTGTACTCGCTTATCTATGACTCGAAACTTGACATTGTATAAATAAGCAACATTAAATAACGTAACTCAAACTACGCTCCTGCAGGTTTCTGCAATTTATTAAGGCAGACAGAGTCCCTCTGATAAATTTAAATGCAATTATCATGAGTAGTACCAATGTCTCACTCCCCCATTCAGATCCTGACTAGAGGAGTACCTTAGTAGTCTCAGTCTCGGAACGTCAAATGTGCATTGTACACTTAGCTGGCCACAGCTCAGAATCTTGTGGGATACTATGTTATTGGCTATCCACACAGTCCGACGGGTAAACAAACTTTTGAACATTGTTGCAAAAATGAGCTTTTTATAACAAGATATAGTCAACTAATAGAAAAAAAAGTTTGTATGGTTTGGGTCATCCCGTCTATGAAAGTTATTCAGGAGTTTAGTTTGAAGTACTTAGTGCCAAGTAAACCCACACATCACAGTCGCCTCCTCCTACACTCAAGTGGCTTAATTAATGGTTGGGATCACATGCACCATCTACCACACTGATAATAAGACACAAAAAGCAACGATTGGTCATTTGCATTGTCAGTCAAATGTCTTCTTCATGTGAAGGTAGGAGGTTCTTTGCCACGCTGAGTGACGAAAACTGGCGACAGCTAGAAGTCTGGCTTAGAAGTGTGATTTGACTTAGATTTGACTTGACTACAACATTGTAACAGGGTGACATCTTGGTGTGATCTGTGAAACTTTAATTGAAGAAAATATATATATATATATATATATATATACAGTGGGGTCCAAAAGTCTAAGATCACCATGTTTCACTGTTGTTTTGATCCACTGTGGTATCAATCTCTCTTCTGTTCGTCTCCTTACACAAGCCCTTCTGTTACTGCCATAAATTTCAAACTTGGATTCATCAGTAAATGAAATGCTGGTGCATGTCTTAGTATATGTCTTAGTCCATGCCAAGCGTTTAGCCTTGTTTCCATTCCTGAGAAGTGGTTTAGAGACTGCTACTCGTCCTTTAAGACCACTACTAGCTAGCCTTCTTTTGACACAACTTTTGCTGATTGGAGTCTCTCGTTCTTTATTCAGCACATTCTG
>JAOUQW010000023.1:4862719-4875752 GCA_028565825.1 Olivaichthys viedmensis
GCTGACAGAAAGGCTACGCTAACTCAGAAAACCACTCTGTACAATTGTGGTGAGCAGAAAAGCATCTCAGAATGCACGACACATCAAACCTTGAGGCAGATGGGCTACAAAGGGAGGCCCTACCCAGTATTAGTATTGTATTCCTAATAAAGTGCTCAGTGAGTGTTATGGTTCAACACCAAGTTCTTTGAAGGTTGAATGTTTTTTGCTTTTTTTTCCTTTCTGCTTTTTTGCATAAAAGTACTCGATTGTAGTCTTTGCCCAGTACTGAAGTCCCTCTGGCAATTATACTTGTTTACGGCATCCCCAGCTTAGCCACAGTCCAAAAAATAACAATTTGAACCAAATTATGTGAAAAGAGCATAATGCTGTGCATCTATCACACCCTCAGGCTTCCCATGTATCAGTGAATTATTTGCCCAGAGTGCTTACATTTTTATTGGGTGTCTGCCCCAAAGACCATATCATTATCTTAAGACTGGAGCATGCACACTTGACTGCACCCTGATTATCAGCTAGCCCTTACATAAAATAACAAGTAGAATAACACCCCTGCTCACTTTGGCACTTTTTCTTTGGCAACGAATATGATTATTTTGTCCCAGACCCACTTATTTTTCCCTATGAGAGGTCCTTTTCTTTCAAGGTGAACATCAACAGGGAGACCTTACACTTAGACAGGTGGGTGTTTTTCTTGGTTAACAACCGAGTGCTTGTGCAATTTTCCCCAATCAGATGATTCACACCATGAAAACGAACCCACAAGGCCATGGCAATCAAGTGAAAAACACATCACCGTGCTTACACTCCCAATAACACTCAGCTCACACACTCTCCTCCTTCAGCTGCCCACCCCCCTTTTGTCTGCCCTCTGTCGTTTTTCTTATTTGCTTGCCACCCCATTGTCTCCTCCTCACCCACCTGGCTCAGCAATCATCCTCTATTAATTTTGCAGTGTTTTCTTTCTCCTCTTTCCTCCCCCATGCCCCCTCCACTTTCTTCTTACTCCTCCGCTCTTCTCCCTTGCTAAGGATCATCATGTTTCTTTCACTCTATCCCACATGTCAGCTCCTTTTTCTCTCCAAACACATTTTAGTAGTGTTCCCCACTGGGCTTCTTCCTGAGGCTCTTTATTATCATTCCACGAGGATGGTGTGTGTGTGTGTGTGTGTGTGTTTGTGTGTGTGTGTGTGTGTGTGTGTATGTGTGTGTGTGTGTGTGTGTGTGGAGAGACTAAGATATTGCATTAGCTCTGCCAAAGAGAGTCTCATTGGCTTTGAAATTACACTTTAGACCAAATGAAGAACAGAAGCTGCATTAGTGACCACAAGAACTGGATGTCAGTGGGGCAGAAAGGTAGTGTCAGTGTGTGAGGCCGGCTGATGGTCTAGAGTGGATGAAGTTGTTCCCAATTGAGTGAACAATAGTTGCAAAGTGGGTGGACAACACGTTGCTGCAAAAAAATAACCATTTAAACCAGGTTATGAGAAAAGTGCAAATTACCATACAGCTACAGCACACACTGGCCTTCAGATATCAGCTCAAGACAATGGCCAATGGTTCTAGAACACCAGTTTGTGAATTAGGTGGAGAATAGTTGAGACAATAATTATTAGAAAACAATATTTAAATGAGGCTTTTGCTTGTGTTATTTGTTCTTGACAGCTGTGATAAGCTCGGATCTTAAAACAATCTCCTGGAAGAGTGAAACTGAAACACACATATTGTTGTTGTCTAATGAATAACAAGTATCTCCACTTTTTGCATTTTTTACTTTTTTTCATATATGGAATGTGGGCAAAAACCTCTATCTACACATAGCAGTTGACATCTAAATGACCAATGAAAAGCTGACAAATCACACCGCAAATTTAGCATTTATTGTGTATGATACTCTCTATGAAAAACAGTTTTTTCGTGTTCCTGAAAAATTTGAATTTTGGAGATATATGCTTTTCATTGGACAGCGACAATATGCATAATTGCGTGTCACTTGTAACACAGATTGAAAGCAGTTAGGCTGTTCATAAGGTATATGCGAATGTGTTCATAAGGTATATGCGAATGTGCTGTGAATCTCAAGTATAAAACCAACTGTAATATTAAGTCATCATTTTAAGAAACGTTCTATTTATTTTGAGATACTAAGGCATAATTTTGATAAACGTTCTAATTTTTTAAACTTATATGGTGAAAACGGATTTCCGAAAAATGTAATACCTGTCACGCTGAATAACACCTTTCTTTAGACTAAACATAATCATCAACCATCTACACAGAAAACACTCACTGGCAACACTGATGTGACATTAACACAAAACAAGACAAGCAGGACTAGAACTTAAAGGGATTACAAACGAGGAACAGCTGGTAACACTAACGAGATAGACAGGGCAGGGGCTAGAAGACAAACACAACAACACTTGAGATCGCACGTGGCGAGCATCACCTTGGCAACCGCCACGCACAGCGTGCACATGACAATACCTTCAGTGATATTAATTTGCCCACCTAATCACAAGGACTTTCAGACTGAGGAAATCACACTGCAGGTGAAAAAAATATTCAATTTGCATAGACACCACGCTGTAGGCATCTCTAGGTAGAAATGACTCATATTGCATATTCATTAAAGAAAATGTGCAAAATGGAAAAGACGTGCTATTTTGCTCATTTGACAGACATGATCCTCCGTAGACCCTGTTCGTTAATGCACCTTTTTTTTTGCAGGTATTATCAAGTTTGCACTTGATTTTACACACGCAAACCTTTAGTAAATCAGGATCTGAGAGCTATACAAATTCACTGTTCAACTTTATAGGGTTTCAAAGGCTTTTGGTATGAGCACAGAATACGAATGTCAAGAACTGGCATATTAGTTACATTGGCGCTGTCGTGCCCCAAATAATATCTGCTTATGTCTGTTGTAGCCTGACACAAAGAGGGAGGTGTCATTGAACAAGTAAAAAAATATTCACATGCTTGATTAATCTCAAGTAAAGTTACAGCCTAGAGGTTAGGAATTGTATTTACTTATGCAGTACATTATAATGCAGTTTACTACAATCACAAATGTGTTTCCCTTAGATTTTTCCTTATTCCAATTTCTTTTTAAGGCCAGGTACCACACCCTAATAGGCTTATACTTTCCTTTAGTCATATCAAAATAAAATGTCACCCATTAAAAGTAGACATTAATACAATAATTTTTATATTACTTTTTTTAATGCATTAAAATATGCAAATGAGGCAATAAATAATGAATATGCACTAATCTAACATAAAATAATTTTTTTATTGTGATAACACACCCAATGATTAGACCTTCACATAACAGTTCATGAAAATATTGTTATTTCATGAAATTATTTAAAAAACACTACTCCCATGTAAGATAAGTGTGACCATTTTGCATAGTTTTATGGATAACATATCACTTAAAGCTAAAACTACTCTGGATAGATAGCCACTGTATGATCAGATCATAACTAATAATCTGTTCTCTCTGTCTGTCGGGCTGCACGTGCACTCCTGCTGCCCGATGTGATGCCGGTGCTAGATCCTAACACACTTCTCTTGCTCCTGCCCTGTTTTTCCTGCTTCTTCATCTGGAGCTCTCTGAACCAGTGACTCACCTCTTGAAGTTGTGGATATTCTCATATGGATACCCTCATGACTCCCAAAACAGTTTATGCCTAGGACTCACCTTCCTGCTTAAATGGATAATCTCACCTGAATACTGCAGACTTGCACCTCCTACGAACTGCTGCTGTAATCATAAAGACTAGCTTTTATTTACCATATGCACATACCAAACATCCTTTAAACCCATTAGTACTGTTTGTCTTTTCTCTATATGACTGTACACAGGAGGATGGGTCCCCTTTTGAGTCTGTTTCTTCTCAAGGTTTCTTTCTCATGTCCTCTTATGGAGTTTTTCCTTGCCACTGTCACCTCTGGCTTGCTCATTGGAGATCTAGATCTACATCCAGATTTCTGTAAAGCTGCTTTGTGACAATGCCTATTGTTAAAAATGCTATACAGATCAAATTGAATTGAATATTAAGAAAAGCCCCATGTCAAAGTCTGACTTTAAGACCAATGAACCAGTGTGTGAAATTACGTGGTGGGAAAAATGACTGGAAAAAACAGTCATTTTGAGAAAACAATCAATCAACATCATGTTGGTAACCAGAATCCCAGGAAACAGTTCATCTTTCAGCATGAATCATTACGTAATCTAAGGAAATGTCTATACATGATCTACATAACGTGTTTTGGTAAAAATAAGCTTGATACAGCGATATATGATTCAATATGGAGACATTTAAAAATGACTGTTAAACTTCTACTGAAACAATTATGCGTAGTTAAAGGAGTTGGGATAGAAGTGTAATAATAAAGTATTTATATGAATAATTTGTTGTTTTCTTTTTACATATTTTGGAAGTATCAAAGTGATTGATGAAAAAAAAAATCTGAATATTGAATTTACAATTGGAAGTAAATTCACAATTTTTTCCTTAATTTTTTAGTTAGCCTAAATTAAGCTTCAACAATTTACCTGAAAGCTGTCTAGTATGAGTTCTAATATAAACATCTTATAATAAATGAAAAATCAACATTTCTGAGAGAAATCACTATGCCTGCAATTGCTCATACATAGCGCAATAGTAGGTACACTTCATGTTATATAGCAGTAGGCATGTATATAAGGTGCAGCAGTGACCTTTCCCTTTAAAGAATCATTAGAGTGTAACAGCATAAATCAATGATACTTTCTAAATATATCAAAAACATAAAGCCACACCTCCATTCATACTAGCATTTTATGGCGGCGTCTGGACTATACTTCTTTCCCACCAAATGACTGTCTTTCCAGGTGTTATTTATATTCTTTCTTTATTTGCTGCTGCAGCCTCATACACTTTATACCTGACACTTTATAATGCAATACAATTTACAGTCAGACTGCTCAGCTTTGCACAGTTATGCCACCTAGTTTATCCTGATGCTGCTCCCGTTGTTCTGTGTTGTTAGTGTGTCCTGTGTAATTACCCACACTGTCCTGTGTATTGGTTATATTGTGCGTCACTTGTCACTCTTTTGCAGTTTTGTGCATTGCTCTTGTCTCACACTTGTGCTAGTTGCATTTTATGTAGCCACGTTTATTGTCTTGTACATTGCACTGTGGTTCTGGAGGAATGATATTTTATCCCACTGTATACGTAGACTATATATAGATTGATGGAATGATAATAAAAGTTGACTTGACTTGAAAAATACAGCGAGGCTAAAAATAGAAGCAGGTGTACTCCCTAAATCCTATGGCAGCTAAATGGAGCCGGAGGATAAAACTTTACAACAGAGAAAATTGCTGCCTGGGCCATTAACACAAGCCTTCTATTTTTATGAGGATCGATAAGGAGATCTACTGCTTCTCTGAGCCCCAGTTGAATAAAAAATTTTATAAAAACATGCATGCAATATGCAGATTCTCCCAGCTCAGAGTCAGGGTAAACAGGTTTGGACCTTATATACTGGATTAATAATGGTAAGGGTCTTACCCGAGTGTGTCTAAGACGTATCGTAGGCCGTATATATCGTATAGCTAGAGTAGCACATTTTTTTTACAGCTCGTGTAGCCTGGCCCTTTTAAACTACCAAAGCACATTTTTCCTGTCCAGGAGCACAAATCCGCAGAAAGGCTGAATATCCATTATAGCTTGACGCTGTCCCGTGAGCTAAAAGAGATTTAAACATCTCCTCCGCTCAAATAGCCTTGGACATTTAACACACACACACACACACAAATATATTTTGAGAACACTGTAAGATATGCTTCCTTTCCACTGGACATTTTCTAATGTGCAGGATTAGCTCAGCAAAATCCTTCAAGTAAAGCGAGAAAGAGAATGAAAGTGAGGAAAGGAGAGAAAGAAAGTTATAGAAAGAGTATGTATAAGTTAAAGAGGGAAACAGAGTGATAAAGAGAGAAGGAAAGAGAGAAAGAGAGTGATAGAGTGTGTATTCCCTTAGAATATTTGATCGTGCACGTGTGAAAGAGAGAGAGATACACACACTAAGAAAAAGTCTGACTATTGCAGTTTTGTAGGATTGTGAGAGAGACACACCAACGGTATAAGACACATTGACTTTTGCAGTTTTATAGTTGTGTGTAAGAGAGAAAGTGACTCTTGGCAGGGTCATGTGTAAAGGGAATTGTGCCCCTGAGTGTAATTTGAGCTGACAGCTATACATCACTGCCTCTAACACTGGAGTGGACAGGCCATGACAACACATTTATTAAAGTCGCACATACACACCAAACCCAGTGTCATTACCAATAGTGGCACCCCTGTCCCAGTGAGTGGCTAACACCTCTGAGAGAGAGTGTCTCTATTAGGATGCGAATATAAATTACACCCTCGGATATTAACATTCATTCATTTCGGTCCCCGTCTGCAGCATTAACAGGCTTTGGAGGCGACCCAAGCTGGCCTCCTTCACGCATCATAAAGACCACCCTTTTCACTTTTATTATTAGTTACTAACACATAATAAATACAGTGCCTGGAGCAATTTTGTTGGACTTCATACAAGCAAAGGTATAAGGAATAGTGCTACAAGCATTAAGCCCAATCCCTCACCCTAACCTTAACCATTCATAGTTTTCCATACAAATTAACCTGTGGTAATTCTTATATATTTGCAGCTCTGAGAGCGGTTGCGATCCTAAAGCTGGTTCTGGGTTCTGTCCGACTGTCGACATCATGTTCATGGGTTTTTGAAAGGAAAGAAAGGAGAGATACTAGTTGGGACCTGCTGATGTTGGAGTGGTCTAGTGTGGGCTTTTTCAGAATGTGTACGACCCTGGTGGTCTTGAAGGCAGTCGGTACATGACCTGATAGAGCTGTTTATGATTGGTGTATGTGGTTAAGGGGAGGTGATCAATGTAGTTTGCCTATTTGTGACCACAGAGGATGAGAAAATGGACACCGATGAAAACGCCAGTCACTGGGGCGGCATTATCCTACATCTCCATATAAGTACGAATGCAATTTGGATTGAATTTTTTGAAGAGAAAAAAGTTTTAATGTTGAGTGTTACGGAACTCGGTGGTGCCGAATGGAACTAAAAGGTGTTATTTGTAACGCCTTGAGAAATTTACAACTCGGGGTACAGCTCAATCGCTTATGTGCAGCATTTAAAATTATCCATCCTGGAATGTTGTGCTATGTGATGTGTACCTTACTGGTTTTTCCGCCACACAAAAAAATTATTCCATTAGACAAAGTACATTTGTATATTTAAGTGTAAATATATAAATCAACAAAACAGTTATTATTATATTACATTAATAAATTCATGTGTAAATATATAATCAACAAAACAAAAATAACCTGAAATGACATGGTGGTTCTGTCATTTTTTAGCCACCTCAGCAGATATTAATAAATTGACTACTGTTTTTATGTAACCTAAAAATAAGAATAGAGCACTTTAATGCATGTTTACTCCAGTGCTTTTTTCTTTTTTATTCTTGCATATTCTGCAGTCTTTCACATGGTCCTCAAAATATGAAAACACCATAGCCTGTTACATCATGATTATTAGCAGACCAATCATAACTCAACATAAACTTGTCATATCCCAAATTCCCCTTCTTTAGTGTAAAAGTACACTCTCAGAAAAAAAAGGTACTAAACTGTACCTTTCCCTGTCACTGGGGTGGTACCCTCAAGGGAACATCTTTTGTACCTTTAGTATGTATATTTTACCTGGAAAAGGTGAATATAGTGTACCTTTAAAAAGTATTTAAAGTACATAATAATAATAATAATAATAATAATAATAATAATAATAATAATTGGACCTTAAGAACCACTGTTGTACTTTTTTAATTAGCTTTTAGAGTAAGGCTATACTAAAGGTACAAAAGATGTACCCTTGAGGGTACCACTCCAGTGACAAGGAAAGGTACAGTTTAGTACCTACTTTTCTGAGAGTGTCGAATTGGCTTTACGTTAAATTTACATGTATTATATAAGCTGTGATATCTGTGATTGTGGGATTGTGAATCAACAGCAGTGGCCAAGGGGGGAAACTGGACTGACTTTTGATTTCCTAATTCTATTACTACCCCTGAACTGACCTTTTTTTTTTTTACCTCATTTAAAGGTAAAATGAGGTAAAATGAGGAAAAAGTGATCCCAATTTAGTTATTGGTAGTAGCTAGTTCTCCCCTACTGCCCAACAGCTACAAATCTGAGAGGGTGAGAGCTAACTTGTTCTTGCTCTACCTCATCCTTTCGAACTGCTGTTCATGAAATGTCATAGGGTGACTGAACGCACTTGATGGAGAGCCCCAGCTGTCATATTCTGTATACATGAGCTAACAGACTTCCTGGGATTAGCTACAGTTGCTTTGATTGACAGGATAGAGTGGAAGCTTATCCCTCCCACCCAGAGAACAGGACTAATTACGCTATCTTGGACTCCTGACCATGTAAGGCCGTGGCATGGTCCGGATTCAAACTTGTGAGCTCCTTACAATAGGGCAAAACCTTGAACTTTTTTTGTCATGAGCCAATATTTCAGTTGTTTTTTTTCTGCTATAACGATTTTAAACTCATAAAGGCCTTGTTAATGACTTGATTAGTTAAATCAGGTGTGTTAGAACAGGGTTTCTCGAGCTGGATCAGATGTGTAGAGAACATTTAAAACAGAGCCAGAGCAGTGGGTCCCCAGGATCGGAGTTAAAAAACCCTGTTAGCAGGGAACCACTAAAATTTGCACTGACAAGGATTTGTATTAATCATTAAACACTGTATTAAGTCAGTGCCAAACTGGCAAAAACAGGCATGGCAATTCTTATGAATGCATTAGTCAGAATCAATACAGTGTGCCAAAATCAAACTGGCCCACTGGGAAAAGCACTCTCTGTTGCTACTCTGGCACTGACATTTTCTTCTGCATGGGTATTGTAGAATAATTCTTTCAACTGTTGAATCCAATCTTCCAGCCGAGGGACCAGGCACTGGGATTAAAGTATGACCTGCCTCATCCAAAATCACTTTGTGCTACACCCAGAGCCTCACAGGTGAGACTGGAGACTAAAAAGAGGGTTGTACCTGTCATTCTCACATATGTAAAACAGCTCATTTTTGGCATTTCAATTAAGCTGGAGATGGAGACTCTCACCTCGGCTGACTGTGTGATCAGTGCTTCCTCTCTGCACGGATTTCTGCGAGCCTGAGATTTCTCTGCTGAGTTCATTATTGCATAGCTCCTCTGTAGCCCAGGCAGCACATGTCTGATAATTCACACACGCACTTGTTTGTAGGCCGACTGTAGTGTCATCGGCAGTTATTTCAATCTGCCTGTGTCCCCTTGGCTCAATTCAATCTTCACTCATTCACTCACATCATTTTATGCTTTCATATGTCTTTCAGATAATGGCTCTGGAGTTTAGGATTCAACATACCACTGCTGTATTGATTGTGTCCTAGTAGTAAAAACTGATTGATATTATCACATGTCATAATTTGTCAGTTTTTCAGTTTGACACGTGTCAGTTTGTCCTGTCATGTCTGTTATTTGTATGTTTTCAATATGTTAGCTGATGAGGCTCTAGCCTGTGGCTACTAAGATCATAAGCTGTTGGTAAAAAAATGTTAGCTGATGAGGCTCTAGCCTGTGGCTACTAAGATCATAAGCTGTTGGTAAAAAAAACATGGCTGTATAAACCAGCATGGCTTGTTCTTTGTGTTTATATTCCAGTTATCCTAGAAGTGCCTCAGAAGTTTACCTCCGGTTTTTCTCAGCTCTTGCTCCACCTCTGACTAACTCCCCCAACCATTAGAGTCACCTGTCTCTAGTTAGTTCTATTGTAAACCCAACCAGTGTCTGATACTCAATTTTTGTGCCATGTATTTGCAAAATCTTGCATCTGTTACTGCTGTAGTTCAAAACAAGATCCTTGGTTTTCCAAATCTCCAAGTTCCCATGTTAACTAGTTTCTCAGTTTCCTTATTTCTACAGTTCTTCATCATATGTCCCATCTGGGTATTTTCTTGTTTTGATGTTAGATGCTAATTTATAATATGCCTTTGATGACTATACCTGCCAGTGACCTGTACACTCTTAGGGAAAAAAAGTGTCCCTTCAGGGTTAATGGTTAATACTTAAGGGTTCTTAGCTTCCAAAAGGGGTTCTACTTGGAACCTTTTCTGAAAGTAAAACCCTCTGTTATAAGGTTTAGATAGAACCTTTAAGGGTTCCTCCCGAGTGGACAAACAAAAAACCTTAAAAATGTTAGATGGAACCCTTATTTCTTAGAGTGTAGCCAGTTGCACCAGTTGAATTTGAAAAAAGATGTTAAATCTAGAACCCTAAAGGGTTATTCGGTTTGTCCCTTTGTGTAGAACCTTAAAATAGCAGGTTTCCCTTTCAGAAAGGGGTCCAAGTAGAACCCCTTAAGAAAGCAAAGAGCCCTTAACTATACCCTTAAGAATTCTTTTTTCTAAGAGTACAAGTTTGATCGTAGCCTACACTCTTAGAAAAAAAAGGTCAAATCTAGAACCCTTAAGGGTTCTTCAGTTTTCCCTCTGGGGGAACCCTTAAATGTTCTATGTAGAACCCTACAACAGAGGGTATCCCTATCAACAAGGGATTTGATTAAGAACCTTTTTAAGAAGCTAAGAACCTTTAACTATCCAAAGAACCCTTTGAAGAGCCCTTGAAGAACTCTTTTTCTAAGAGTGTAGTGTGACTGAATATATAAAATGTTTCAAAAAAATTAAACGGTTGCTTTAAGTAACATAGTTTCAATGTGGCTTTAAGTTATAACTTAAAATTTTCCCATTAACAGATGCAACATTTGCTGTAAAAGATCAGTTATCATGACAGTGACATTCATTTGAGCGACGGGAAAACTTGCCAGAAAAATTAAACACATTATGGTTCTGGAAAAACAAAAAACAAAGATATATATATAAAATACAAATAAAAAAAAGATGAACATTCTGAGTTTGAAAAAAGTTTTCATCCATGATCACTTTATGCACTATTACTTACATGTACGAAGCACCTTAATGTCTGTGGTGCAAAGTAAAGTCCTATACAGTGCTACTTTTAAACTGACTACTCTCAACATATTGTTCAGGATGGACTTTGCACTCAGACTTACCACTGAACTTAAGCAAGGCCAGCTGTATAAATGGGCTAACAGGGCTAAGTCCTCCCTCTCTGTCAAGGAAGAAAAATTTCAGAATAAGGTTTAACATTTGGCATCCACATCGCCCTATTTTCTGTTAAAAAATGCCTTAAAACTGATTCTTTTTTACTTTTGTGGAACCAAAAACAATAGCGCCACCAACGGTAGTAGTTAAAATACACAGAACGGTGAAGTGGTTCGGCTGGGACTGATTTATTTCTAGCCCAGACTGTAGATTTGTGCAGCCTATCATTGACAGTCGTGTCAGGTGATTACACAGTGAAACGCCCCCTAGATTTGGTCTCTGTCTGAGCTGATTTTTTAAGCCGGCTTCGCTGACACATCGATAACATGTCATCAGCAGTGATTGAGAAGGCACATATAGCGGGTGTAATGAACATGAACGAGGTGGAGTACTGACTTGATCATCCATTTTTTTAAATGCCTTTGGAGGAAAGTCAAGAAGTAAATATAACACAAAAAAGGCACACATAGTCCAATCATAGTACAAATTACACAAAAGGACAAATGACAGTTTTGTGTTCCTTGGTTTGATTGAAAGGGCTGGCTATAAAGCAAGCGTAAAACCAAGAATGAACTTTTCTGTTTATCATGCAGAAAAGCCCCACAGGGTGTTTCGGACTTAAAAACACTTGACTTATTAGGAAGCATGAATGCAGATGCCCATCTGTCTTTCAATGAGTGTGTGTGTGCTGTTACTCTATGTATCATTCTTATGCCTACGATGAGACACCATGCTATAAGGGTAAACCCCAATAGTTTCATTGTAACTGCAAGCTATTAATAGGTATTAGATTTTTTTTAGCCATCACAATTTTTAGACCAGTTGTCACTAAACTTAAGTTTGTACTTTATGGCATGTGCAACCTGAGCACAAAGAACTACGTCCTTTCATGTCAGTGTATATACAAGCCCAGGACAGAATACACTTCTAAGCTGAAACTATCCATCTACAAACTTATCCAAGTGTGGAGACAAGTGTGCAAAAATTGTTTGAGTGTTGTCTGATATAAGCATCCCCAGGCACCCAACTTAGTGAGAAAAATGAACCAGTATTTTTACCTTGTCCTATAAGCCTGCAAATTAAATACAGCATGAGGATAACATAATTCAAGGTTGAAAAAATTAGATTTAAACATTTAAACCCTTTGTGACACATAGCATATGGGAAACAGACAGCAAACAATGATATATCACCTTGCTCATGCATCTAAGATTAAGCATCGCCTAATTATTTGACATGCATTATTTCATTTGCATAAAGGCTAAGCACCCAAAACCTGTTGTTCATGTAGGACTGTCGAAAATATTAATGAGTCCTGCAATTAAAAATGCAATCAGGGTTTTTATTAGTCACTCATGAGCAGAAAAGTGTGGAGCAGCAAGATGAAGACTTAACTCCAAACTGTCAGGCAGCATGGAGGGCTGCAATTTTCAGCAATTTTCTGCAGAAGCATCTAGAAGAGAATACACTGATTACAGAGTCAAACTGGCTATCAATCATCGAGCAGATGTTGTGTCAATGTGCAACCAAGAAACTTTAAAAACAATTTGTCAACTATACTGTAGTTTCTATCACAATTTCAGTTGTACAAACCATACTGCAGAGAACAACAAATACTTTACAGATACAGTGGGGTCCAAATGTCTGAGACCACATTGAAAATCTGAGATTTTTTTCATTGCCACTGTATGGCACTCTAAAACGTTTTGCTGAAACTGGATCAGTTGTATCCAAAGCACGATCAGGCAGAGCAAAAGTGAGCACACCATCAGAAGAGCAATACATAAAGC
>JAOUQW010000023.1:4926413-4940830 GCA_028565825.1 Olivaichthys viedmensis
AATTTTCTTAATCAAATTCAGGGAAGAAGGGACCAAAAAAAATTGTATTAAAAAAAAAAAAAAAAAAAAAAAAAAAAAAAAAAAAAAAAAAAAAAAAAAAAACGCGAGCACAGGATTTCCGATTATAACCGCTTGAGGGGAAAAAAAGAAGAGAAGAAAAAAAAAGAAAAAGAAAAAAAAAAAGCGTCTGCATCATTTCCCCTCCATCATCTCTGACTAGACCTGCAGCTGGAAATGTCTTCGGATGGCTGCTTTAGGTTTGAAACGATTCCCAACCCCGTGTTTAGTTGCGTGTTTTTTTTATGGAACAGGCCGCTCCAAACTGTTTTATTATTTACAACCAGTCGGGATTTTGTCGTCGTCCCGCCCCCCCCAAAAAAAAACAGCTGGCGGGCAACAAAAAAAAACCCCATGCACTCTATTAGCCTGCCTCAAAAAAAACGTGTCATAGGCTGCGATCTGTCTTTAGTCAAGGACTCTGCAGTCCCTTTTTTTTTCTTTTTTTCCCTGGAATAAACAACCCCAATGCCGAAACGACAGGCCGGTGTGATAGGAACGCAGATAAGTCCAATGAAAATGTGATGCATTTGGGGAAGAAAAAGAAAAGAAAAAAAAAAGACCGGCCTATAACACGCGAATAATAGTTGCGCGCGCGATTTAACCTATTGGAAAAATACCGAAAAAACCGGTTTTATGTTCTAGCAAACTGGGATGTCGGCCAAACCCTTTTCAAAATCCAAACGTCTCTGAGCCTTCATCGTGTTCCTCCTGAATGAATCCGCCGCTGTGTATTAGACGGGTCGAAAAAATATTTTTTTTTGAAAGCACTGGAGCCTTTAAATTATAAGGCTATAATAAAACGCGTATAACGCTCGACCTACATTAAAGAACGCCCAACCGCGCATTAGCTACTCCGTTCAGACAGGCGAAAAGTTTCATTTGAGCGGCCTTGAATTCCTTTTTATTCCTTTTCTTTTTTTAAATATGCACGCCGTTTAATTAATAAATGCACATTGGAAATGATTTTGAGCGGAATAAAAGCGGCGCGTTGAGAGAGTGTTGAATATGGATCGCAACCTGTTCGTTCAGATGGCACCCAAAGATGAAGCGGTGCAGGGAGAAAGAAAAGAAAAAAAACCCCGAAATGTGCGGTTTTCTTTCTCAGACGTTGGGTCGAGCTTTATTTATTTATTTGGTTATTGAAATAAAATTGATAAGGGATTTGCACCGGGGTAAATGAGCGGTACCTCACCTGAACACAGAGCCGCGTGTCCAACAGAACCTCCATTAGGGTACTACACGTCAAGGCAATGCCATAAAGTCATACAGCCGCATCTTAACGCAACGGGTCTAAAGTCTGTCGACATTAGTCAGTGGTTATTTCCCATTATTTGTGAAGCAGCCTATTTATAAACCATGCATTTCAGTTGGAAAATAAGCAACAGATAAGCAAGACCAAGTGCGAAAATTGTCTTTATAAAAAAAAAAAATTAAAAAAAATTATAATAATAATAATAATAAATAAAAAAAATAAAAATAAAAATTCTGCTTGTTGGATTCTGCAAAAACAAGGCAGAATAATTTGCAGTAATCACGTGTTGGGCTCAGCTCTGAGGCGTTTAAAACGAGGATTCAGTGAGCTCGTGATCTCAATTGTTCAAGTGGAAAACAGAAAAAGAAAAAGAAATTTGTGCATTGGGAAATGTATTCCTAAATTCCCTTTGCTTACTCAAAATCCATTGTTGCACTTGTACCAGAAGAACAGTAAGGGTGTAAAACAGGCCAGGGTGGCTGGTTATCCGACGCGTATACCTCCACACCCAAAACGTGAATTTAAAAATTATTTTCTTTTTTATTTGAAATGACTTAAATACAAATAATATATATTTTTTCCATTTACAATGAGTTTTCTTGTAAACAAAAGTGGCAGACACTGGTTTACTGGGGCTCTACACCTCTTTTCTCTGGGCTATACATGTGGGGCCTTTATTGGCCTGTAAGAAATGTTTGCATGGTGCGTGTGTGCGCACGCACAAAGGCTTATTTTCACTCTCTGGTTTTCCCTAGGCACAGCTTTATTTATTTATTTTATAGATATATATATAGATAGATAGATATTTATTTTTTATACACAGCATTCTAACTGCCACTACATTTGTGTGCATCTGTAATACTAAATTGTATATCCAACTGGGAAGCTTGTATAGTTTGGTACATCATTTGGGCAAGTGTGTGGGTGTGCAGCCAGGACACAATGCTTTCTCTTTAAAAAGACACAGATAGCATTATGCTTAGGCTGATGCAAATTCAAAACATGGAAGAAAAAAAAGAAAGAAAAAGAAAGAAAAGTGTCAAACTTTCACATCGATCTTTAAAACACATACATGCCAATGGGATCCATCAAATCCCATATCAGTCACAAATTCATATTGGAAAAAAGGGGGGGGAGAAAAAAATAAAATAAATTATATGATTAGTTAGAGAGATTATTTTATACACAGTCACAATTCATGCTTCGCTTTCTGCGGAACATCCTCTTCAGCACGCCCGGTGAACGAGCTCATGGGCCACAATTACACTTTCAAAACGCAGCCCGACAGCTTCATGCAGCTATCAAACAAAAAGCCCCACTGAAAAATACTTTTAGATGGAAATAAAAATAACTAAGTCCACAGGAAGGCTAAATCCATGCCCTTTTATTCTTATAGCAGGGGCCTGACGCCAGATTGGGGGCATCAAGCCCATTAGTAATCTTCACATCACTACTATAGACATGTCACAGCCTAAACAAAGAGCTTCTCGGGAGGGAGAACGAAGCTATACTCCTCCCTCTCCGCTCATCCCGCTGACATAAAGCAGACCACACAATTGACTGTTTGAAACCACAAGACAGAACGTCGCCTCCGCCTAGTCAATAACAGCCCCCCCCCTCTTCCAGCCTCTCCAAAACTTCTTCCTAACACAAATCATGAAATATATCGATATGATCACAAAAATTAATAGTTACAAAAATAGACAAATGGTCTTCTCCAAATACCAGCAAAACCCTAAAAGAAAATAAGTGCCTGCCGTCAATTACACTCACCAGTGCCTGAAAGACCAAGCTGTGATTTCAACTCATTTGAAAATGAAGGCAATAAAATTAAATCATAGTCACGTCATATAAATAACCCACTGTGTACATAACCTTATTTGAATTAAAAAAAAAAAAAAAAAAAAAAAAAAAAAAAAAACACAATTACCTTGGATCTATAGTTTATCATCGGCTACCCATTACAGACTTGAAATTAACAATGCAATGAATTTGCATTGGTAAGAAACAGGAAGGGACAAGGCATCACCAAACGTCCTTTTTTTTTTTTTTTTTTTTTTTTAAAGGCATCCAAACACCAAATCAAAATGCACCCAAAGTTGTGCCCAGTGGGGAACGCAAAGCAAAATCTCCCAAAAGATGTACTTTAAACATTTAAAAAAGTGAAAGACTCCATACATTCCAGTGAGAATAAGGCAAATCTCAAAGTGGAATGTGATCTAAATATAAAAATACCACGAAAAGGGTTTTAATCTAAACTGAGAGTAATATGCATTTTATAATACAAATTGAAGGATTTATTATTATTATTGTGAAAAGCCGATACCAATTACAAGGTTTCATGGAAGTGCCCAAATTACCCTACCGTCACAGATCTACTTGAACTCACTGAAGACCACAAAGGTCAATTGTCTTTCGCCGTGGCACTTCCAATTCAACGGACTCGGTAAATCCTCAACAAGCTGGTGCTGAATTCAAGACTTGATGCCATGGAGGGTTTTTTTTTTTTTTTTCCCCCACACAAGTTAACCAACCCCTGCTGAGTTTGGATGTTTGGTAATCTTGCAGTAATCTTTAGCCTTACAGAACCCATCAAAGGCAAAGGAAAAGGTCTCACTGAAAAATGCAAAAAGGAAAAAAAAAACAGCAGCTAAATCTGCCTGTAAATTTACACAGGTCTGTATAAGGACCAAGACACACCAAACCCGACATTTGGACCAAGATCAAGAGTAGAGTACACTATAAACCTGGCTGTGGAATGTCTGGAATTGTCAAGAGGAAGTGCTAAAAAAAAAAAAAGACATGTCGCGTGCCACGGGGAGAGCTGAAGCAGAGCTTCCATGACCTCGAACTAGAACAAAAAAAATGAGATGCATGATTAATATTTACGCCTCCAGTTCCCCATTGGGCATTGCCACTCAGCTCCATGTGCACCCCATAGCCAGTCCAGCTCACACTGCCCACATCCTACAGTGGATCCTGATCAGTCAGTCAAGTATTTTCTGGAACTACATTACCCTAAAAAAGTGAAGAAAGAAAACACCTACGATACAGAAAATTAATATGAACTAATATTAATAAATGATCATGAGGTGTCGGTTTTAAGGGAAGCAGTCTGTTTATTTCTCTGAAACGGCAGTTGGTCAAACGGCTCATCGTGGACTTCGGGAAAGAGCCGGAAGCCATTCTGATAACGGTAATGTGAACAGAGCATGAAATAAAAAAGGAACTGCGTGTGTGTGGAACCGAGGTGGGGACATCACAGTTCATATCATACCTCTTAAATGTCACGTTTGTGGTTGCATTGTGTATGGCGACACTTTTGGGCTGCAAAGTTGTGTGTGTGTGAACATGATTGGGCACATGGGTGTGTGAACTGAGTCCGAGTTCGTATAGGTTGGCTGGATTAGTCGTTATCTTCGTCGTCTTCCTCAGACTCCTCGATTCCGTCACTGTCCTCCTGGTCCTCCTCCTCTTCCTCAGTCTCTGGGATGTCCCACTGTGGGTGGTTGTCCAACATGGCCTTCGCTTCATGCACCTCCAACTGGAAACAGCATAAACACACACACACACAGAGACAGAGTTTGTATGCCCCCAAACTAGAAAGCATTTTCTCAAAGCTGCACCTGGCAAAAAATAATTTTTTCTTCGTAAAATGAATAACCAAGTGACCTTGCCCTAGCTGATGTACATTTAATTACACCATGAGAAATTGTGACCATACGCCACACAAATTAAGAAGAATTAATGACCAGTCCAGACACTATAGAGGATTATTTGGAGGATGCGGCGCTCATTGACCACAGCACAATGCTTTAAAAAGGGAATGCAAAGACACCGACCTTCAGTGGCTTAATCTGATCCAGGCCCATATACGAGTCTGACTTCAAAATCACTGAATACTGATAGTTCCCCGTTTTTGATGGAGCAGGGAATTTCAGCTCAACCTGCAAAAATGAAGAACATCACTGACCCATTTTACAGCACGACCAGTGTAATGAATTAGAGTCACGGCATACAAACAATATTCTCATTTGATTACAAAAAACCGAGGGGATTCATACGGAATACACAGACAGTACATTTGTCAGTCAATGAATTATGGTGCACCAAGCCGTCTGCCCTGTAACTGTCCCTTTAAATACAGACACTGCAGCATGGCGGTTGCCTGGCAACAAGCTAAGAGAAAAGCTGCTGTGGAAAATATGCAGCTAGTCTCTCCCTCACACACACACACACGCACACACACGCACACACACGCACACACACACACACACACGCACGCGCACACACGCGCACGCACACGCGCACGCACGTTAATGAGAAAATGACTAGAAGTAACCGTGCAGTCTAAATGCCTCTTGCCATACTCCCTCTTACATGCTTTATTTTTGAATGATACAGCTGAACAACACTGTATTAGGCTTTGGCCAACATTTAGCATCACATAAATTGTGATCACTCGTTTCTAAAAGCATAGATGAGAATTATTATATCATTTTTATTTATTTTTTTAAACCTCCCCCGTCTTGTCAAACAGACTAAAATTCTCTTTGACAACAGGAGCCCAGAGTGCTCTTCCTCACCTCCTCCGTGTCTTTGAGAGTGCACACGTGGTAGGGCATGGACACCAGTGTCTGGTCCTTGCGGTCAGCAATGTAGAGCCACCACCACTCCTGCTTCTCCTCTGGGAAGTACAAGCTGTACACAGGGTGTGTGATCTTTGACTTGGTCTCCAGTAGGGCTCGCTCTCGCCGCTGGATGCTCTGTTGCAAAGCCTCCCACTCCTACAGACCACATTACACAATATTACAGATTGCAAATATGGAACAGCCTTTCATTTTATAAAAGGACACACTCGCACATACCTCCTCATCATCTCCAGCGACCTCGTCTGCTTCAGTATCGCTCTGTTTGTCACTCTCGTCATCTCTCTCGCTGGGCGAGTCCTTGTTTCCCTCCGCTTCATCCGATTCACTGCCCTTGTCGGAAAGCTCCTCCTCTTCCTCTTTGGCTGCTGTAGCCATTTCCTGTAAGGGGGCACAACAACAACCATTTAGACTATTAATCTGCTGGGCCAAATGGCACTTGTATATGAACCAGAACTGTGATTGGCCAGTTACGTTTCCTGCCACGTTGCCATTGGCCTGTTTGGCCTTGTCTCCTTTGGCCTGCTGCTGGGAGACTGGCTTTTTCTTGGTCAGTTTCTTCTTTTTGGACTTGGCTGCTTTCTTAGCACCTTTACTCTTGTTCTGCCAGACTTTGCTTTTGTTCTTAACACTGTCAGCTTGCTGCAGAGGGCAAAAAAAAAAGACCAATAACAATAATTCTAACTGTTCGACTAACATATTGAGCACAACACATACTGAAAATAATTCATGAAAAACAATAATTGAAACATTCACCCTAAACATTCGCACAATGAATATTAAACTTGATTACAATGTTAGACCATATTATTATAAACCCTATTATGAAAGACATACTGCTTCCTCCGTGTTGGCCTCCTCCACAGGTGCTTGAGCGTCCTGCTCCTTCTCAAAAACCTCCTGGAAAGGAACACAGGCAAAAGCTGATAGACGCTACAGAAGAGAAAAATGTACTCAATGTACTCACTACCCTGACTAAACTATACTCTGCATGTGCAGTAATAATATTATGCACACTATATTTCAAGAGATATCTGGCTAGACTAAGAAAAGACAGCGGGTGTTTAAAATGTGTTTTGTTTTGGTTTTTATTCACTTCATGCTCCATGTTGCTGCTATTGCAGCCAAATGTCCTATTGGGAATCAATAATCTAGTTCCCAATACAAGACTTCCACAAAGGTCAATATAATGCACTTAATATAATGCACTTAAAATAGAGATGCACCGAATGTTTGGCCACTGAATATATTCGGGCAAACACAAAAATGAGCACATCCGGTGTTCGGTCAAATAGATAATGATGACCGAGCAAGTCTCACTGTTTTTGTTCTACTGTTCCAGTTATTTATGACAAACAGCAAGCCATACGAGAGAAATTCTCCACCGTGTAACAGCACAACACAACAATCAATCAGCCGTGCAAAGTACAATAGAATAACCCTCTGCATGCAATATCCACATTTGGCATCGTGAAATGAAACTATGAAAAAAATGAGCGCTAGTTGCTGCTATGCGGTCTAGTTTCAACTGGTGACTGAACCTACAAATCTTTCAGCTTTATTACATCATTTCAGGGGTTTAAGAGACTTTATACTTTGCAGTTTCGTAATTATTTTATATATCAAAGTAAAATTGGTGTCAATCATGCAATGGTACAAAAACAAATCTCCAAATGAACCCACACCGGCTTCAGTCACAATTTTCATTTTGGGGCTTAAAATATTACACTGCCCTCTTGTGGATGCCACATGTAACTACACACATACCAGAAAACTCAATATGCTGGAATGACTGCATAGCAAGGCTGTTTACTATCACCTGAGGCTACACTTCTCCGGGGTGATTAAAACGAGCTCACACAAGATCGGCTTTAATCCACCTGTTTTTATGCAAATTCTGAATCTGTGCAAAAGAAAATGGAAGGGGCAAAAATTCATGTGATGAACGATGATGGAAAAATTGGAAATAAATGATTTAGTAAGTATACTTTCAAGTCTCTTTATGGCCATGTCCAAAACCACATGTTACCGTAAATGGGACGCCACCTGTGGGAGCTATGGCGGAGCTCAACATTAACAGTTGCCTTTGGCAACAAGGTTTAGGCAACCATTTAATAGATAGCCTCTGGTTTCCTACAAACCCAAACACTTTTTTTTATTTATAAACATGCAATAACTAACCACTCTGTTTAACCACGGGGCTGATAAACATGGAGGTCAAAGCCACACGAGGGGGCAGTTAAAAGATGAGTGAAAGGTACACCTATACGCTGGCCTATGAACTCCGCTATTCTGAAAATGAATGTCACGAATCAGGCAATCCTGATAAATACAATGCGGTTTAGCACATTCACAAAACCCTTCACCTCGTCTGCTAAATCTTTTGATTACGTCATCATGTTGCTCCTCTTCTAAATATTCATATAGTTCATGTTGATGGAAACGCACAACAATTCACATTTACAATGCAGGCAAATTAGCACGCTGGTCAACAATGCATGCAAATGCATTACTTACAGCCATCTTCTTCCGCGTCAAGGTGACCGTAACCGTCACGATGGACCCTGCTGTGATATTATTGCTGTCTTCATCATCCAGCACTGAATGGTAATAACAATAGACACACACAAAAGGACACATACAGTTAATCACTTGGAATGTTCCCTAACATTGGACGTAAATGTGTCCACCAATGCAAATCCGCCCCTCCCAACCTTGAAGTTTGGTATCCATGGTAAGATGGGGGAAGCTTCCGAGGACCCCCATGACCTCATCGTACTTCTCCTCTCCCAGAAACCTCAGCATGTTCCTCCTGTCCGAGTCCTTCAGACTGACCAGGTCCTGAATACTCCGCACTTTATACTGAGAGAGTGTGCATGAAAATATAAATAGGGTCATCATCCAACTGGTTATTTTTGCATTAGTATTGACAAAGAGGGGATGCCGTAGAGTGAGGGAAACTGATTTTTGCAAATACATGATAAATGTAGCAAGTCTGTGTTCCAGTCTCTCAAATGGCCACGTCCCAAACCGCACTAAATATTGTGTCAAAACAGTACACCACATGTCATAACACGTTAACTTCTGATGAAATAGCATTTTATAAATTATTTAGTACAGCACTCTGCGTTGTGGGACTGAGCTTACCTTTTTGTGTTTGGTTGGTGCGATTTTGACTGTCTGGGCTTGATATTAAGAGCAACCAGGTTTAGGCAATCATTTGGTGGCTTTGGTCATGCCCATGGCAACTTTTTTTTTTTTTTTTTTTTTTTAAAACATGTAGAGTGTGAGCGACATTAGGAGAAGAATTATATTGTAAGCCTTGCACAATATACACCTGGCGACCACTTTTAAAAATTAGCATCGAGCCCCGATTGCGTCATCTTATTGCGCGTCTTCAGAATGTTGACAGAACACACAGCACGTCACAATTTCTTCTGCAAACCATTTGGAGATGTGCGAAAAAACTAATTGGAAACATTTGGATGGAAAGACGCCTACTGTCACGAAAACCAACCAAATAAAGGAAGAACAAACACCACCGAGCTAAAGCTGTGAACAGATGAGCCGACATCCGCATACCTTTTTGGAGATGCAGTATCTGAGGTGCTCTTCCTCGAAGTGGGGCAGCTGTAGTAAAGGAGACTTGGCCTCCTGTAGCCCCTGCACCACCATCTGAGTCAGCTTCATACAGTTCTCTATAGAGGACAGTCTGGGAGCACGGAAACCTGTGTAGATAAATCATATAAACCATTTGAAAAAAAACATGATCTATAAGTGTTGTTCTTATAAATCCTAAAAGAAAAAAAAGAAGAAAAAAAAAAAAAAGTGTGAGTGAGTGTGTGCATACCTCCTCTGCTGGTGGCCATCATTGTAAGCTGGCAACCAACATTGATCATCTCCTGAAGCAAAGCAGGACACTTTTTCACCACGAACCCCTGGTCTGAATAAGATGCACACACACACGTGGCTGTCAGTGAAGCAGCCTGACGGATACAGTGCCAAGAGAGTTGCTTTTGTACAAATATGCTTAGGTGAAGAAATTGATTTAGAGGTTTTACCTTCCTCGATATTCTCGGACACCTCCATCCGGGCGAGGTGTGTGAGGACAAGCACGCGAGCCTTCAGGCTGTAAGGGTAACAGAATGGAGGCTCTTTCTTCTTCACGTTGATGTTCCCCAGCTCCCGAATCAGCTACGAATACATCATGCTCAATGCTCAAGACAGCGCGACTTTTAAACACCACCGAACGAGTATTTTGCAGCAGTATCCCTCAGCACACATATTTCATCATAACATTTAGCGTAGGGGTGCGACCGTATGAAAAAAATAACAATACAGTATGATAAATATGACAGTCATCAGTACGTCTCTCTGTCTGCTTAGGGAAACTGGTAGAATATTTTGACACAAGCAACATGCCACACCTGGGAATATACCTTTACAAATGCTGTCACAAACAAGAACATTAAAGGATATGTTTGTAATATTTACAGCCTTCTGCTGCCTGTAAGGCATATCTCAAGAACAGTAAAAACATCAACATGACCCGACCATCTCTGCTAAAACGATTTATGCCTCACGAGAAAAAGGAACAGAACTGAGCAGCTCTGTTCTGGCAAGGGTATGGCCCATTTCTGTAAACAGAAGCCTGAAATTAAGAAACTACCAACTAGTAAAATCTATATAATCGCTGCAAGTATCGCAAAATTATATTAAGTTATATTATTACAGGTCTAGAAACACTTTTAAAAAATGACAAACCACCTTTAACAGTAGGACTGTTTGATACACGTTAGGGTATAGCCTAACATTAACAGTTCTCTACCTGTGGAACTTCGACGTTGTCCGTTGGTCTTATAATAGCTTCCTTGTTGCTACGCGGGTCGAATTCGAACGCGGCCGTCAGCACCATCACTAGCCCTGTAAAACAGTGGAGAGGCCCATTTATCATGAAAGAGAGAGAGAAAAAAAAAAAGGAGGGGCCATGATTGCCAAGCACTCATCTCATATAAAAACAGTTAAAAGGCTGTTTGGTACTTTATCAGGTCAGGTCCCCTCTATTCACAAAAGTTTAAGTTAGCAATATATTTGAAACCAGTGGGTTCATATTTTAGGTTAGATTAGGCATAGTACTGGCTGACAGAGGAATTATTTTGAGACCTAAACCATAAGTTCAAATAAATTCCTTTTGGGGTAATAACAAGATACGAGGCTAACACACAGCGATGGTGCGTGTAGGGAAGAGGACATTGAGCTGCGTGTTGCATTTTAGCAAAATCTTCTATACCACCAAGAATATATTTCAACAAAAGACGCTCATTGTTTCATTCATTTATTCATTCGTGCCCCATTATATATAATAATACATAAGGTGTATAAAAACAAAGGAAAAATTTTAAAACCTTTAGTACAAAAACAGATTTTAACATCCAAATCAGCTACTTGTTACTTTGACCAACAATAGACTCAGTCAAGAGTTATAAAAGTACTGACGATACCCATATCATCGCAGATATTAATCCTAATATCTATATTGTGCCCTATAGCATCATATAGCTTATGACCTGTAATGTTTTTACTGTCCAATCCAAGTACCAAAGTTCAGGCAAAAAAAATTTGCACAACCGAAATTCTCAGCAGCTTAATGTAGGCACTTTAATGTTGCTAGCAGTCCATGACAAAAGCACGTTTAGCGAAACAATTAGCTGTGCTTTTCTTATCATGGCATTCTTATTAACAGGCTTCTGTAAAACTTTTTTTTTAAAGAAATCATTTCATGTGGTTATAGTCAGTTTGTTTGGTGTGCTTGATATTTGTAAGTCTACCTGCGCACAGTTTTACCCCAGAGACATGAGTACTTACGTTTCATGTTCATGGTGGGTGTTTTGTACATAAAGTGCATGAAGAGCTGGGTTGTGTTAATGAGGATCTGATCACCACTGTAGCGAATGGAACGGTACCACCATGTACCCTAAAACATAGAGACATACACATACTCTTAATCATGCACCGTCAATATTTAACTCATCCAACCAGCAAATCCACATGGCCCTTAGAGGTCATTATTCATAAGAACTCAAGAACTCTCGTGACTGAAATTCAGTCATAAAACAAAGTCTCTCACCACAACCACAGGAAGAATGACCATAAAGGCCAAACCGTACACGAGCAGCACCTGCAAACAGTGCACACAGATCAAAAACAGGTCACACACAAGAACAGTTTGAGTCAGACCTTTGAGACAATTGCATTTCTTTGGTTCTACACTATTAGACTGAACTACGAGACTTAATTTTGATTTTATTGTTTTTTTGTTTGTTTTTTAAGTCATCTCACCTTGTAACACAGGACTATAAATATAAATAACTGGAATGCCTCAACAATTTAATATATGCTAAAACACATTTGGAGAACTGAGGAAACCTACCAGCATGGAGTTCTTCTGATCGACAATCCATGAAGGAAGAGCAATTCCAAAACTTGTGACTACATGAGCAAAGAGAAACAAAAAAAAGAAAGAAAAAAAAGAAAGAGATTGAGAATGTAAAGTATGTAAATAAAGGGGACAGTTAATGAACGTTCACCCTGAACCGATTTACCTCTTGGGCCATCAGGGTTGCCGTAGGTCTCCCAGTTTTTCCGTGACTCATCATTGGTTAAACTGCGAAGAGGAACGATATACAGACTTGGTCACTTGATATTCTTTAAAACTGAAAGAGCGGGTTGAAGGTGATGTCGCGCTCATATTGACGGATATTCGATATGCAAGAACTCATTATTTTGAACCTTTTCTTAAGAAAAAGCTCCAATTTGTTCATTAAAAATGAAAATCACAAAAAAAAAAAAAAAAAAAAAAAAAAAAACTTTGAAGGTTTTTCTTGCGTCATCTAAAAGAAAAAGAAAAACATTTCAACTGAGCTTTGCATACAGTGAAGCTGATGTGAGCAACATGCCTTTGAAAAGAAAGGCTCCATGTTGTTTATAAGACATAAGCCAACATTTGTGTGGGTGACGAGCACAATGTCACACATTGTGTTTATAGTAACCGTTCCCAGTGTAACGAGTACAAGTGCTATAAATACAACAGAACAATGAAGCTCAAATACAGTGCGACAATCCTTACGCTGAATAAGCTTTAGCAATCTTCATGAACATGGCCTCATCTCCTCCTTTGTCAGGGTGGTATTTTAGCGATAGCACTCTGTACTGCTTCTTGATTTCGGACACGGACGCCCCCTACACACGCAGACACACGCACACCATCAACACTGCCACTCGAACATACAGCGTTACAGAACAAATATTCCCTCAATGAGACCCTTCTTATGATCCTTCAGAAAGCAAGAGTCAAGTGCTGACATAACAAGCAGCATTCAAAAAGCACAATATAATACAAATCTTGTTTTCGATTTGAAAAATGTAGTGTCTTACCGGATCCAGATTTAGGACCTCATAGGGGTTATACTCCTGGTATTCGCGATCTAATTTAGACACCTTATAGGCCAGGAAGATAAACACGGCCCAACCAAACAACAGGGCTGCTTTTCTGTTGAGACAATAAACAAACAAATTAAATGATATTTCAAAATCATCTATGTTTTTAAATAAATGACTAAATAAATAAATATCAAAACACATGAAGTGGTTTTTTTATATATATATATACATATATAGCATCGGACAGAGCATCTCTATCCAATCTGCTCCACAGAAATAAATAAAGGCCTGCATTACTACAGAATGCAATTACCTTTTAAATATGCCATTTCAAAACTTGTATTCATTTCAGGCATACAGGTTTAATACAAGTATATATAGCATGTTGAATTATGGTTCCCACGGTAACACGCCTACAAATCTCAACCTATACATGGTTCAAGTGTTCTTTAGCATGGCGGATACTGTCACATCAATAATAACGAGACAAACTAGAGCTAAAACAAAAATAATTAAAATTATAATACAACTGTGATTGGCTTGGGGGGGGGGGGGGAATAATAATCACTGTACATAGGCTTTCATTAAATCTACTGCAATGAGTTACAAAAATGTTTAACTTGACTGAATCAAATTAATTCCCTGCAATAAGCATTAAAGCAATACTTCAGCAAAAACAATATTTACATAAATGTTCCCCTTGCTGCAAATGTAGTTGATCAAGCCAAGAAATGTTTGGTGTCCAAAGTTTGCTTCTTGAGTTTTGCACTGGAGCTACAAGGCTAATGGAAAGCTTATAGCAACCAGTTTAGCGTTGCACAAAAAACGCATGTCTAAATAAATCACACTTGCCTCAAAAGACATTGTTTGACGAAGTAATACCATTTGTACAGTCAGTAATATACATTGCACATTTGTATATTGTATATTTGTATATTTTATATTTATGTTTTTATGGTACTTGCTTTTTAATTTTATTTTTTAATTTTCTTATTTCATTTCCAATCTATGTTTAT
>JAOUQW010000023.1:4940930-4972525 GCA_028565825.1 Olivaichthys viedmensis
CCAGCATTTCACAGTGGATCACTGGAAAAAAAGTCCTATTTACTGATGAATCCAAGTTTGAGATTTATGGCAGTAACTGAAGGGTTTATGTAAAAAGACAAACAGAAGAGAGATTGATACCACAGTGGATCAAAACAACAGCGAAACATGGTGCTGGATTTTCAATGTGCTATCAGACTTTTGGACCTCAGTGTGTGTATAATTATATTTATAAATATAGATAGAAATATATATAAATAGATAGATATATATAGATAGATATAGATATATAGAGAGAGATCGAGTATATTTTAACATACTCCCTTTTACCATTTCGTTGCTTGTGATAACGATGGAACATCAGTGAAATAAACTACATTTCTTTGTCCTAAGGTTATGCAAAGTTCTGCACACGCCTGTATGTAGATTCGCTGCTCTTCTTTTGTGCACTGGTCTTTGTTTGGCTGCTGTAACAGGGCAGATTCCTTCATGGGCTCAGTTAAAGAAAACGTACGGTGTGGTGCATGAGGGGACACAGCCATGTTCAGAACGTGATTAGTGGTGATTCTTCAGACGTGAGTGAGATGCAACAAGGTCGATCAATTGACCCAACAGGAGAAGCAACGTTGAGGAGACCTACTTCAACTTGGGGCTGGGTAAGCTGAAAGCAATTCTGGAAATCCAGGACGGAGATGTCTGGAACAGAGGCAGTGAAGTAGTCATCTTCATCTTCATCATCATCATCATCATCATCTTCATCATCATCTTCATCTTCATCATCATCTTCACATCTGCGCAGATACAATGAGATGAAAAATGGAAAAGACACCAGGTGGGATATTGCATGGACACGGTTTAGCAAGTGCAATCCTAGGTGGCTTTAAAAATAATAATAATAATAATAATAATAATAATAATAAACCCATGAACCATGACCAGCCACTCTGAATAGATCCCGGCGGGCTTTGTGGAGACATAACTCTCCAGTCGTAACGCGCATGATGATCGTGAACGCGCATGATGACCGTGAACGCGCATGATGACCGTGAACGCGCATGATGATCGTGAACGCGCACGAACGCGCGTGAACGGCTTGCTAATGACCTCAACAACTTGGGCAGCTCGCTTGCTTGCTAGCCAGCCGCATAGCTTGTATATGAACTGTCCGGTCTCTCTCACAGGGTCACTCGCACAACAGTTCCGACTTTAATTCTAGTGAAACTCACCGAACTTCTCCCGCGTCGAGGGGCGTTTTAAAGTGTTCGCGGTCTCCAGCGTCTAACTCGTCCGCTAATAAAAAAGCGATGCACGTCTCCAGCGCCATACTGTCGCGCCGCGTTCATGTCCGGGTTGCCAAATAAGTCGCACCGATTCCCCGAAACACAGTGCCACTCCAGACGCGCAAAGCCTATTTAAAATATATATATATATAGTAAAGTATATTTCTTTTTAACCGACATGTCAGCAAGCGTTTCAAAAATATATACATATTAATAATCCAAAAATAATAAATGTGTTTTAAAAAAAAAAAAAAGAAAAAAAATGCATTGGGTGAATGAATAAATAAAAGATGTACAGGAGATGAGAGTTTAGGCTGTGTAATGTTTATTATAGGCACTGATTCTCACCAAGAACACAAATTAGTACACGTTAAAAAAAAGACAAAAAAAAAAAAGGGTTGCTTAAGGGTTCTTTGGATAGTTAATGGTTCTTTGTAAAAGGGTTCTACTTCAAATCTTTTGTAAAAAAAAAAAAAAAAGAATCCCTTTGTGTGGGGTGCTACATAAAAAAAAACCTTTAAGGGCTTCACAGAGGGACACTTTAAAGAACCCTTTAGGGTGCTAGATTTAACCTTTTTTTTTTTTTTTCTGAGAGTGTATTTATTTATTTTAAAACTTCTCCTCTTTTCATTATGTGTCTTTAGCATTAATTAAGAGTTCCCTCTTGTCATTATGTGTCTTTAGCATTAATTAAGAGTTCCCTCTTGTCATTATGTGTCTTTAGCATTAATTAAGAGTTCCCTCTTGCAACAAAATCCAAAAGACTAATAACTGCGAGACGTCATAGTTTCTAAAAAAAAAAAGAAGAACTGTTTTGGCTGTTGTCACACAAACTCTAATCTATTTTCATCACAGCCAGATGAGCCATTGTGGTAGAGTGAGAATAAGAACTATAACAGTCATCATTTTGATAGATAATCATGACACTATGGGGCTTTGGGGGAAATGATGCTGTTAGTAAAGGTATATAGAAATGATTAAGTTTCTAAGGGTTTTAATGGCTTCTGAAATAGCAACAACACAACACTTATACTAAACATTTGTTCCAGCATGTTTCAGAATATGTTTCCTTGGTCTTATGTGTTTTATCCTCATTTGTGTTATTTTTTATTGCACATTACATGTGATGTCTTTTTTTTGTAATATGGGATTTTTGGAAGGTGCTTGAGACAACGTCCATGTTTTTGACCTCAATCTTATTCAAGCTTATACCATCTGAATGATTTACTGGACATCAAGTTGAAACCTCATCAATGGGAGGCACCAGTGCAGCACTAACAGTCTTGTAATTCGCTTGCATTGATGGCACTAATAAGCATGAAATAAAATCAAGAGATTAAAGAAAGAAAGAAAGAAATACTAATCAATTCTGTGCCACTATCAAGTATTTTGTTGTGAAGCAAGGAAAGAAGCAGACACAGAGAAAGACCATACACAGAAAAAAAGAAAGAAAAAAGATGAGGTGGGGGTGCAGAGAGAGAGAGAGAGAGAGAGAGAGAGAGAGCCTGCAAAACCCTGCTCAGTAACCTTTGTCACTCTCTCTTCAATCCTATTGACCCTTGTGAAGACAGGAATATCAAATGATGAGAGCCCTGATGATGAGCTCTGCCTTCTTCAAACTGGAGAGGAGCTCTCACCCTTGTCCCCTAATCAAAGTTAAATATGCAGGAAGCAATTACACAGGTCATAACCCCTCTTCTTAATTTACTTTTCCTGACATGATTAGAAAACAGCAGCGTTTTTTTATCAGGGCAAAAATCTGTTTAAAAATCAACATGTTGAAAAAAAAAAAATTGATAGTTATCGCACACGACCAATGGTGATAAAAGTTCTGAATCTTATTATTCCGTCATTCATCTTTAAAGCATAGTATTCATTAACCACTATGAATTATTCAGTAACCACAGTGACACTAATAGGAAAGGGATGCAGTATGAGAGTGAGAAATCTAAGTCTGGTCCTGGGAGTTTAGGGGTTTAAAGTGCAGTTTCCTAGTACTTGATAAGAAATCAACACATATCAAAGCTAAACACATTTATCAATAAGTTACATTGAAATGAAATGTTAATGTTCATTGGAGTAGTTCTGTAAGTATATAATACTGACATCCTTAGGAGTGTAAGAGATACAGCTTCCAACTAGACCGCAGAGTATGGATACTATGAAATGTCCAGCTAGTCAACACGAATGTTTGTCAAAAGCATTTTGTCTCATTTACTGAAAAAAAAATGTATTGTTGTAAACTGGAAATCTGTATCGGCTCCTTCTCATAGACACTGGTTAAACAAATTAATGCCATACTGTACACCTGAAACATTTCTTCAAAATATCACTCACCCACCATCAAGATTTAAGAGAATATGAGACGATTCTTTCAGAGTTAGCTGTAATGACTTAACCTAAACAACTGTGGCCCTAATTCTTTATTTACAGTGTAATATATCTCACTGCATGCCTGTAAACAATACCACGTGAAGTAAAAACTGTTCCCTAGTTGTAGAAGCTCTGTTATCACTTACATTGAGTTGAGTTGACGCCATATGGGGTGCAGGGGTCTTTCTTTTCTTTTTTTACTATTTCCTCATTTCTTTATTATGTTTTATATGCTTTTGTATTTGATATATGTTAGGAGGAGACTGATGCACAGTTTAGTGTGTGCATGTGAAAGCTTTAAGAACAAAATTGCAGTGCTCCAATACGTTTCTCCACTGAAATGAATTGCCATTTAAATGAGCCTATTACCGAGACCATTACACCACTTAACATTTACAGTTCAATATAAGTCCAGAGGTCTAGCACAGCTGTGTGTTATCAATAATAAACACGTATTTAATGAGCAGATTGATGTGTAAGCTGTTTTGGCATCAGAAGATTCCATTATTCATGGTAAATGTACTTCGGATTGTTTTGGCACCACAATGGCCACCCATTTCCTCTGTGGACCCTTATCTATTTCCCCCTCGTTGAGGCTTCGAAGCCGTCTCTTCCAGCTGATGTATACAAAGAAAGGCAGGCAGGGGTGCCCAAAAGGGTCAGATGGTCCTGCCCTTATGCCATGCCCCCTTGCAGAGGTGCTTTTATTGTGCCCTACAGGGAAGAGAAGTCATCCACCAAAGGTTTCTGACATCACCTACCGTTCAGCATCTGTGATGTCACTTCCAGCTGACCTGTCATGAGACCTTTGAGGATTCAAGAGAGTGTGCGTGTATATTTGGGTAAGGAGCGGAGGGTGATTAGGCGAACGTGGAGATCACGGCTAAAGATTTATACGGGTGCAGTGGAGCACAGCCAGCGTTAAGCCACTGTATGACTGCCACAATGAAGGGATTCTATAATCCATCATAATATCATAAACCCATGATCTCGAGACTTTGACCTCTGGCAGGTAATAATACCCCCCTTTCATACAGTTGCATATGCTGGATCGCTCTGTAGAAATCACCTCTAATCATGACCTCCTGGCCTATGTTTTGGCCTACCTGTGACAAAGCACTGTATTCAACGCTTAGAGCCTTCAGCATTAGCTTAGCAGTCCTGAGTCAGTTAACTAATGGATGGTTTGCATAACCAGCAAAGCTGCGACTAACAGTTTCTTAATGCTGTCTTAAAAAGAAAGGTACAACAGTTAATGAATGGCAAAGGGGGGTAGATCCGGGATAAACTGGAATTATCTGAAGTGAAAGGATATATAAACTGCCAAAGAACTAAACAACAAAATTCTATTTAATGTGGTCAAAACATGAGTGTGTGTAAACATTCGTGGCACTTTAGTACATTTATAGAATGTGTTACAACAGGGATGCATGTCATGTGATATTTTCGATACAGTCTTATAAGCATAAAACAGCTTTTAAAATGCATTCACTAAATGAAGACAAAATGAAGAAAGTGCAGTTTAATGTAATGTTCTATGGTGCAAAAACACATTTCTAAGGACTGAAATATGGGATACAAACTATACAAACACCAGCCTTTACACATTGCAATTCACTAAACTAAAAACGTCTACATGTCCTCTACATTTTAGATCTTGAGACCCTGAAGTCAGTGCGTCACATTTTACCGTTCTTCGCTGTACCGTTCTTTATACATAATATAGAGCATGCAACTTAACAGCAGACCTGTTACAGAAAAAGCAAGCATGATATGACTTGTGCATTAAGAATTTGGCCTTAAACTAATGGCACAGGCAAATACTTTTGGGGTCAGTAATTTTCTTATTAACAGCCTTTTTGGATTACTATGAATGAAAAAAAGACCGAAAGAATCCCCTTATATTCTTCCAAGCATTTGAATTTAAAGTTCAAATACATAAGTGATCTTTTCAACCAAATCCAATCACTGACACTAATGTATCAAGTAATATGTTGTAAACAGCTGTATAACACTGAATAACTGAAAATCCAATGCCAAGTCCATGTGATTTGTGTATATGCACACGGGATGCTTTGCCCACAGCCCTGCCTTTACATGAGGCCTAAGTACCAGCTGAGCTCAAGGCATTTCATAATGCTCTCATTACTGAAGGTCCAAAGTCACTTCTCTAATTCTAACCCGGGCGCAGGGTGATGGAGAATAAGCTCCTATTTCCTCTCATGCCCTCTAAGGGTCGATTCAGGCGAGGCTGGACTTTGCTTAGCCTTCGCCAAAGCCTTTAACACCAGTTCCTCGATCACGTGGAAATGCAATTCGCTCCTTTCGATGCGTGCGCGACTCAAGTCAGCAATAGTGACTTTCACCTGGGCTTAGGAAACCAAGATCGCTTACGAAAATAAATCCACAAGGGCTTGTGAGAATGAAAGCCGTCATTCCTTGCGTATACGAAAAGACTATTTTCCACCTATGACTCCCCCTCACGGGAGTTAAGCAATCACATGACAGACCAAATCAGGTGCAATGGCCAGCTTAAAGGCCAGTGTGATAAGCAATGGATCATAAGACCAAAAAGCCAAACAATGTGTTGCTGCAATTGTTTTTGGCCAAGCAACTTTATCCTATATTTAGATTAGCTGCTAATGATGTGGGGAAAACGTTCCATTGAAAGCCATGTAACCCGAAAAACAATGGACTCCTAATAACAAGAGTGGCTTTTCAACTACACAAATCCCAAGAGAAATAATAATATGCATTTTCAACTTCCCCAGGGCTTCGGCAAATAACAACAAACACGCCAAGTCATTCAAATCATTATTTGGGTCGCTGCTGCAGTAATTAGGCCGCTGTGTTTGTCACAGGATATCAATGGTGCAGAGAGGGTAGATAATGAGGACTAGAATATTTACATTTGGAAAGCCCTGTAATTCTGTGTGTGGCTTTCAAATGCACAATCTGGCCACCCCCAACCTCCCAAAAAAAAACAAAAAAACAATTACCCTGTACAACATAACACAGTGGAATTAACTCTTCATATATCTTTATACATATTTCTCTGTTCTTCATCAGATAAACAGTCAGACTGTTGCATCATGACCATATAGTAACTCAAAAACACATTAGTAGCAAAAAAGGGTCGAGATGGTTGCTTCGTGTACAAAAAGAAGAAAAGCCTTGGCCAAAGCAGCACGTGACCTGCATAGTTCTTTAGTGCATTCTCCTTTCATTTCAGCCATTGCTTTTACCTCTTCACTCCTTGCATGCACCATGTATTTATTAATGGATCACTAATGGACATCAAGTGCTTGCTACAGTGCTACTGCTGCTATGTTATATGTACGACTCCCCCACTACTCGAAAGAAATATATAAATAAAGCTCTTAGCAGGCATGAAGATGTTCTTAGTTGCAGTGGGACGACAGCATAACCAGTCTCACCTAGAGCTCTGGTCAGATCTCCCACTTGCAAGCCAAAAGCCACAAATCTTTTACATAGTAGTCATAGTATTCCATCCTAGCATTCATTCACACGACCACAGAAACAGTGAAACAAGAGCATAAAGAGAAGCAGCGCAAATTTTTTTAATCAGATGTATTCACCATAAAAGTGACTCTTACTCAACAATTAATCACAAAGTCAGTGATCAGATAGGGAGGAGATTTTACAATCCACGCCTGTGAAGGGAGCCATCCATCCTTCCCACATCCAGAAAGTGCCTTTTGGGAAAGTAAGGAGGAAGACCATTCTCCCCGCCGCCACCTCCTCTTCCTCTCTCTCCCGCTCTCTCTCATTCAGCTGTACTTGTCTTGGATATGCATCAGGCTGTGGTTGGACTTGGCTCTCTTGGCTGTAAAAGAATAATCAGATGCAAGTTATGTGACGCATGTTAGGTATAAGAATATACCATGTGGTGTGTAGCATTATAAGAATGCTACACACCACATGGTCTAATATTAATACCAACACTAAGACCTTATTAAACTTCAGTAAAGGTGGCATACCAGCAGCAAGGCCTGTGCAGGACTGGTAGAAAACAAAGGGCCTTTGTTTTCTACTTTTTATATGTCAGTTTTCTTGATTTTTTGGCCTAAAGAGTATGGCCCAAGCAAGACCAAACTATAAGCATAACTCAATATATAATTTGTAAGAAAATAAACCTACCCAAGATGTTCATAAAAAGAATACACACACACACACACACACACACAGAGACACAACCTCTTCTGAGTCTATATCATCTTCCTCATATGAGGTAAATTTAGTTTGAACAGACAACAATACTCACACTTTTACCAATTACTTTTTTCGAGATTTTACCCCATTTTTCTCCCAATTTAGTCGTCACCAATTTCACACCCACCCCTTGATTATTTCCTATATTATAACAGCTACCAATCTGGGAGGGTGAGACACTAACTGCCCTGTTCCATATACATGTGCTCACAGACGTCCATGATTGGCTAGTGTCGCTCTGATTGACAGGGGAGAGAGGAAGGCCATCCTCCCCACCCAAATAGCAGGGCCAATTATGCTCTTTTGGACTCCCTACCAGGGATGGCTTTGGCATCGACAATAGGGCGACCGCTTTTCCGTTGCGCCACTCGGAAGCTTTTATCTGTTACTACTTCCTGTTTACTACACTACCCCCGTTGTTTGATGAACAGCCTGAAAAAACGTTCCACACTTTTAGAAATTAGTTTGAGGCTTTTGTCAGAAGCCCTTCTAGCAGAGTTACTCACGGTGCATGAGCTTGCGTTTCTTTTGTTCCGAGTGCAGGTAGTTGCTCAGGTAGAAGATGAGTGGGAGGAAAAGCATGAAGCTGGACACGGCGATTACTGGCACGGTCTCCTCACGTGGGAATGAACAGCCAAACTTCTTGCTCCACAAACGCCTTGTCACATTCATCTAGAAAAGAGCAAACCAAAGAGTAAAAATGCTTCCTGCCGTTGTAGATCTTCCTGTTAATTCTGGGGACAGAAACCTTTTTAGAACTGAAACGTAAAACAGTAAGGTAGTATCCTAAAAGGGGTTCCCAACCTTTTTTACACCAATCCCCCCTAACTCAGATCTGATGAGAGCCCCCGCCCCTAACTCAGATGGAATGTCCGGTGTAATATGCGTGACAGCCAGTCGGAAATCATTGTGAACAAGTTTGTTGCTTGCCTTGTTTTTATGGCAACGAGCGCGCTGAACGATGTTGTAACTTACGGTGTAGTTACTCTGTTACTAGGCAACGCAATGTTACGTTCGTGTTGTTTTTTTAATTAACCGTTTAATTATCCGTTCTTATTAAGGCACGATGTTTTCATTTTCATTTTTAATATTAAAAAATAATAAAAAATTACTGCCTCAAATATTAAAACAATAAATATTATTTTCTAGGCTTCAAAATTTCTAAGGACGTGCCCCCCAGGTTGGGAACCAATGCCCAAAAATAGTATTTAATAGTAACATACTGCACCAATGTATTGTCTACTGTATGCGTTTTCAAAACATGGCCACAACTGAGCAGTACATCACTCCATAAAACAGAGTGAGTGAAACACTTCTCCACTGTGGCCATTTCTCCACTGTGGCCATTTTCCCTAGACCCCTGGTTGCCAGAACATGACAAAAACCTTGATTTTCCACATATATATATACCATGTGCATTTTTGGCTATTTGTTCCATATTAGCATATTATTCGATTTTATACGATTTTAGTAGCTATGTATTAGAATGAATTGGTGGTCGTAATATCTTGGAGACTCCTCAAGAAGTGTCCGTGCGAACAATAGCGATACAGTCTAGTGCAAAAGTTTGCAACCCTCCCCCTAGAATTCCAAGAAGGTCAAAATAAAATGTTGGCGTATAGAAGGCCAAATATTACAAGTGAGACGATCCAAAAGCTGCTTAGAGGATACGTAGGTTGTAGGTAGTTATAAAGGCAAAGGGTGGGCGTACAAGTGATTTGAGAATATTTATATCACGTTCAGAAACGCAAATGCAAACATTTGAACTGACATCATTTTGTTATTTTCACTATTAATATCTTAACACTTGACCGTTTTTGTTACTTGTGTTAAAGAAGGAATATCTGTGAAACCAAAAACACTAAATTTCTTGTTGCTATAAATTACATTTCTGTGTCTTCTTCATTTTGCCGGAAGGGTGTGCAAACTTTTGCACTCGACTGTATAATCCTTTTACAGAGAATAAATAATGAGCAAGTGATAACCGATTTCTACACACAGAAAATGCCCTGTATGTATGACCTGTATCTATATCATGTTTAGTTAAGACTCTTACTCACCGCATCCTCTACATCAATACAGAGTTTCGTGTCTTTTGACATTTTACTGTACAGAGCATTAAGATCTTTATATGGGGTCCTGCACTCTTTACACAACTCAGAGTGGTTACCCTGTGGAATACACACACACACAAATAGACACACACGTCAAGCGAACTTAGTCACCGTCTGCGAATAACTTGTGAACCACAACATTAACATCATCTATTTATATTATTATGGATAATAGAAATTGTTACCCCCTGGTATTTCTCAAAGCAGGTCAGCGACTGATTGAGTCTATCTATGAAGTCAAGTGTGGTATTGGACAGGCTCTCATTATTTTTGGTTAGACAGTCTGATGAACACAGAAACAAGAAGATGGTTTAGCATAATCATGCTTTAAATCAGTCAGATTCCCCTCTGAACAATACACATTCCATCTACAACGATTTACATCGACATCACATGCCGGCATGCCCCTAAACTGGCCTTAGGATGCATATTCACAATTCCAGAGGAAGCACCAATTATAGCAGAAAGACATTGAAAGCATGATACAAAAAAAATGCTTTAAGTTTCTGAAACAGACATTACTAATTGTTTCACTTCAAAACCAGGACATAACTATTTGGAAGTTATGCTTGAAGTGATAGAGAGTCAGAGTTTAGCATGGTTTAGTGATTTCCCTGTTCTCTCTCACACACACACACACACACACGTTTAGTATACATTACTGTACTATACTTGTGAGGACTTCCATTGACATAATGATAACTGTAGCTAATTAATGCTATGCCTACACCTAAACCTAAACCTAACCCTCACCTCAGTAACCAAAAGCAAATATTTTGGCTCTTTTAGTTTTTTTAATAAAAGCTGCAGTTTGTGTAAAAAAGCAGTTTTTCAAGTGAGGGCCAGCCGAATGTCCTCACTAGAGCAAAAAAGTCACATGTTCCTATCCTTGTGAGGACATTCAGTTTTCACTAAGATATAAAAACAGGAACACACACACACACACACACACGCACACACACACACACACACACACACTCTCTCTTTGCTCTCTGAGATCTTTCTGACATCACGTTTTCTACGTACTCATTAACACGAGATGAATGATCTCCTCAGAAAGAGACAATTTACGCTGGAGGTACATTGGCAATAAGTGACTTATTTAAACACTTTTTCTACACATACACACGCACACACACACACACACACACACACATATAGCTATGTAGACCCCCTGTTAACAATTTCAGGTTAGCATAACATTTTCTGCACGTTACAGTTCTAGAAGCTTTCTTGGTGTTCTGAGAATGTTTTTTTACATAATGTTTAAAAACATTTCTGCAACATTGCTGCAACATTTTCAATTGTGGGAACGTCAACACTAACATTAAAATAATGTTATTTTATAACGTTGGGTAAGAAACGTTCTCTTAACATTGTGAAGCAAACCATTATTACAGCAGATGTGTTAAGAACATTGCAGAACATACAGTCTAACCTTCTTAGAGCCATATTGAATACTTACTGAACGTTCTAATAACGTTCTGTGTTAGCTGGGTCTTTGGGAAAAGTCCTCTGTGACATCTGTCCATCTCCACCTGCCTTCCCTTTCTTCACACCTTTTGGAAATTGTTCTCGTATTGCCAAACACAGAAAAAATACACTTTCCCTGTATGTGTGGATGCTCATTAACCTAGGACAGATTGAAGATTGTTCTCAACTCTATTTTTATTGATCGTTCTGCCTTCTCTAGTGCTCTTCTGCCCTCTATTGGCCACATCTGCCCTGCAATTCAACACTGCTTTTAACACGCCCTTGCTGAACTTTCTGTCACCATTTCCACTTGGTTGAATTCACATCACCATCTTAAGGTCCGTTCCAATATACTGTTATCTCAAGTGAAGTTTGTTACATGACCCCTTGCAGCCCTGAAGGATCAAGTTACCACAATCAGTCAACAAGAGCTTGTGGAAGACGGCACAAGAATGAAGGGCTCAGCTACATTCCAGTACTATTTTTGGAAGTACAGACCACATCTTCAATTGATAACGGTATGGAGAGTGGGAAAAGAGGGGAACTCAGGGAACTTGGGCTGGAGTTCTGGGCGGTTTCTAGCTTTATTCTAGACAGCCAGGACCCTGCTAAAGAGACATAGATGTAGGAGCCATGAAGGAGTATAAATGGAACAAGGAGGTGGTGGGTGCCAAAACTTCGTCATGGAGAACGGAAGGGATTGATGGGGATTTATAGGTAGTTAGCTAGGAGGGAGGTGGAGTTTCATGCATTGTATTTCTCCCAAACTTCAGTTATTTCATAACTCCATTTTGTGAGTATAGACCACGCCTTCAACTGATGATTGGGAGTGAACAGTAAAAGTGGGGGAGTCGGAGAACGGCTTTATGATAGACAGCCAGGCCTCAAAAACAGATTTAAATTGACATCAGCTGCAATTGATGCAAGCAGAAGTTGCCCAGAACTGTAAAGGTGAGGAACTCTAAAAACCTGGGCTGGAATTCTGCTTTATGCTATACAACCAGTCTCCAAAAACTGAGTTAAATTGATGCCAGCTGCTCATGGGCCTTTTTGAGGTCCTAAATCTGCGTCTGGCTGTAGCTGTGGTATGCTTGGGAAGACCAGTGCCTGAGAATTGGTACGCTGTGATCTGGTAGTCCTTGCCAGAGTGGAGTAGGATGACTTTGCTTGTCCAATCATGCCCCCAAAGAAGGGCAGCCATAATGATTGGGTATGGCTCCTACAGGGTTGAGGGTTTACCAGCAAGAGGACTTACCAGCCAGAAGTGAACCAACAACCACTGTAAAAACCGCCGAAACTGATGGATGGAGAGGTGTCTATAAAATGTGGCAAGTCTTCAGGAGAGTACGCCACATCCTGTGAAAAAAGGAGATGCCATTCCAGTGTGAAGGAGGTTGAAGTTGAGATTTGGTACATCAGGGCAGATGACAAGGTTAGAACTGCAAGGACAGTGCTGTCTAGCTTGGCATCAGGAACATAGGCTTGAAAGACAGTAAAGTCCAGAAGGATGCCAAGGAGATCCAGTGAGGAATCAGGAAGTAGGGAAAGGGGTTTGGGACGGAAGAGGAAACAATGAGAGGGGACATTGTCAGGCTCAGAAGTCAAAGAGAGGAGGTTATCAAGGAGCAAAGGCAAAGAGTATGGTGAGAGACAGCTGAAATTGGGACCGTCCAGTAAATAACAGACAAAAAATGGTCAGGATGATGGCCAAGATCAGCAGCTAGGGCGAGATCATTGACAGAGGTTTACAGGAATTTGATAGTAAACTGCTGCCAAACCGAGGGGGGTAAGTAGAATGAGAGTAGACCTTTTACAATACACATTTTCTCAATGCAGCTTTACAGACATCAGCACATTAAACCCACTGAGCAAGCCAAGGGTGACAGTGGCAAGTAAAAATTCCCTAGAATGGAACCAAGACTGTACATCATTGAATGCCATCTGCTACCCTCTATTACTTTATACTCCCCTCTGCTGTCCTCCACTGTCCTCCACTGCTCTCTACTGCTCTATACTGCCCTTTACTGCTCTATAATATACTCTACCATCATCTACCATCCTGTGCTACCTTCTATTGCACTCTGCTCTACATTGAGGTGACAGTGGTACCAGTTTGTTCAGGTGTGTGTGAGTATTATTGATGTTTTTTTGTGTGCGTTTGTGTTATTAATGATTTTTGGGCATTGTTGGTATTTGTGTGTGTGTGTATTCAGGTGTGCGGGCACGGCTTTGTGTCGGGTGAGATCGGCCCTGGCACCATTGTGGGCAGCGCCGCCTTTAACATGTTCGTGATCATCGGAATCTGTGTGTTCGTGATTCCGGACGGTGAGGTGAGGAAGATCAAACACCTGCGTGTTTTCTTCATCACGGCCACCTGGAGCATCTTCGCCTATATTTGGCTTTACCTCATCATCTCTGTCTTTTCCCCGGGCATTGTGCAGGTGTGTTTGTGTTTGCGTAATGTTTAACAGTTATGTTCTATTTGGGTCAAAATAATCATTTAAAATCATTTTAAAATTTAACTAGGGCTGAAACAATATTTGACATATTTTCCAATCCAATCCACGTGCCATAAATGCGTATGATGTTAACAGACAGTTTCCTTCTTTTTATGTAAAGTCAAGAAGATTAGTTAGGATCATTATTTCCCATCTTAAGTGCATCATTAGGTGAAAGAAAATGGCAAATTGGAAGTCTTCACAGCAACACCTTTTAAACAGCTTTTTCAATTATTAAAGTGCAAAAAATCAGTACCAGATTAGTATCAGAAAGCAGCCGATACTCATAGCTATCAAAAATAAAATTGGGATTGTTACGTCCCTACCGGTGTAGCATAATGTTAATAAAATAACAATTGCAATTTTTTTATCGTGATATACCGTCATACCATACTGAACTGCCAGAGCCCATGCCCCAACATGGGGCAGAGCCACTGGGAGCTAGTGATGTATTTGAGGGCATCGTCAGTGCAGCACAATGGGTCGGGGTCCGGCTTGGTAACACCATTAAAATGTCAGTAGTCTACACAGAACTGCCAGCTGCCATCCTTTTCTTCATCAAGTCTGCTAGTGCCACCCAGGGGCTACTGGACGCCTCAAGGTTGCTGGCTGCCAACTCAGATTCTCTACTTTTGCTAGGGGGAATCTGTGATCAGATCACAATTGCATCGCCAGTGTAAATCTGGTGCTGTAGTTGCCGCCCTCTGCCCCTCCCAGAGGAAACTCATTCAATGCACCGGCAAGCCAGAAAGCCAGAGGTCACTGTACTAACCCCAGTTGGCTGCTTGTCCTCTTTCGACTAACTCTTGTCTGAAGTAACGATGAGAGTTTATTAAACTTTCCTTCCATTCACCATAACCCCTATCTAGCAGTATCACTAGTAGGGGGGACCCTCACCTTTCCCAGGCAGAACAAACTCTTGACCAGGTCAAGTACATTAAATATTTAATTTGTATATCACTTTTAACAATAGACATTGTCACTAGGCACCTTTACAGAAATCTGGATTTAGATCTAGATCCCTAATGAACAAGCCAGAGGAGACAATGGCAAGAAAAAACTCTCTGAGACGACCTGAGGAAGAAACCTTGAGAGGAACCAGACTCAAAAGGGAACCAATCCCCTTTTGGGTGACACTGGATAGTGGGATTCCCGAGAGAAGAGTTTGATCCCCACGATGCATGAATCCTGAATGTGGCGAGCCACAATTCATGCTCCAAATGGATTCCCCCAATGATGACTTGAAAACAGCACTGTCCCTGCATCGCCACAGCTTCTTTACTGTCACTCTCAGAATCCTCCATCTGGCAGGGGTGGAATCCGGTGGTCGCGAGGCATATGATCACCTCTACTGCTCTAGCTTTGACAGGGCCATCAGGCTAATGTGTTGCTGGAGCTTCTCAGAAGGGTGAGGCCACAAAGTTGGAGCGCTAGGTCTTCTTGTACTGCTTCTTACTAAATTAGGGTAGGCTCGCCTTACCAGGGAGTTCAGCACTGTGGCCAAAGCCTTTAGTTTCTCCTCTCTCTGTTGATGGCAACACAACAGGTACTGGCATAGTTTTTTTACACAATTGAACCTGTGTGTGTCTGTGTGTTTCAGGTGTGGGAAGCCCTGGTCACTCTCATGTTCTTCCCTGTGTGTGTTCTGATGGCGTGGATCGCGGACCGGCGGCTCCTCTTCTACAAATATCTACACCGGCGTTACCGTGCCGACAAGCACCATGGCATCATCGTGGAGACGGAGGGCGATCTGGCGCCCAATGGCATCGACATCATCATGGAGGGGAAATACCTTGGCAACGCCAATGGCTCCTCTAGCAACACCACCAACAACGGTGTTAGCACGGAGACGAGCAAAGCCCTCGAGCGAGAGCGTGAGGAGGTAGAGAGTTAAAGTTAATAACTGTGAACTGTGCAGAAGAGTACAGCTCTCCTCGTGCTAATATTCCAAGCACACTGCTTAGACTATTCTAAAATGTTGCTGGCAAATTGCTGTAAGGTTTCTGTAACGTTTCTTAAATGTTCCTAAAACGTTACTAAGATGTTGTTGAGGGGTTGCAAGGACGACAATATAATGTTACTTAGTAACTTCTGAAATGTTGCTAAAGCATTCCTAACATATTACTGATACCTTCCATAAATGTTGCCAACATGTTAGCTGTTTCTGAAAACATTGCGAATATATTCCTAAGATACTTGGTTGAAATGCTGAATAATTTCTGAAACGTTCCAAAGTTATGTTGAGGTGCTGCATAAACATGTAAACAAAAAATGGCAGCAACATTTCTCAAAAACACTGTAAGCTGTTGCAGAAGCATTCCTAAAACATTGAGGAGGCATTTTAGATACAGCTCAACAACGTAGAGCAAAATGTAGCAACATTTTAGCAAAGATGTTGTTGAGAAGTTGAAGGAACAACTCTGTAATGTTACTTAGCCATTTCTGAAATGCTGCTAAAGCATCGCTAAGATATTCCTAAGACATTGCAGCAACATCAATGAAATGCTAAATTTTTTCCCAAAATACGTTCATAGGAATTTGCTGAGGTGTCTTAGAAACTTTGCTTCTGAAATGTTTATAAAACATTCCAAAGATGCTGTTTAGGCATCGTAAATACAGCTCAACATGTAGCTACATGTTGTTGAGGTGTTGCAGAAATGTTTAGTTATTTGTAAAACGTTTATCATATATTTAGCAATATCATTGCTAAGCATTTGCTGAGATGCTATAGAAATGTTCCTGAAATGTTAGACAAAAACGTTCCTAAGAGATCATTGCTAAGATACTGTTGAGATGTTGCTGAAATGGTGGGCGTTAAAAGGCCTCTAAAATGTTCCTATGATATTGTTGAGGTGGTGCGGGAACGTTGCTGTAATGTTACTTAGATGTTTCTGAAAAGTTGCTTTTCATTGCTGAAACTTTTGTTAAACATGGATAAAACATTGCTAAGCTATTGCTAATACGTTTCTGTTTGTCCTTGCAGGTTATCCGCTTGCTGCGTGACCTGCGGCAGAAACATCCAGATAAGGACTTGGACCAGCTGATCGAGATGGCCAACTACTCGAACCTGCAGAAGCAGCGCAAGAGCCGTGCGTTTTACCGAGTACAAGCCACGCGCATGATTATTGGAGCGGGAAACGTGTTAAAGAAGCACGCAGCGGCGGAACAGGCCAAACGTGCCGCCCCGAACGCCGGCCTTGACGATGACCTGGCTACCTGCACACATGTGGCCTTTGAGCAGGATCGGTACCGCTGCAGCGAGAACTGTGGCGAGCTGAGTGTTTGGGTTATGCTGTGGGGGGGCAGTGGCTCCGGAACCTTCCAAGTGGACTATCGGACTGAGAACGGCTCGGCCAAAGCTGGAGTGGATTACGATTACTGCGAGGGAACTCTGGAGTTTCTGCCCGGTGACACACGCAAACAGATAAAGGTGGAGATCCGGAGTGTGTGTGTGTGTGTGTGTTGAGATAAAGGTCTGTGTGTGAGGTTTGTGACATCATATGGTTTCTCTTTACCTACAGTATATATTTTAATGTGAAGCACGTGTGTGTTGTTTCTTAGCGGGCTGTTAGTGACGTGTGTGTGTGTGTGTGTGTGTTATAGATTGGCATCATCGACGATGATGTTTTCGAGGAGGAAGAGCATTTCTTCGTCCGTCTCTCTAACCTGTGCGAGCCAGGGGTCGACGCCACAGAGGCCGCCCGATTGGTGGAACCGCTGGTTACCACGGTAACGATTCTGGATGACGACCACGCGGGCGTTTTCTCGTTTGGCCGGCGCGAGCTTCTTGTTGCCGAGTGTGCGGGCGTCGCTGAGGTAACTGTCACCCGGGAGACGGGCACCCGGGGCACCGTGGTCATCCCGTTTCACACTGAGGATGGAACGGCACGCAGTGGAGTCGACTACCAACAAACACAGGGAGAACTGGAGTTCAGCAACGAGGAGAGCTGGTACACACACACACACACACACACACACACAGGACTTTCTTTCTAGGTGTGTGCGGTAGACAGTGAGAGTGAGAGAATGTAGACGATTTGTTCTGTGTGTGTGTGTGTGTGTGGGACAGTGTGTTTTATTGATGGTGCAGTGTCTAGTGTGCGTCAGATCTTCTTCCCATTAAAGATGTAAGCAGTGAAAGCTCAGTAACGGAGCCATTAAAGTGCATCAGAGACCAGGACGCTCTTATCGCTTATCATTTTTAATGTTTTTATGATGTTTATAATTATATTTAATAACGTTTTACTTTTCTGCATTCAGTCATCTATAATTCCCTTCGCTTCACGCCTGTTGCCCAATAAGTAGCATTAGTTTAACTGTGCTGATATTAACCTTTACGATAATTAACAGGTTTCGTGATACTTTCGCCAAATAAAGAGCAATTTCCTGGTTTTAGAATGCTTCCTGGTCATGCCTCTTCTTCGCCACGTTACAATACTGAAAGCTGAACAGTGACTGCCCACTTTTTCAACAACCTTGGTTATAGAAGTTTCTTTCCCATTCATCCTTTCCTTAGACATTACATAAAATTCTTAAAATAAAGAGTTTAAAGCGTTGATCCCACTACCCATATACAAGATTAAGCATGACCTTATACCAATTATCTCAAAGCAAAAAAAAGTAAAGGTACACGACTGTGTATTTAATATCTTTTACAAGAGAATGAACTAATGAGCCCATGAAACATTGCGAATGATCGAATCATGAAATCAGTTTTCTTCCATGCTCAGCCTCTTTTCACAAACTTGTGTATTTTCTCCAGCGTTCTCCAGCACTTTTGTATATATTTTAGTGTTTGGTAATTATTGTCTATATTGTACTTTTGTTGTACATAGTGTTTTATGTGATATTGTTCGAGTTTTTTCTCCTGTTCTGCTCTTTTAGCCCGTCTAATTCGCTGACAAGGTCACTAGCTGTCTAGCTAACTTAATTAGTGGCCTCGCGATCCACGCTGCAGTGTCACAGATATACTTCAGGATTGAAGGCCATTGAAAAAGTGGCCATTCACTGTGCGGCTCCAATTCTAGGGTTACAGTGTTGTCTCTGATTGCTGGCTCTCACTTTATCATTCTGGGTAGTGTAGTACTTTACCAGGACTTCGGCAATTAAACACAATTTATGAAAAACAAATCTCATAGCTCATGGGAAGTCAATGATATATTATCGCTAATAATTAAATTTGCATTGTTACTTCCAGAACCTCACTGTTCAGTCCTATTATCACTATATTGTAGTTAAAAAATACTACATGTTTACTAATAGCTGTTTTCACTAGACAGTGTTATAACCAAAAAGGAACTTTGGCAGGATCTCATCTGTACTCCGTCGTGTTTTTCCAACTTTCATGCAACTCTTAACAGAAGGTTAGCTTGCAATTATATGGTGGTTTGTGTGGAACTAGACTAGTTAGTATGGTAGGTAGTATGTGTATTTTAGTAAATGTATGATAGCTAGGAGTATTTATGTAGTAGTTCTGTAGTGATTTCATGGTAATCGTATTATTGTTGGTAATTGTGTTGTAATTTTATGCAGTAAATTTTTTATTAGTATTTGTGTAGTAGTGGTTGTTGTGTGGTAGTTGTTTAGTAGTTTATGGAGGTTTGTTTGGTAGTTTGGTATTAAGTGTATGATGGTTGTGTGTAGTATGTACTGTATATGGTAATTTTAGCTATATGGTGTTTTTTATTGGTAATTGGCAATTTAATGGTGGTTATTTGATAGTGTATGGTGGTTTGGTAATTTGGTATTAAGTGTATTGTAGTTGTGTGGTAGTTGTGTAGTAGCTTTATAGAAGTTTTAGTTATATGGTGTTTTTTTGGTAATTGCTAATTTTATGGTAGTTGTTTAGTAGTTTATGGAGGTTTGTTTGGTAGTACGGTATTACGTTTATGATGGTTGTGTGTTTGTTGTGTAGGAATTATATGTTCGTTCTGTGGTTGTTGTATGGTAGTTTTGCAGTAGTTACTGTATATGGTAGCTTTAGTTATATGGTGGGGGGTTTTTGGTAATTGATAATTTAATGGTGGTTATTTGATAGTTTATGGTGGTTTGGTAGTTTTGTATTAAGTGTATTGAAGTTTTGTGTTTGTTGTGTAGTAATTATATGTTAGTACAGTAGGTGTAGTAATTCTGTGGTTGTTGTATGGTAGTTTTGTAGTAGCTTCATGGTAGTTTTAAAGATGGTGTCTTTTGGTAATTCCTAATTTTATGGTAGTTGTTTAGTAGTTTATGGAGGTTTGTTTGGTAGTTTGGTATTAAGTGTATGATGGTTGTGTGTTTTGTAGTAATTATATGTTAGTACAGTAGGTGTAGTAGTTCTATGGTTGTTGTATGGTAGTTTTGCAGTAGTTACTGTATATGGTAGCTTAAGTTATATAGTTTATATATAGGGTTTTTTGGTAATTGGTAATTTAATGGTGGTTATTTGATAGTTTATGGTGGTTTTGTTGTAGCTTTATGGTACTTTTAGTTTTAGGTGGTTGGTGGTAATTTTGTGATAAATGTATTGTAGATTTGTGTTGGTTATGTGGTAATTATATGTTAGTTCAGTAGTTGTGTGGTTGTTGTGTGGTAGTTTTGTTATGTTGCGAGTGATTTACAAAGAATAATTGCGTGAATTATGTCACGTGCAGAGTCAGTGGAGGAAACAATCTGTAAATAAGGTTAATGCGTGCGCTATTTGTCCTTGATAGCCGTGATGAGTTAAGATCTCTAAGAGACTCCTGGAAGAGTAAAACTGAAATGGAAACTTGACACACGCGCATAATTCGCATCCCGTATAACGCAGAGTTAAGGTGATGAGACACGTCGAAAAACTATTCAAAATACAATATGAACGCAAAATAAAAGAGTGTATGGTCTGTTCATAAGGTTCGTGTGAATGAAAACCTTTTCACAAGCTCTATTTAAGTGCTGTTGCCATCGAAGGAGTGAATGTGCGGCGAACTTTGCCGTGGTAATATTAAGTCATCATTTTAAGAAACCTTCTGATAATTTTGAGATACTAAGGCACAATCTTGATAAACCTTCTTATTATTAAAACCGAGTAAATGGTATAATTTTGTCTTTAACTATCGAAAACGGGCTTCCACAAATTGAATACCTGCCTTTTGGTTGTGTGCAAGCAATCTCCGTTCCCGAAGTGACTTTCAGGCTGCAGTAAATCACATTGTGGATACAAAATGAATCGATTTGCATTGACTCTGCCCTGTATTTTGCACCTTTAGGTAGAAACGCCTCAAATTGCATATTCATTAAGACAAACACGTGTTATTTTACTCTTATGAAAGATGCAATCTTCCCTAGAGCCTGTTAGTAAATCAGCTTGCATGTTTTTTTGCAGGTTTTCAAGTTTGCACGTGTTTTCATATACATAAACCTTGAGTAAATCAGGGCCTTAGAGTTTCAAATAATGCACAAACATCTGACGCAGGCAAATGCTACACAGACGCACACACACTGTCATACACACACTGTAAGGACAGTTTATACCTCACAGATACTGTGATATCTTCCTACTGTAATATTATTAGACCTAGTAAAGAGTTGTGTGTGTGTGTGTGATGGCATGTATACATACAGTAGAGCCTGTGTGTGTGTGTCATTCGTAATCCAAAAAAGTTTGATAAATTTCCAGAGGGTTGAATACTTTTGCAAGTTTAAAACTGCTGCTTGCTCTCCAGTGCTTACGTAAGTGCTCAAAACCCCAAAACTGCAGGTCTAAAACTGCAGCTGGTGCTAAAAAGAAGTCATTTCAAACGTCAATCCCAAACTAAACTGCTTCTAAATGACAAACGCCTTTATTTTTTTAAAGCAATAATATTTTTGATAATATCCCATCTAGTATATTTACAACATACTAAGACAAATTTCAGTATATTCTGAATACAATTAAGTGCATTTATTTTTCACTAGGATTACCAAACTTCAAAGTCAGTGAATCAAGGTGCAAAGACTAAATAGCATGCTTATGACAGTAAATGCAATTTTGGGTGTTTTCACAAGGAAGAGCTTGGACCCAAAGCATCCCCGCTTGTGACTTAATTTTATTCATTGTTATTTGATTCACAGCTAACAGATAACAGCTAATGACTGATTTAACCTAGTTTTAGTTTAAAAATAGTTGTTTTTATTTTTATTTTGTTAAGAATATATGTTAATAATATTGTTTACAGATTGTGGCCAGGTGAAGGTGAGTTAGTAGATATGTTAGAAAATAAACATAACAGAAAAAAACTCTACCTTTAAAAGGAGAGAATAAAGAAAGAGAGCGAAGTTCTTACCATACCTTTAGATTGAAAAACGGAATGCTGGGGGTCTGATCTGCTTTCATCATCACCTGAACATTGTCAAGTTTGCTAATGGCCTAAAAAGCAAATAAAGAAATCGGACATCATTATCAAGACATGTAATATATGAAATATGACCTTCAGTTAACAAATGAGTATATTTAAAACGTTAATCCCTTACTCTTTTATCAAGAAAATGAAAAGAAAGTCAGAGCACATTACCCCGGTTCTATTCAGGCTACACTGGCTCTGCATTGACTACAAAGTACTGCTTATGATGTTTAAAGCTCTGAATGGTTTAGCTCCGGCGTATCTTGCTGATCTTCTGAAACAGTATAGCCCATTTCGAGTGCTTCGCTCAGCTGAGGTAAGCCTATTGTTAATCCCGAGCATCAGTCGCAGCTCAGACAGTGGAAGATGTTTTGCTTACATCGCCCCTAAACTCTGGAACAGTGGTTCACAGAACATTAGGAACGCTCTATAAGTGTTTTTAAATCCAGATTAAAGCATACTTGTTTAACTTGGCCTATTCTTAGCTCTTGGGTCTTTTATTTTGTTAAACAGACTTTTCATGAATCATAGTACTTCTCATAGACTTATAGTTAATTCATTGGTGATTGTACATTGGTTCTTTAATGTGCTTTATCATAAATACTTTGTTTTGACTTTTTAATCTTTTGAAAAGCACTGAGATTTTGAACTCAAAATGAAAAGTGCTATATCAATAAAGGTTATTATTATTATTATTACTGCCCTTTTAACCACAATCACATTCTGAGATGGGCAATTTTTATAATACACAAATTATGATGAATCTTTTTTGCAGGATATGTGTCTCCATTTTCCACAATCTTGCTTCTCAATTATCCCATCGTGGCGCGCGTGCCGCATCGGTTCTGGTGTAAAATAGGCTTAATCCACAAACCAGAGGTACCTGACTTGTGTCCATTGTAGTTTAAGACTTTTAATGGAGTTTTACTGACCGCCTGCTTGAAAGTAAAAACCGCCTGCTCCTGCAACTTTTTTGTTGGGTCTCGTGGGATTCCCAGTCCCAATGCACACCACTAATAAGCACTTTGACAAGGGCCGCTTGATGACTGATTAAAGACGGTGAGATGGTCTGATTTCCTGGTCTGATTTCTGCCCGTCCCTTGGATTATCTTCTTTGTCTCACCCTCTGGATAACTCTGCCCCGCGGATTCCTGGTTATCGAATTATTTGCCTGGCCCTTGACCGCGAACTTGAACTTCCCTGTGGTTGTAAATAAACTGCGATTGGATCCTACTGGTGGTTTCCTTGTTGTTTGTGACAGAATACTTTGCCGACACATCCAGCAGAGCTCGAAGCCCGCCTGACTCAACAAGAGAAATGGTACGGTTCGGCGGAGCCTGAGCCAGCTAGCTTGAGGGCCGGAGCGGCTGCGGCTCCATTCATCACGCCGCTGGAGCGATATGACGGTTCCCCGGATCAATCTCAGGGATTCTTGATGCAATGCTCCCTGTACATCCAGCTCCATCCCGAAATGTTTCGAACTGAAACCGACAAGATCCATTTCGTGATATCATTCATCGGAAAAAAAGTGAGACTGGGCTAAGGCACTGTGGACCCAGAGTAATGCCATCCTCACCTCTGAACCGCGCTTCCTTGACCAGTTCCGGGCAGTGTTCGACCATCCAGGCGCAGGTAGGCCGTTTGTTCCCAGCTATGTGAGATAGGCCAAGGAGCTCGATCGGCTTCCGCATTCGCCATGGAGTTCCATACCCTGGTGGCTGGGAGCGGCTGGGGAGAGCCGGTGCTCCTTACTATGTATCACCGGGGTCTCAACACGGAGCTACAAAAAGAGCTGTTGTGTCGTGGAGACGCGCTCACGTTGGAACAATACATCCAGCTGTCAATTTCGCTGGACAACCTGCTTCGGGAGCGCAGTAGGCTGGTTCCGGACCTCAACCTCTCCACCTCGGCACGCCCGCCTGCTAAACCGATGCAGGTGGGACGTGCGTGACTCAGCGAAGAAGAGTGGCGCCGCCGTCTGAAGGACAACCGGTGTTTGTATTGTGGGCAGCCCGGACACATACAGCTCTCCTGCCCCAGGAGCCCCAGCCCCCCTTGGGCCACTTGGTGAGTATTGATTTTCATTTCACCATAGAAAATCGTACTTTGATAATCACGGTCAAGATTTCATGGGCTAATGAGGTTTTTTCCGTTTCAGCTATGATTGATTCTAGGGTGCCGGAAACTTCATCAGTGAAAAGCTGACCGGCAAACTCTCCATCCCCACCACGAACCTGTCACCTCCGCTGAAGGTCACTGCCCTGGACGGACGCCCTCTCAGCAAAGGAGGAGTTCATCATCAGATGGTCCTGCTCCATCTCCGTGTGGGGCTGTGCCACAAAGAGACTCTGCCCCTGCTCATCATCCCCTCTAGTGAAGAAAGCATCATCCTGTGATATCCGTGGTTAACCCTTCACGACCCAGTCATTGTTTGGAGCAAAGGGGAGATCGCGCAGTGGAGCCATCACTGCCTAACCCATTGTGTACAGCTGCCATGCCGCACCACCACCTTTCGAAAGTCCCAACCTTCCAGTCCCACAGGCCATTCCCCATCAGTACGCAGCCCTCGCGGATGTGTTTAGTAAATGGCGGGCCACCTTGCGCCATTGACCTCCTGCCGGGCGCCACGCACCCTCGGGGCCGAGTGTACCCTCTTTCGGGCCCTGAACAGGCAGCCATGACGGAATACATAGAGGAAGCGCTCCGGCAGGGATTCATATGTCCCTCAACCTCACCCGCGGCGACCGGGTTTTTCCTTGTGGAGAAAAAGGGAGGGGGACTATAGGGGCATGCATCGACTATAGGGGTTTTAATGCCATTACCATCAAAAAACGGTAACCGTTACCCCTGATCCCGGTGGCAGTAGAGTAGCTGCGCGGGGCTCAGGTATTCACCAAGCTCGACCTACGCAGTGCATATAACCTGATCCGCATCCAGGCCGGCGACGAGTGGAAGACTCGTCCTGACCACCAGGGGGCACCACGAGTACCGGTTAATGCCATATGGACTAGCGAACGCCCCCTCCGTGTTCCAGGCATACGTTAACGACGTTCTCAGGAACATGATGGATACGTGTGTGGTTGCCTACATTGACGACATCTTGGTCTATTCCGTTCGTGATGAGGAGCATGTGTCCGACTCCTGGAACACCAGCTCTTTGTCAAACTGGAGAAGTGCGAGTTTCACCGTTCTAGCACCGTTCCTGGGTTACAGGATCTCACCCTCCGGGGTGGCTATAGATAACACGAAGGTGCAAGCAGTGGTGCAGTGGCCCCTACCCCACAACATCAAGGAGTTGCAGCGGTTCCTCGGATTTGCCAACTTCTATCGTTGGTTTATCCGGAGGTTTAGCTCAGTCACCGCCCCCCTCACCCAACTCCTCAAAGGGAAGTCTCTCCAGTGGTCCCCAGAAGCCACTCAATCCTTTGACCTCCTCAAGAAGTGCTTTAGCACTGCACCCCTCTTGCGCCACCCGAACCCCGAGATCCCGTTCGTAGCAGAGGTGGATGCCTCCAAAACCGGGGTGAGGGCTGTCCTGTCACAATGATTTCTGATTTCTGCCCGTCCCTTGGATTATCTTCTTTGTCTCACCCTCTGGATACCTAAGCCCCACGGACTTCCTGGTTATCGGATTATTTGCCTGGCCCTTGACCACGAACTTGAACTTCCCTGTGGTAAATAAACTGCGATTGGATCCTACCGGTGGTTTTCTTGTTGTTTGTGATAACAGGAGGCTGGAATAATCGTAGTACAAAAAGCGGATTTGGTGGGGAAAAAGATGATGGCGTAGCGGAGTTTCTCCTCTTCTTTTGATTTACTGATTTGCTGATCCACGCTTTGGGTGTAAACCGCCACCTAGTGTATGGATGTCATAAGCGACTCCCACACATGCATGTGTCAGCAATAGGAATTAGTCAGTCAGTCAGTGAAAAGGCCACAGTGATGGTTTTACTTATATTGTAATATATTGGATATTGTATAATATATTGTATTAAGAAAGTTGACTCAACATTAAGGGGTGTTCATAACTGATTTTCTCTTTTTGCTATAGTGGTACTCACAAGTTCGTCTGGATGGTTTGTAGAACTAAAGATGGGCAACATGAAGGGCAGCAGCTTTTCTGATGATAGATTTAAAAGGCGTTGTTTTTCATCTAAAACAGGAAGTTTAGGACAAACATACAAACCTGTGACAAAATCCATGGATTAATAAACTGAATTAAGGGAAGTCAGTAAAACCTTTGGCTCACCTGTGTTTTTCTCTCCTTTGACTTGCCTCTTTGTACCAAAAAACAGTTCTCGCAACAAAAGCAGTCTCTTATTCATACGGATTCGTAGAATGACCTAAAAAAAAATTGTATTCGCAGAATGACCAATATTGCATTAATTTCTTTGCTCTTTCTATGTTTTTTGACTTGTTTTACAAAATAATTTAGAAAAGCTGGTAAACCTCATAAAATAACCTGTTATTCCCTTGTATGGTATACAAAATATTCCCTTTTGATTTTTTTTGTGTGCAATTTTCTTTCCTGTGCCTGTCATTATGTGAGTTTAAGACCCTTGAGAGACGATAGGATCAGGTGGTCAATAAATTGACAGCTGAAACTGGATTGAAAAAGACCTCTAACCCCAAAATACAGTAAATAGACAGAAATGCTAAAATTACGTACATGGATTAATACTGGACTAAAATAACAAGAAACTGTGGATGAGGGAGGAGATAAGATGGATAAGGGATGTTATTTTCGTCCTGTGAAAATCAGTACTAATGCAGTACTGTTATTGTAGTCCAAAATGTCACTGTTAAATGACAATCATATAAGCAAATACATATTATAATAAAATTATAATAAATAACTGCAGCCACATAAATGAGCTACTTTACCTTACGGACAGCTTGTTGAAAGAGCCTAAGCACTCGCCATCTGACCTCCAGTTGGCTACTGCCATAAATGTAGAACACGGGAATGCAGTCAGGACGCTGCAAAACAAATGATCATGTTTAAGAGGCGACAATAGTAAGGAAAAACTCCCTGAGATGGCATAAGGAAGTAATCTTGAGAGGAACCAGACTCAAAAGGGAACCCATCCTCTTCTGGATGACACCGGATAGTGGGATTCTGATAATTACAGTATACAGTTGTATAGAGAAAAGCCAAATCTTCAGTATAGGCTATTGTTAGATTTAACTGTAAAGAGTTTTAAGTAGGGTGTTTCTTTATGTATTTTTCCTTGGTTACTACCTCCCCTGCACAATGCAGTATGCGATAAGATGACAGTTTTGGAAAAGTGTGGGAAATATCCATCTCTCTGCTACCCATGTCCGTTTTCATCTGGAACACACACAAAAGATTGCAGTCCATTGATATCACATTGTATAAACTCTACATCAAGATAAAGAGATGAAAAGACCATATTTATGAAGACAAAACATTAATCTACTAAATTTCTTATGTCCATTTTATTAGTTCTTTTTAAGTGAGTAAGATGTGCTAAACATATTAAACGTATTAATGACCTTACCATATACTCAGTAGCTGCAAATTTCTGTTCCTTCAGAACTTTTATTTTCTGTTCTGTTGAGGATAAATCGTCACCTAGATGCACCTGCCTAGAGAAAGAACAAAAGTACTATAAGCTTCAATACAAATCAATATATCACAATGTCTGTACACAGACACCATGCTGTTACTGCCTTTTATGCATGTGAACATATTGCATACCATTGAAGATGATTAGCTTTCTCCTTTTGGACATTTACTCGAACTTGATTTTCAAATGCAGCCTCTTTCATCTGTCTCATGTGGTGTCCAGTCTTGGTATGGGACATGACTTTTATGAATTAAACACAATCAGAAGATAAATATGTTTATGTTAAATGTAGTAATACCTTTGGTTGTATTTGTCCACAAAAATCTAAACTTTTAAATCCATTAAAATGAATGTGATGTCCCAGTAAGGGTACTATTCAGCTTCCCTGGAGCTAAAACAGCAATATTAGTCTGAGGCATGTAATGCACTGGTACTATTAATCTGTCAACCCCAAACATTTAATCAAACGATTGACTTGCTAAACCACAGAAATGCACAACAAATGACTTTGTGTCTTTTTTTCTACATGCAGACTCATGGTTTGAAGAGCTGTAAATCACTAGATCACTATTCTATAAATTACAAGTGTTTGAGCATGTAATTCACTATCATATGTGTGTATAACTTAATTCACTTTAACTGTGATGCATATTCCACATCTCTAAACATCTTAAAGTTGCATGCATTCTCCCCATTTATCCAGTTATAAGACAAATTCTCTTTATTTTTCAACCTCTGCATGAACTAGTCATTTAATCAATGGAGGAAACCCACTTCATGTTCAATGTCAAATAAAGTACACTGGATTAACATTATTATACATAGTATTCACTTGTTTTGTGAATACTATGTCTAATAATGTTAATCCAGTGTATCATCATCTTAATATTCCAGACCCAGCAACGGAGCAAATAATTATATGGTTTATAATAATAATATAAGTTGTAGACTTTCAGGTTCTGTGATATGTACAGTATGCTGATAAAGTATTTACAGTCTGTCATTTGTTACATGTCTGTATGTTATTGCTGTCGGTAAAGAGTAATTTGGACTTAAATTGTTGATGTTGCAAGGATTAATGCCTCTAATTAAACTGAGTGCAACACTGACTGCGTAGGCCTCATGTTAACACCATGGCCACAGAAAGCTTCTTCTGGGTTTTGCAATTATTATGGATAATTCACTGAAATGAATTGTCAATATAATATTGGGCTTCTATATACCCAAACCGCTTCAAATCACAAGAAAATATTTGAAGTAATAGTTATTTTCTCAATCCATTTAGGTAATTTCCTTACAAGGACATGTGTGCTGCAAACTAGCCAGACTGCTGTTAAACACATATTCATATTGCCTCTTGAATTTTGTAAAGTAATTTCTTACTCACCCTCTTGGAGATCCTTATAGCTCATTTTATCTTGGTGTTGAATTAGCATTTTAGCAAGTCTAGCAGGGGTGGAAACATCTGCACCAGAGGTCTGAGTGAACGGGCCAGATTTGATCTTCTTCTTAGTGTGCTGTTAAAATGATAAAAGAACAATGTAAACATGTCCCTTTCTGTATTTTTGAACTGAACTGAAAAGAAAAGAAGTTGACTCCAGTTGTGTCTGTAGTACTCATAATGTTATGGCACTGCATACCTTTTCTATGTTTGGAGCCACTTTAGGCTTTTGTTTGGGAGCAGCGGGCAGGAACACAACCCTTTCAGTTTTTAGGCCTTTGGCAACCATTTTAGCATTCTCTTCATTTTTGTCCTGTTGGCTAATTCAGAGGGAGGACCACGACACTTACTGCGTGCATACAGAGAACATGCTGTGGCAATATTACAGCTCTAGTAATTATACAATATAACAATATACAACTTACTATTGAACTTAAGTGCAATTTATACAAAATTTCAAAAGCCTTTAAACCCCACAGAAAGATTACTATGAAGATTCAAACTAACTGACAGTACTTTAGAGTCAAATAAGGAGAGCAGGATGCAGACAATGTGCAGATGAAGGGTTTTGAGGTGAACTGAGAGATGACCAGCTGTAGAGTGATTTCAGCCGTTCCGTACTGGTGTGGTGTGAATGTCACTGACAAGTCTGTCTTTCCATTGGCTGGGATGGCTCCTAGTAACACAAGCAGAACAAATTAAAGATTATTGCTGTGTATTTGCATCTTGTGTCTACAGATGGCCTCCCTACACTCAGATAGCAGTGAGAGACTGTTTTTAGGTTTCATAGAGGCAATAATGTAATGAAACATGCTGAAGATGATCATTATTATTTGTTGCACTTAACATTAATAGTAAGAAAATAAAAGCATTAATAACAATAGAATTCCATTCACATGCCTTACACAACCAGTTACTAGTTGAATGACATGGGCAGTCACCAGTCAATAATGTGTGCTACAAACAATCCGACAAAGATTCCAAGAAGTACATATTGCAATTTATTTTAAACACAATTTATTGGGCAAGAGACATCACCTGATAAAGGATGGATGCTGAACGCCTCGTGAGACTTCAAGCAGTGCACCTGGAACTCAAAGTCTACTGGACATCTGCAGCTCAGAGGAATCACATGAGTGGAGCTTTAAAGAACAAAAAGGATAAACATGACATCGAGGGTTTCCGTCGTCACAGTCGCACCTGACATTCCCCTGACCAACCACCAGAGGCCCTCACCTCCCACAGAAACGCCAGCCATCCCCACTCCACACCACCAGAGGTCCGTCCCCTGAGTACTAACACATCTGGGTCACCACACTCACCTGCACCTCATTTGTTTTGGTTTGCTGTTTCACTATAAAGGACACATGTTTCACACACACCAGTTGCGAAGTATTGCCACTCTAGCATTTACAATTCTGAGCATTTTTCATGTTTTGGATTATCTGGTTACGACCCCATATTTGGATTTTACGCTTTTGCCTTCTCCTTTCGGATTTGTCAGTCAGAGGTTACCAAGAGTAATATTGTAGAGGTATGTAAATTAGCAAAGGCAATGTCCGATGCCGTACTATGCTCTGGCCCTATCCCAATGTGATGTGGCGATATAACTTACAGCAGTTTACTGTCGCTGAACTGCTGGATGTCCACGTGATGCTCTGAAAACAACGTGGGCTTCATAGATAATTGGGCTACTATTGAGGGCAAGTTTGGCCTTTTAGGGTGGGATGGTATCCACCCAACTCGGGAAGATGCTGCTCTCATTTCTTGTAGCATAGGTCAAAGTCTTATGAAAGGCTTAGCTAATCGCTGACAATCCAGAGCCGGGGCCAGGCGGCAGACAAAAAGGCTAAACCGACAGTTTGCTAGCTGCCTTGAGACGTCACTCAGGTTCCACACTATTGAGACTGTGTCTGTCCCTTAAGCTAAACAAAAACATAGAAAATCTCAGAAAGTTTGTTTGGTAATCTAATTAACATAAAAACAATGAATACTAAAAACACTGCCTGCACTTTTGATTTAAAGCTAGGACTGCTAAATATTAGATCCCTTACATATAAAGTACTTGTTATAAATGAAATTATAACTGATTAGGGCTTTAATGCACTTTGTTTAACAGAGACTTGGATCAGACCAAATGAGTACGTAGTTCTAAATGAGGCTAGCCCCCCTGGATACAGCTATATACACCGCCCTTGTCCAATTGGCCGAGGAGGAGGCATTGCAACTATTTATAACGATACTCTAGGCATGACCGAGAAATATCAATACGAA
>JAOUQW010000023.1:5013425-5029684 GCA_028565825.1 Olivaichthys viedmensis
AACGCACCTGGAGCAGGGAGTGTTAAGGGCCATGATACAGCGCCCCTGGAGCAGGGAGGGTTAAAGGGCCATGATACAGCGCCCCTGGAACAGAGAGGGTTAAAGGGCCATGATGCAGCGCCCCTGGAGCAGGGAGGGTTAAAGGGCCATGATACAGCGCACCTGGAGCAGGGAGGGTTAAAGGGCCTTGCTCAAGGGTCCAACAGTGGCAGCTTGGTGGAGCTGAGGTTTGAATCCCATGACCTTCTGATCAGTAGTCCAGTGCCCTAACCACTGAGCCACCACTGCCTTAAGAGGCATATTCAGCGTCCTCAGTTCATAAGCCAACTCTTACAAGTGTAATGGGTACCAATCTCAAGAGTTTAGGATCCATCGGTAGCTTGATATATAGATATATAGAGGGTATAGATATACTGCTGGTGATTTTAGAGGAATGCTTGGAAGAAATGTGCAACACCGTATTGATGGGTGATATGAAGATTATGCCACCATTTTAGGATTATCGCCAGTAGTTCTAAAAGACTGGCCAATGATTAATAAAAAACGGTGAGATTAGGAACAATTGTAGAGAGCCTTTTAATAACCACTACCAGTGGTGGCGAAACTGCAAAGTAGCATAGTAGCTGATTGGATGGTAGTCCTTTATGTCGTTATCTTTTTTTAAGCCACTTTTTAATTTTTCCTCTTGGCCCTTACTGAATAAAAAGTCACTCAACGTACAGTTTTTTTTTTAAACTTCGTTTAATGCGGCACCGGTTTTGGTGGTGCATTGTGTCTGTCTGTGGTTTGCTACAAGCCCCATGGCAGGACTATACAACCATCTAGAAAAGGTTGCAAAAAAAGATCAGAAAATTGTCCTCGAAGAACTGAAGTTGTACTCCTCCGATTGGACTCAGATTAGAGAAACAATCCACTGCTCTTTTAGACCTGGAAATCTTATAATCTTACTAATAACATCCTTTTACTGTCCTGGAAATGTGCCCTTTTAATAAATAGGAAGAATAACAGGTTTACCTGCTTTGCGGAGTTCATGTTGGTGCCTGCCTGCCCTGTGATTTGTTGAAACCAAATTGTGGTGTTTTCATACTTCAGGAAATGATGATAGTGACTCCAGATGACTCCAGATCCTGTTTTCTGAATGACTGTGGGGTTTCATAAATCAGAGTACACAAAGTAAATGCTTACTATATACTGGGACATTCACCTCCACAACAATGAAGACATTTTCATATTTCCTCAAACCTATATTTTGTTATATTTTGTTGGGTGTTGGATAAAGAGTGGATTTTTTTTGTTTACCTTGTGCATGGAATGACCCTCTATTTAAGCTTTATACAGTAATATAATACTACTACTACTACTACTATTATTATTATTATTATTGTTGTTGTTGTTGTTATTATAGCACCATTTAATATCCAAAGGACGATTTACACAGGTAATCACAAACGTAATACAAGCAAGTCAAGACAAATGTTATACAGGACACAAAGAGATGATGCAAGGTTCTTCTTCCAGGTTGTTCGACATCTGAAAGACATGGACCCCTGTCGGCTATCCCAGATTGCGGCATACACAGTGGGCCCGTCACCCACTACGATGAACTGGTGCGCTCTGGGTCGCTTCATGAGGACAGTCAGCAGAAAGCTGCACTTTGGCAGCTTGAGCAGTTGCATGGAGTGATGGCAGGATATACCAACCTTCCTCTTTCTCTCCCGCAGCTAAAGAGCAGGAAAGACAATCGCTTAAGTGGTAAAGTGCCCAAAATCTCCAAACCGGAAAATAGACTTAAGACAGAGGAAAGGGTAAAAAATGCACAAGTGGGACATGGAGAAACTGAAGAAGTTGCCTCGAGGAAAGAAGGAGAGGAAGAAGAGGAATGCGATGCAGAAAAGGTATGTGTTGTGAATTTGTTGTTTTTCTAGGTTAAAGGGCGCTGTTCTGCAGTTTTGTGGGTGTGTGGGGTATGTAGGAGGGGGCAAGTTCAAGCACAGAGCTCTCTGAATCACAGCACTGAGTCCCCACTGAGACAGACGGGTGTTTCCCCAACAAACAGTTCAGATTTCCTTACTGGTATACCGTCTGCACACACATTGTTTGACAAGTTTTTTGTTTTTTTTAGCTTTAATCTGCCTTATTTTTTTAAGCTATTCTGGGTTTGTACAGCTTTTTAAATGTGAAATTCAAGCATTTTTTCCAGCATTTTTAAGGTTGATAATCAGACTTTTTCCAGTATAATGCAGATCAACATTTAAACTTAATATACGTCACATGGTGTTGGTGGAAATTAATGTGACCTGTTTTAAACCTGTTTGTTTTCTTTGGTTTGACATCGCTCTCTCCTGAGTGTGTGTGTGTGTGTGAGTGACAGCGTGTGATTTTGTGTAAGCCCGTTCTGTGTGTATCCCCTTTGTGTATGAGTAACTAATTCTGAGTGCATGTGTGTGAGAAGGAGAGAGAGGAGGGGAGGGAGATGCTTGTAGTAAATAAATAGATTTTTGTAATTTATGAATTTTAACAGGGTGACCAGTTCTATGAGGTAAAGGCCTTGCAGAGTGATAATGTTTTTATTATCTATAATAATTGTCACCTAGTCTTAAAAATCACTCCCACAGACCCAAAATACATATTTGTCATTACAAAAATGAGACCGTAAGCTTTCTAATGACATCAAAATAATTGATGGTCTCCTCCAAATATCAGGAGTTAGATGAGCTCTTTAATTACAAGTGTACGCCTAGTTGATGGGTCATTTGATGACTGACTAATTAAACAAGAACTCACAACTTGGGCTGTAACTGGTATTTAATAAGTTAACTTTCTGCTGATAATTTCATTATTCGTTTATTTGGTTATAATTTCCGACATATTCATAAATGGGAGAGCTTAAAGACCAGGCAGTGGCTAAAATTCCTAACTTGTTAAATAATGTTAGGTCCTGAATGAGTCTGTTTGTAATATGCATTATTTTATTTCAGTGCTCCAAAGTGTTGTAATGCTTTTGTAGGCTATTTTAGCACAATCTATAAATGTCAATATATGGTCGATTGTTTTCTTGCAGGATTTGCAGTATGCTCTCAGAGTGTTCGACAGACTAAACTTTAATTTTCTAGCCAATTTAATTTGAACTGGAAGTCGGGTGTAGGCCTGCCGCATAACATGCCCAGGCCCGGGACAAAGCCTATGTTTCTGACCAACATACACTAGCGTTCAAAAGTTTAGAATCGCTGCTCAAAACTTTGGAATCAATGTTGTCAGTGATTTAAACTCCATTTTGTTTCAGATGCATCTATAAAATCATTGTAATATGATTCTAGTGTTATGCACTTAGGTTTCAAATCATTTGTAGAAAGCTGTGAAAACATTATGTGTCCAGAATGATGACTCCAAAATGACTATAAGAGCTTTATAGCCTCAAGAGTGATGTTAATAAAAAAATTCATATATATTTTTTGGAAAGCAGTGATGAATTTTGAAGTGGAGACTTTAATAATATACTGGAATTATCTATGTATAGTAATTTCTCCTTTATCATTACATTTTTATCATTTAACTTATCATAACGACTTCCCCAAAATACTTTAAATACCAAACAAAACCTCTAAAAATACATTTTGGTGTCTGGTTTATATTAGATATATTAGATCTACTACATTGTATAAGAGTTTAGTGATTAGAATAATAACTGTTCATAAAATATCGCAGCTGATTCCAAACTATGAACGCTAGTAGATTTTGATCAAATGTCACGCTGTGTCGAGGGATTGATGGACACATTTGCAAAGCTGCTTAACAAAATAACTTTATTTATTCTAGACATTCAACATCTAACATCAAATACCAGCAGGTAACACAAAACATGACATTGAACATTCACTCACACAGGACACCGAAGCACACCGGATTTAAATATAAACACTGATTGGGGACAGACACGACACAGCTGCGGAAACAGGTGATTAACATAATACACACAAACGTCCACAAACGCACATGGTGCTGGTTGTCCTGGCGACCGCGCCGCTTGGTCATGCGCACTGCCGTGCGAGGCGACGCGTTCATGACAGAACCCCACCCTTATATGTGCGGCTCCCGCAGCACACATACGAGCTCCTCAGGGGGTCCCCCGGACCTGTGAGCTCAAAGTCCACGTCCGGGTGGATGCACGGAAGCCGGCATTGCCCGGGGGACCACCCGACGTCCCCAGCGAAGCTAGGGGGTGGAGCAGACTCCAACCTCACGGGCAGGAGGCGGGAGTGGAGGGATAACCTCGTCTGCGCAGGCGTGCCACGGAGCGATGATCGCGTCCGCGAAGGTGGGGGACGGAGCGATGATCTCGTTTGAGAAGGCGGGCGGCAGAACGACCTCAGTGCAGGCCTCCGGTGGTGCAAGGATGACCATGGCACTGGCCTCCGTCGGTGAAGGGACAACCACGGCGTTGGCCTCCGGCAGTGCAGGGACGACCACGGCACTGGCCTCCGGCGGTGCAGGGACGACCACGGTGCTGGCCTCTGGCGGTGCACCGAACTGGGGCATGCCTTCTGTCTTGGCGACCGCACCGCTCGGCCATGCGCACCGCCGTGCGAGGCGGCGTGCTCTTGACATCAAATAGGCCTGTTCCACATGTCAATGAATCCCCTGAGCCCTCACTTGACCTGGGCTCGGACAACTTCCGAGGGTGTTATGGTGTAATAATTTGATACTTGTAAATGGCACCTGCTACCTGCCAATATGCTTTACATCCAGTGGTAAGATCAAAAAGGCTAAAATTACAATCAACTCAGTGCATTTCAAACCAAATCTTTGTAATTCAGGCATTTCTAAAGTTATTCTTAATTTTATAAATTTAGTTTATGAATATAACCATTTGGGACAATGAATTTGAGTAAGCAGACTTTTCAAGGTTTTTCTGCATTATTTTAAGAAACTTAAGTTTTAGTAATTTTGGCAGAAGATCATGGTCTTCAGTAAAAAGTTAATTCTCGAGCAGAGGCTTGCGAACAGAGAGCACAGGAGCAAGAAAGGGTGAATGGGTAAACCTTTATTCTACTCACCAATGTCTAAAAAACGTTTACGAACTAAAAGTCTCCTAGCTGGCTTCTATGAAAAGCTGCTAGCTATTTTTTATAGTTCACCTCTAACTGATTGCTAGCAGCTAACGTTAGCTTCCTATTTAGACACTAAGCAGTGGGTTTGAAATGTCAGTGTTTACTTCTTCCAGTGTGTGACATTAGCTAAGGCATTTAGTAAGAGCTGATCAGCATTCTGTAACATTACAGTATTTGTGAAATCACCAAACATGCCGGAGTCATAAGTCTGCGCTGCTAGTTAGGTAGCAAGCTAATATCTCTAGTTTGTTTAGCTATATAAACTACCTTGAAGTTTGAAATGCAACTTACATTATTTTTGGGACATGCACAATCAACGTGGCAAATAAACGCAGGATGCGCATGGCGGCCGTCTTGCATATACATGCGCGTAATTAAGAGCAAGTATAACCCCGGCTTAAGGGTTGGGGGCATTTCCAATTTGACTATTAATAGTATCTGGATTTCTTGATGAGGGTCAGAGTGTAGGCACTTCTATGCGTCTTTTTTGTGTGGAACCGCCACGTCAAGCAATTATGGGGAACACACTGAATGTAGATTGAATAAACGTTTAATGGAGTAAAATGTCACTAGTGATGGAACTAATAAAAGTTTTGCTTTGTGTTCTTATTGCGAAAGGGTTATTAAATCTATTCTCCAATGGATGTAAGCCTTGTTTCGAATGCAGAGCCGACTTAAGAACAATTCCTGTGCTGTGTTGAGCGATTGGAAAACAGAACTCTTACACATGACAGTGCTGGCATGTGATCTTTTGGCCACCGGTTTTCCGACAGCGCTCCATAAAAGAGTGGAGGATGAGTCCATCTTGAGGAACACTCACTCTTTCAGTCACCTTGCTGTGTTTGGCCACTCTAGCATGACTGGGGTGCTGGGAGTTCTGAAAGTCAGCGAGAAGTCACAAGGCTGTCATCCACTTCATCACTCAGCCGCTACTACAGCCCAGAAAAGAAGGAGATAGGAAGAAAGAGGGATCCTGATGCTGGTTCTTTATGTTAACTAAATAATCTTTTGTCTGTTTTTTCGTCTGTCAGGTTATAACAACCCATCTGGCCATTCTTTCATACTGTTGAGTGGAAACGTTTGCATACCCTGAAGACCATATTAAGAAGACAAAAACAAATTGTTTATACCAACATGACGTTTAGGCCCTGAATTACTAAGATCCCAAATAACGAGTTCCAAAATGTCGTGTGCAGTTGGATAAATTGCGCGCTCAGTTAGTGGGGGTGTTGCGTGTGATTAACAAAGAATAATTGCAAAGTCACATGCAAAGTAGGGGGAGAAAACAATATTTAAATTAGTCTTTTGCATGTTATTTGTTCTCAGTAGATGTGCCGAATTTGGATCGAGACTCCCGGAAGAGTGAAACTGAAACTTCATTCTGAGAAAGTTTGAAATTATTTTGAGATACCAATTTTGATCAACTTTCTCATTATCAAAACTTTGCGCACACAATCATCGTTCACATGAATAAATGAATTTATTTGCATAGACACCGCCCTGTATTTTGCATTTTAAGGTAGAAATGCCCCAAATTGCATACCGATTAGGGAAAACAAGCAAAACGGACGTGCAATGTTGTCTGTTTGAAAGAAGCAATCCTCCATAGACCCTGTTAGTAAATCAGCTTGCACATGTTTTTGCAGGTGTTATCAAGTTTGCACTTGTTTTTACACACGCAGACCTTTAGTAAATCAGGGCCTTAGGGTGTTAGGTTTTTTAAGATGTTCCTTTATTATTACAAGTAACAAAAATGGTCAAATAGTGCATGTTAATGACAAATGTCAATTTGTTTTTGACAATTTGTCAAAAACAAATTGATGTCAGTTCAAAAGTTTGCATCTCCTTTTCCTCCAACCTCCTTTGCATCCTCTGTATCGCTTTTTGGATCATCTCAGTTGTTATGGTCACATCTCATTCTTACAGACACCTCTGCTCTAACTCTGCTAGCCTACTTGGCCAATCTTTGCCTCTTCTTCTTGACAAATCTGTTATAATTATACCAGCTATCACACACTGCTTACTTCAGATCCGAGAGGGTCATGGAAAAACTTTACATTCTTTCTTTTCAAAATATTTTTATTGTTGATTTTTGACTTATGTTTTGAATTGTTGTCATGTTGCAGGATACACCCACATTATCCCCCCCACCCTTTTTTTTTTTTGAGAGAGAGATCAATTGTAGAAAAGAGGAACATTTTTCACCCAGAAACCATGGGGGATGCAAACTTTTACCTGTAGATGAGTCTGTAACAGTACCATCTCTGCTGTGCCTTTTGTGTTCACATTTCTAGTTTAACTAAAAAATATATTTGAAAACAATTGTGCAACCTGTAGGCCTTTATTGTAGGTTATGGAAGACTGGTATGGTGTAATATTCATTGGAAGATTTATTGAATTTATATTCATGAATTTGATCATCTGTTGTCTCACAGCATCCACCTCCCCCTCGTGGATGCTACATTCATGGTGGTGTTGGTGAGTTAAAAAAAACTCTTCAAGTAGAGCAATTATAATATCAGCCATTAAAGATGCATTAAAACACAAAACTTTGATCAGCAATACAATAAGACGCATAATTACAAGTCATTCTGTATTAGAGTGTCACTGCAGTAGATCAGCAAGAGTGCATTTGTTAATATCTCTCTGCATCACTGTATGCTGAATTGGTTCTGTAATGCAAAGTGGAAAACATTAGCGATGTGTGCTTTTTATTTTCAGGCACTGGAAAAACGATGCTGATGGACCTGTTTTACTCTCACGTGAAAAACGAGAGGAAAAAAAGGCTTCATTTTAACACCTTCATGTTAGACATACATAGAAGTAAGTTCTCCATACTGATACTTTATATTTGTAGCTCACTAAAATACTGTGATAAGGAAATCTGAAATACAGTGGTTATAAGATTAACGTCATGTCCTACTGGTATAGATTATGGCATCACTCATCCCTTGTAATATGCTGCAGGATTCTTAATACAGGGTTGTTTACTTTTTAAAGAACAAAAAAATCAGAGTGAATTTCTATAGGTATATGGTTATCATGCTGTGAATTTTCATACCGTTCCTCCCCATTCACTAAATGTGAAGCCATACAGTATAAAATAAATTAGTGTTCAAAGGGATTACTAAAAGTACTTGACATATTATTTAATGTGACCATTATATGCTGTTTCCTAAGCCCAAGCTCAGGCTATTTTCTCTTTTTATTTTCTTTCCTGTCGTTACTGAGAGCGACTTTGAATATTTGGTTTTAGGGATCCACCGACTGAAAAAGACTCTGCCGAAACGAAGGTTGGGCGAAATGACAACGTACGACCCCATCTTCCCTGTTGCCATGGAGATCGGTGCGGAAACCTGCCTCTTATGCCTGGATGAGTTTCAGGTGAGGAGGGTGGCGGGCTGAGGAGTTGCAGAAGGTGCTCAGGGCTCAGCGTGGGTGGAGGCGATCAACAGGTGTTGCGAATCAAGAACTAAAAAACACAAAGCCAATTTGTTAATTCGTTAGCATGGAAATAACAACATTGAAATGCAAAATAAACTGTGTGCGCTGTATAATGTACCATTGATACTACTACTCTACATATCAGTTTCCTCCCATCAGAGATCGTATATCTCCACACGCTGGTGGTTTTCTTGATTTCTCCTCGAATGCTCACCAGTAAATGGGCAGCTATAATCAGTAAAATTCTGAGATGTTGAGAGGCAGCATGAAATGATTGTTTAAAAAAGGATGCAATCACACATCACATGTGTAATGCTTAACCAAAACCTCTTGATAGTGGGATGGTCTAAAACAGCTAAGAAAGGATAGACTGTTATAGTGAGACTTTGCACAAGAATTTGCAGAATGCCTTCGAAAGCCACAAGCGACGTCCTGTTAACCGTTTTCTTCTGTTGGGCCTAATTTACGTGATGTGGCACAAAAATACAAGTGGATGAGTGTGTGAAGCTTTTAAAGGCAGTAGACATGTATCCAAAGACCAAGGTTGTTGTTTATGAAGCAAAATGAGTTCATAACTGAATGTAAAAAGGACAACTTTGTACATTTTGGAGCCATCTAGTGGAGTCTAACCCCTAAATACAAACACTATCACATCACCAGAGGTAATCCAGTAAAGCAAGGTGACTTATTGAACATAAAACTCTTTCTAATAGAAAAAAATAACAAGGGAGTGCCATGCACAAATGCAGTAATGTAGCCGAGCTGAGACGTTGGGTATGTGCTTCTTAAAAGAAGTCCATCGTTATCAGGTGTAATCAGTAAAGCTGCATCTGCATGGTGTCTATTACAAACTAAGGTTTTCCATGAGCGGGTCTTTCAGAGGGTGTCCACATCAGGACTGACATGCCCAGTCATTATTAGCTTTTTAATTTCTATACACATGGCTTGTATAAATCTCCCATAATCAAGCGTGTATGCATGTACACACACACAGACGCACTCCTGTTCTCACTCTTTGCATCTGTCAGGATCAAGGGCCGCTCTTTTCATTAGCGCCTTTTAAAAGTGAAATGTTTACCCCAAGCCAGATATTCCACTGTGTGCGTGTCTGTCGCACGTCATTGCCCGTGCGCTCGGCTTTCCTGCACTTGTGGATCGCGGCGAGCGCCAACGCAGAACTCTCGTACCCGTGTTTTGTTTGGGATACATAAATTAGGAGCCTGATGGACCCTTACCAATCAGGAGCCGCGGCCACTTAGGCATGTAAATGAGGCATCGGGTTTCAGTCGGCCCCTCTTGCTTCCTTAAGTGAAGGGGTAATGGAGAACAGCCGTGGCGGGTCGCGCGCATCCTCGCCTCTTAAATGCTAATGAAATTTCTTCGTTCTCTTCATTAGTCTGCCGTCATTATCAGTAATTTGTAGTCTTCCCCTTTTTGTCCCCCATCCGCTGCCTTAATGAAGGCGGGGTATTGAGAGAAGGGCCAAGAGAGATATAGAGGTAGAGAGAGGGGAGGAGGGAAAGGAAGAAGGGGAGTAGCAACCGCTCAAGGCATTGTCTCGGCCTTCGGTCCGAAATTACTCATTGCCGGATTCGAGTAAGTAAAGGTTTAAGATCAAAAGAGTGCAATTTGGCACCCGTGTGCGCCGCACAAAAGTGACTCTTCGCCGGCGTAATTGGATGCTCATTTGAATATTTGCGCCGTTGTTTTTGAGGTCGTCCTCGACGACGCCGCGGCTTTCTTCTGCTCAAACGGGCAATCAATACCCCCCCCCCCGACTCTGAGTGTGTGTTTGTGCATGCATGTGTGCCATGTTGCCTGCGTGACAAACAAAACAAAACAAAAAACAAATCCAAGAAGGATGAAAAGGTCATAATTAAATGACTCTTTTGAAATGGGCCATAGAAAGAAAAGGCGGTTAAAGGACATGTGATCCAATTTAGGCAGCAGCACCTCAGCTTTGTAGCACGCCCCCTCACGCTCAACACACACACTCACCCAAAAGTACAGATGCTAATGGGGTTAGATTAAGGGCCTAAGGTTTAATATGCAAAAAAGAGAGCACTTCAGTGTAAGAAGAACAACATATGCTGGGGGTATGGCTGTCATAAGTGTCTCCCTTTGACAAATAATGTCTGTCAGTGTGTGAGGGCGGTCTACTACATGACAAAAACACGTCCGGTCCCCAGTTCTCCACGGAAAAGCGCTAAACTGAAGCGCTAATGAAAATGTACAGTAGGCCATGGTAGGACAGAAACCTGAAGAATCTGTGATATTTCACTGAAGGACATCATTAAACTTAAAATGCACTCACTATAGACTGAGGTCAGGGACACACAAAAATATCGAGAGGATATTAAACACAAAAGATTTCAGGAATGGATAGAGGAAGATACCTAGAAAAAAAAGAGAGAGCAAGCGAGATGGAGGGAATACGAAAGCGAGAGGATCTCATTGTAGGTTATTGACTAAAGGGCTCCTCTTGTTCACGGAGGGTCAGCAGCTCCTGTGTTTTTGCAGATGTGTGTGAGGCGACAGCTCGCTGCTGTGAAAAAGGCAACGTTTAAATGATAATAATGACAATGACGATGATGAGAATGATAATGAAAGAACCACTCGTCCCCCCTCGCTGCCGAGATTCAGGGACAGCCATGCCAGGCCCTTAAGAGCACAATGAAAATGCATCTGTGTGTGTGTGTGTGTGTGTGTGTCTGTACATATGTGTGTATGTGTGGCCATCTGGCTGCCATTGTGCCACTGATTTTGCCTCATATTGCTCTGTTTATTTATTTATTTATTTATTCATTTATTTATCATTTTCATTCCCTGGCTTTGTCCGGCCGCGCTGACTTGATTAGCTCATCTGAGCCACCTCGAGACACTCGTCCTCATCTCCGGCAGAAAGCTGCAGCTCTGTGTGGCCATTTTGCCGTCAGGTGGAGCGGCTTTGTGTTTGTGTGTGGTGGTCAATGGACGTTGGCCAAGGCTCGCAATCTGAAATGTAACAACACCTGGCATTCATTCATTCACGTGTACATACACAATCACAATCGTGGTAATTAGCTCAAAGAAGCGGTCTTTGCTCATCCTCAGCCCGTCCACCTGGGTCTGCTCCCATGGGAGAAACACAAAACCACAAAACCACAAAAAAAAAATGCTGCATTGGCTTTGGGCCAAGGGTCAAGGAAGGTAATTTCTAGCTCAGTCAATTCAGAGGATTTATTTAATTAAACGCCCCTGTAAAGAAATAGTCAACTGTATTTTGTTTTCTGTGAGATGGATTTGAAACTGATTCAGCCTTGGATGGGGCTCTCTCTCTTTGTTTGATTAGGTGGTGGACGTAGCCAATGCCATGATTCTGAAGCAGCTTTTTGAGGGCTTGTTTTCATGTGGCGTGGTGCTGGTGGCCACCTCTAACCGACCGCCAGAAGGTAAGGAGCTGAATAGCTTTCAGGATAATATTCCACTGACCCTTATCATAGGGTATGGGCAAATATTAAATACTTTGGTACATTTTTACAGTGTACTATTATTAAGTACATATATCATACTGTATACTGAACGTATACAGAAAACCAGAAAATTTACTACTTTATATACTATCATATACTAGTTCTGTATTAGACTAAATTGGGACAAAAAGTATACTTGTAAGTAAACTTATTTTTTTGAGTTTACTGAAGAACACTTTAAAAATAATATTACTCCACTAGCCATATAGTTATTAATGACTGTATTAATGACATATATATTAAATGAAAGTAAACTTAAAAAAAAAAAAAAAGATGTGATTTTAATAAATCAATCGCAAGTTCTTCCTCTAACACACGAAAGCTACCATTTTAGGAGGGTAAGGGTGCTTCCTCTGGGGACACATGAAGCTGACGGATCTTTTTGAACCGAGAGTGGAAAGCTGTCCTTGCTATGGCATCGCAGGGATTCGAACTCGCAATCTCCTGAAAACAGGCAGAACGTTTAGACCGTCATGCCAGTCGTTCTTCTTTTGCTCACTGGTTAGTTTCATGAGTCAGGTCACCTTTATTTATAAAGCACATTTAAAGACAGCAAATTCAAGCTGGTATCTGCTGTAATTAAGTTTTTATAGAAGCACTAAAAGTATATCTCCATAGAAGGATCTGCAGTGCTCTATCCAGAAATAACAATTATAAGAACACTGTCAAAAGATTGCAGAAAGATACATAAATCTGTACATGTGGATTTTCTAATTGCTGCTTAATGTGGCAATCTGTTTCTGTGTTAATGGTTATGTCAAGAGCTGGACCTATATCAGCAGAATATCTCTATTGTGCTAAAGAAACTGATTTTAGGCCTGAAGGAAATATTAAGCTGTGTACAAACTCAAATGTTTTGTTCCTCTGTATTGGAGACTTGACACATCCTTAACACATGCCTACAGTTCTGCTCCGTAAACTTGACATTTCCGGTCCGGGCTATTGTATTGCAGAACATAGAAGCGAAACATGACATTTGATCTGCTGTTGGTCCTGAATATACTGTGTACACAAAAGTGTATTTCTCATACTGACCCTTGTCACCTGCACAGCTCGTATGACCTCACTACTTTTTCACTTTGTATTGTCTGGACACAATTGTCTACAATGGCTTGCCCTCTCTCTCCTGTGCTGCGTTTTTGTTGGCTGAACAAAGTCAAACATGTTCCTAAAGCTCCACGGCCTTCTCGTGTTCTTAATCCAATACCAAACACTCTCGTATGTCAGCATCTCGTTTCCTTTCAGTACCTTTTGTTCTGCTCATCTAGCCTTTTCACCCCAAACTTAGTTCACCGTGCATGAAGTTGCCATGTCATGATTCTTCCTCTCAATCATTATCCTTTTTTTCACTTTATTCACCGGTCACAAGAGGAAGATTGAAATGATATTAACCAGGCTCTTTCTTGCTCCTTCATGATTTCAGTTGAATGAAGTGTGAATTCTCTCTGGAGCTTGTATTTCTGTCAGATAGGGACTTTTATAGACCAACAGCTGTGCGCTTTTTCACACCTTCTCCATGAGAGAGGTGGAGAGAAAAACAGAGGTGGAGAGACAAGGTCGCTTTGAAGTTTCACACCAATTTATACATCACATTCAATTACCATTTACACCTGAACGCTCAGTACAAAACCTCGACACCGTCACCATCAAAGTCTCTTTGCTTCCACGGCGTTTGTCATAAAGCACACAAGAGCATCGCAAACCGCCAGCAGTTACTCTTTAATCCCTTTCTCCACCTAGCCCTCGTTCTTTTCCTGGTTGTTGATTGAACAGTTGCTATTTTGTCATGGCTGTGATGTTACATTAACGTAGAGAGCGTTAGTGAGCGATAAGGAGAGCGATCGAGTCAGTCATCCTGTCATCTCTCCCCTCTCCCTTGCTTTCTCAGAGTGCTGCTAAATGTCCTGTTGCATGAAGTGGCCTTGTGCATGGAGCGCTTACATAAAGAGACTCTCTTACAACATTAACCAGCCACCGAGTACAAAGCACACGCTAAAACGTAATAGCCAGCTTATTTAATTTTAATTAGGGCGACTAATGGAAGGGCTTACATGAAAGGCGGGGAACGAGATGATGGAAAGGCATGGTGGGAAAGAGCTGGCAAAGAGGCTGGAGCTTTTGAACCTCATCTTGGAGATGCTCTTTTCCACGCTTCCGTCAGGAGCGATTGCTTCACCTTTATCTTCAGGGCCTCTCAGAAGAAGTGATGGAGGTTGAGAAGCAAAAGAAGGAGGGATGATGCTCAATCACTCTGATGTGTACCTCATCATGCATCCTTAGTGTGACTTAAAAAAAATACCATTCAGCTGTTGAGCAACATGCTTCAAATACTTTCTCTCTATTAGGATGCCAGTTTTGTTATAGTTCTGATAGTTGCTGTATTGTTGTAGTTCTGAATGTTTTGAATGTTTCAATCAGGTTTCAACTTGAAATCACCTTGAAAATGAAGGAGGTGGACGACATCTTGCAAGATAATTATACCGTGTTGAGTCACTACATATACAGTACATCAACTACTTTTTGTCTAGAAACTAAAAGTGTCTGCTCACCCAGACAATCGACCTAAGTTGATCGCCAAGGCAACTAGTCAAATATCACTGCTCTCATTTGCATAGGTCCAGAAGTGCCGACGTAGAAAAAAAAAAAAAAAAAAATAGGCATCCAAAAGTTATCTGACTTTGTATAACGTATAAATAAAGTTAGTCAAGCTACGCAAATCCAAGCTATAGTATGGGCTTTTCCTTTTTAAGTCAGTAGTTGAGGTACTGAAAGTTAATACTGCACTTATTCAAAGGTGGGCCAGTGGTTAAAAAAGAAAACTGCACACTATCTGCAACTTTTTTTTAAAGAAGAGAGAATCCACGGCTTTCATGAATTGTTATCGATTACAGTGTATCTCTAAACAAGTCACCAATAATAGTATCTCATCATCCTCTCTTTTACGTTCTGGGGTGTGTGTGTGTGTTAGCAGGGTTTATAATGCCTGTGGGGCTAATTGAAGTCTCTATTCAATACGTCGTTGGTCCATTGTCTGTGCTGAAAGAGGGAGACTTCTTCTCCTGAGCTCATTGTTAGGGAATGTAATGAATTTCATGTGCCGTTGTTCTCCTGCGCTGCACAGAGAAATCATTTTCTGTCTCTCCTCATCCCTTTTGTCCCTCCTCCCCTTCCTGGCTTCACTTCATCAATAGACACTTTATTTGCCAATCACTGGAGGAAAATGACATTATGAGGAGGCTAAAGAGTGGAGCTAATAATAACCAGCCTGACTGTCTCTCTCTCTGTGTGTGTGTGTGTGTGTGTGTGTGTGTGTGTGTGTGTGTGTATCTCAGAACTCTACAAAAACGGGCTTCAGAGGGCTGCTTTTGTGCCTTTCATTGGCGCGCTCAAGGTAAAGACAAAGTTAATTTATTTATCCTTTTATACTATTTTTCTCCCCCTCTCTTCATGTTGCCCAACCTATTTGTCCAGTTTTTGATGTATTTTATACTTGGTGTAAAACGCCACCCCAGTGCAAGTATGCAAAAACGCACAACACAGAAAAGGCACCTTTGATCATATGTGGAGAAGCGAGTGAATATGAGAGACCGAGAGAAAGAGAAGAAGAAAAGAGAGAGGTGGATACAATAAGACTCGTTGAGAGAGAGAGTGAGAGAAAGCTGTTTAATGACGAGTGTGGGTTGGCTGGAATGAAGCCGCCTGCTTGCATTTCAAAGTGAGGACTGTCACAGATGGCCTGGACGCTCTGATCTGCTTTTGTAATTTAATAGCATCATTGTAAGCAGGTATTGGCATTATCCCGTGCGCTATCTGGGTAATTACCACAGTTCTGCCACAGGCCGTCATAAATAATCAGAGCCTTATTTCCAGGCATTTTTGCAGCAGCCCACATTCTTGCACATTTGACAGGCATTAATGGATACACTCAAGAAACGGTTAGTTTGATGATACGTAATGTGCAGGTTAAGTGGGAGAACCTAACATTTTTGAGTTTCCCCTTTTTCACACATGCTCTGTGCTGAAAGCTGGTAGAAATAATAATGTATAAAACTAAATCAGCTTTATTCTCAATCAAATCACTACAATAAAGTATATTAGGTTTACACAGCTTTTAAATGTACAGTGGGGTCCAAAAGTCTGAGAGCACATTGAAAATCCAGCACCATGTTTCACTGTTGTTTTGATCCACTGTGGT
>JAOUQW010000023.1:5029784-5042901 GCA_028565825.1 Olivaichthys viedmensis
GGTAGGTAGATCAGTTCAGTTTTGTCAAGGTTGAGTTTCAGATGATGGGTTGTCATCCAGGAGGAGATGTCAGAAAGCAGTACGATATCTTCTGAGAAACCTGGGAGGTGGATGGAGGGTATGAAAAGTAAAGTTATGTGTCGTCGGCGTAAAACTGATAGAAGAATCCATGAAACCGTATCACTGATCCCAGAGATTGAGCTGAGAACTGAGCCCTGGGGGACTCCGGTGATGAGGCTATGATGTGACGACACTGACCCTCTCCAAGCTATGTGGTAGGATCAATCCTGTAGGAACGATGAGAACCAGGTAGCTCCCAATTCCCAATTCAGAAAGAGTGGAAATGAGGATCTGGTGATTACCGTGGAAAATAGATAGGCAGCAGATAGGTCCAGGAGGATGAGGACAGAGGACATAGAGTTCTCCTTGAAAATATAACTTTATTAAGCACGGGACAGCAAAAAAATAAAAAATAAGAATAGGCTTGTAATCTCTTGTTCAAAAATACTTTAACAGTATTAAAATCTGAATATACTGTATGTTACAGAAATTTTGTCCCCAAAAACTCAATTTGTTGTCCAAAGGATATCACAAAAAAATATTTAAAAAATGACCCCAAAAAAACCCCCAAAGAAAACCCCAAATTATATATTTTTTAAAAACACTACAATAACCCTCACTCCAATGTGTACACACAGATTCTCTTTTGCCCGATGGGCATAACCAAATGTTTACTGGGAACCTTAAGCCTATGAATTCAGGTACAAAAAGTTTTAGAAATTATCCATTTGGCTCTACATTCGTATTGAGTGATAGTAGGCAAAAAAAGAAAAAAAAGAATTTAACAACCCAATAAGACAAAAGAGAACACAAAAAAAAAAACAAAGCAAAACTAAATTGGATTAAACAGTGGCTGGCACCAAACTACCAGGCATTACTGCTGAAAGAAGAGAGAAAACTACTGATTAGAAGTCTCCCATTTCTGCTTACAGCATTAGCGCTCTCTCTCTCTTCACTTCCCTTAAAGCTATAGCTACGGGTTCAGACAGTTCATCAGAGAAAAAAATGCCAGAGGCCTTCACTGAACTGTTGGAATGTCCAGATGGTGTCCCACTTGCGTAGCTCAGTGGCACGTGAAGTGGAACATACCTTAAAGGCAAAGTGTGGGATACAGTAATATCTGATCTATAGACAGTCTGAGCTACATACAGTGTGGGATTGAGTGACATCTAAATGTCATAAGATAGCGATGGATAACCACAACTCACCAGTTGTGTACCAAAAAGTCCACCATGTGCAGTGAGCTCCGGTCAGCCAATAATACAGCTAGATGCAGTGCGGTCTCCCGTTTTTCCTTGAAGGAGAAGAGACACAACAAATCATAACATTGACTGTCTAAGTCAACCATGTTGGTGGTAGTGGCTCATTAACACTGACATTCTCTTGTTAGCTCTTTTTCTCTTTTGAGAAAAGGGTCTGAAACCAGGCCTCCAACTTGGAGAAGTGAAGCATCCTGCATATACAAGGCAGTCAAAAGCAGTGTTATCAATATGGGGAATTTGTCACCAAATTTAGCTACTTTTTGCTAGTCACTGCGACTTTTTAAAATGTTTTGTGACAAGGAGCTATTTTAGCTTTTTTTTTTTTTTACAAAACACTACCTACATATTTTTCCAATGGGTTAAACGTCCACGACCTTCCGTACAAGTATTTGTTGATCCCCTACACAAACTTTTCCCCAGCCAAGCAATGTAATTTTGTATTCCATCAATCACTGTGTAGTGCTGAACGCTGAGTTTGCGCTCTCAGGTCATGCTCCATGCAGTAAAAATGGCGGTTAAAAAATATGAGCAGTATGTTTTCATATTTGGTGACTTTTTGTAAAAAATTTAGACTTTTGTGGGTGGTTTTGGAGATTTTCAATGGGAAGGGTTTGGCAACACTGCATGGTATAAGCACCTGGGCCCCACCCTGCCAATAGAGAAAAATAATTGAATTAAGTAATAAACTTGGCCGGCTCAGTTCCATGAACCGAGTAAATGATTGACTCCCCTCTTTCAATCATAGACATCTGGCTTGTCGCACAGATGTATCACATCCAAGTTAAGTGTATTTTGTTATCTAATCTGTGTATTTTGTTTTCCAGCCTGTCAAAAACGTTTGGCACGAGCAGAATAGTATTAGCACACTAGCAAAAACCCAGACCAGAGAATAAAGACACAAACCAGTGAAAAATATACACACAGAGGGCCCAAATCCCTCACTCTCGCCCGATATAACTGAGTTTGAAAGACAACAATACAGAGAAACTCACCAACACCTCCCGATAGTCACTAGCTGTCTATCATGAGTTCTCTAGTTCAACAACTTCACAACTGGGTAACGATACAAATTCCACAAAAAGGATAAATCAGCTGACTATCATTCACTAGCTATCCACCAAATTAGAGAACAAAACAATTCCTTACCTGTTCAGCAAGAAAAAAGCTAAACTCCATCACTCCAAAATCCTTTTTCCTCTTACTGGGCTCTTTCACTCCCATTTGTTTACACTCTCACACTCTCTTACTCCTCTTTTGTGCCTAAAGCTGGAGCGTGATGACGTTTGACGTATCTGAGTTGGCGTATGACATGTGTGTTCAAAATTTCACGCCAATTCGAGCCCAACAGCTATGACTGTGAATTACTGTGAATTACTATTACAGGATTCCCAGGGGCACTCACGGCAGCTCAGGAGCACCATGTTTTAGAGGATATTTTTCTCCACTGACTCAATAATGCATTTTTTTTTTTTTACCAAAACATCCTATGCACTTTAGCTTTAATTACACAATATAACAGTTACCCTAATGTTAGCTAACTTGCTAGTGAACTTTGCTACTGGTTTTAATTACACAATATAACAGTTACCCTAATGTTAGCTAGATTTCTAGAGCACTTTGCTAAGGTTTTACTTCCACAATGTAGTAGTAGTAGTTGTAGTAATGTGTGTGTGTGTGTGTGTGTGTGAGTGTGTGTGAGGTTGCAAAAAACTAAAGTCTAAGGCAAACTTTAATTTGGAAAAGCCAAGCTTGTGGAAATGTTGACAGTTTTTCAAGTCTTGTTGTAATGCTATTAGGCTAATTCGGGTTAAATAGTAGTAGTTATGTTTAAAAAGATTTGGAACAAACTGAATAAAAAACAGAGGTATTTTGCACAGATACAGGAAACCTAGATGCCGCATTGGGCTAATATAGACATGTCAACAGCATCGTCCTCTTAATGGGGACAACTTTCCAGATTAAGTCCATTTAGTTTAATTGAATTTAGAGCATCCACGAAGATTTTTTGTGTGTGTTTTCAATTCTCTCTGACTTTGTAATATTTTTAAAACTACTTAGTTTGGTCCTGAAATGTTCTAGTGAGAGCCAAGGGTCTTACCTTGAAATTTTGTGGCCATGATGATTTTCAAAAACAGTATATCAGAAAGTTATAAGTTTTCTCAAGTTTTCTCAAAAAGTTATGAGTGTTCTCAATTGTGATGGTTGCTCATGCATGTAAATAATCTGAGCAGCTCTCAACATGGTCTCACACTTGCACATTCATAACAATTCGCATGACTCAAGTCATATGAAAATATCCGAAGGTTAAGGTTATAGTTAGGGGCGGGTTAGTGTTTGTATCTTTTCTTACGAACTGAAAATCAGAATTTTGTATGAAATCAAAGAAAATCCCAGACCATTGTCCTTGTTCATATAAATTCATGAGAGTTTCATGAGATATGGTTGGCTTTGTGTCTATTGCATAGAAAATTCAATGGCCTAGTGATGGTGCATTCGCTTTCCAAAGAAGAATCTCCCCTACATTGGCGGCAGACTTACCAGGCTAGAACCTTTACATTTTTGTACATATAATTTATAGCATAAATATTCACATGTACATGATGTTAAACACTACTAAAGTTTTAAATTGTGTGTTTTTGGTAAAATAATAAGATTAAGTGTTTAATAGAAGCAGTAGTGGTTGAATCGATCAATCAAAATAGTCATTAGTCACAGCTCTAGATATTTCTATATTATAGGTCTAGTCATCATGTCTAGATGACAATGTGAATGAAAAGAAAGAAGATAAATGCATATTTTAGGGTCTAATCATGTTTCATAAAACTAATGACAAGGACTTGTATTTGGTAACAGAACACTGTTAATGTTTTTGATTGATTGGTCAGTGGTGGAAGCTTTGAATTTGACCTAGTCACAGAAGTAATGACAGAACTCTGCAATGGCATTGAAAGTGTACATCCACTAGAGGACAGCAAAAATCTTTTTTAATCCCCATTAAGAAGTTTCCTTTTTTTGCATGCTGTGAGAGGGAAATCAACTGATGATTCATATGATTAAAATGCAGATTACATGTCTTAACCTACAAATAAACCACCAAAATATTATGTATACAATAATTAACCTGCAATTGATTTAGTGATGCACAATGTTAGTGAGGTGACATTCTGTTATAGTAATTATAAATCACTCTCACCAGCTATAGCCCTCTTTTAATAACCATAAGCAGGTTTAATTATACTTGCATTACACAGTGATTAGATGTGTGGAGTTAAAACAGTAACCGCACTATTCTGATCAGCTGATTTTTTATATGTAAAGCTGCCCCAATTTATTGCTCCAGCCTACTGCTAGGATAAAGCCAGCCAAATTACACTCAAGACCAACCAAATTACACTAGTAATTTTTTTTTAGTTCAGTCTTTTAATCAGTGATTATAACATAGCTCTTAGAATCAGTTATTTTCCCTTCATTATTTATATATTTTCATTGGTTTAAAAAAAGACAAACGTGACAGTTTGTCAGATAAGGTTACAATCTCTCACTTAACACCACAATATTACTGAACAACTTTACAGTTTTACTGCACTCTGATAAGCAGTGAAAAATGTCCCTAGACAAACAGGGACTTAGTAACAGCAAAATTGATAGCTAGCATGATAAGGGTGTTAACAAATTCTATAGATCTATTGATGGCCGATATGAAATGAAGGAGGTAAATCTCTTTTCGAACAGAACAGGGAGAGATGGATCAGAGAGATGCGCCCTTGGCTGCCAGCCAGACGTTCTGTTGTGGAGACAGACAAAGCACAGCCACAGTCCCCTCCTGAGGACCATGGCTGAGAGAGAGGGGGGAGAGGGGTGTGTGCATTTGTGTGTGAATCCTGATTAATACACTCATTACTCCCACTAGTCAAGGATCTGTGGAAAACTGTTTTGACCTCAGCGCTTCCACTCTGTTACAGTCTGAGTATTAAATGAGGCCTCATGTCAAGGCTCATTATACTATTCATGAGCTTCATTGCAATATCCTATTAATTCTCTCTCCTTTTCCTTCTCAGACACACGCACACATAAAAGCATATAAGCACATATATACCTTTTCATAAACCATAAACAATGACAGGACCATTGATTGTTGAATCATGTCAATGTTTGTGGTCTGTCTAACGTTCCAGCCATTCTGAACGCTGATGTGGCTCTAGGGCCCTTTTGAAACACGCAGTCCATTTACATTGAGAAAAAGCAGACCGAGGCGGCAGAGAATTGTTACTATGGTTACATGTGATGGCAGAGGCCTGGTCAGGCAGGGAGATGTGTGAGGTAAGTCCATTGAGCAAACACACACACATACACACACAGAGCCCACTGCGCTCAGTGTGTGGTTTAATGAATGTGCTTAGTCGTCAAACTTCCCAGTGGGACACTCATCTCAAATTTTCTATTCTCTCTCGGTAGCGGGATTACAGAAATCTTCCCCCAAAAGACCTCAGATCTGCAATTGCATTCCTTCTTTTCTACAGGTGATATGCAAAATATCGATATGAATACAACACAAAACTCACATCACAGAAATGTCCTAGTCTGAATCATTTTCCAACAAATTGTTAAAACATCTCTATATCCACAAAATGTGTGGCAGTTTTTATATATATGACCATTAGCTTGGTTTACATTAAAAGACCGTATTCTTCCAGATTGTCTGTTCTTATGTTGAATGTGGTTAGGTTAAAGAAGCTGCGATGGGTTTGCTACTAAAGACAGCCCCTTACCATATGAAGAATTGCACAGCAAGAGTTATATATAGATACTCATTATGACAGTAGCTCTGTGGGTCAGTGTCAGGGAGGGGCTTCAGGGCCATATAGTCCATACTCACTGAGTTATTCGCATGTTTAATCAATGAGGCTATGAAAGCCAGCCATATTCTCATCTATCTACAGACAGACCTGGCAGACATATAGCCATAATCCTCCTTATAATCTTATTTAGACTCCAATCACTGTTCTGCACCAGGAAATCTGATGTCTTCATAATCCAGAGATGAATATATTTGTGGCAAAAGTGGCGCAGATGATGGTAACAGTTTATTTTCAATGAGATCACATGGCGATTATATTGAATTTCGGTAATGACTTCAAAGTATAAACATCTTTATTGTAACAAATATGAAGTAAATTATTAGAGAAAGTAAACATGAAAAGTAATCTGGGTCTGTAGTTCTGTACATGGAAGGTCTGTGCTGTCTCATGTTTAAGTATACTCTGTTCAACGCTGTTCAACTTGACAGGGCCTAAATTGGGGCAGTATTTAGGGGTGGTAGTAATCTAATTCAACTTGAACAGTGTATCAGTTGTTATGTGAAGTGTGTACATATGTTTTCACTCCGAAGGATATGAGCTGAGTGGCAGCACTGGAGAGATGCCAATACTGAGGACTGGGAACTGATGAGTGGTCTTACCAGCACAGTGCAGGGACTAATAATAATCACATCACAGCAGTCCACATACCTCAACAAAGAAGAGAGAGAGACAGGAAAAGAGAAAAGAAGGTGAGAAGGTACATGGGCAGTATCAGTGTGTCAGCGAGACTGCACTGTGCCCTTTTCCCATGGGATCCACACTCATCTCCCTATAGATAGCAGCACTCGAACCTAGTACTGCTATATTTAATCACCTCTCCAAATGAGTGGAAAAATGCATTCAGACGGGAGTGTTATGTGTCATGGCCTCAAAACAACTTCAACACCCATGACAATAAAGTGGTTTGTGTTGCTGATTGTTACATAGTGCCCTAATATGTCTGCAAAAAAAAAAAAACAGAAGCAAGCCCTATATACATATATACCACAGGGCACAATGTAGCTGTGAACCATTTACCTTCTGGGGAGCCCCTAATGGTTCTATGTAGAACCCTATAACAGGATGTTTTCCTATCAGAGGGTTCCAATTCGAACCCCTTTAGAAAGCTAAGAACCCTTAACTATTCCAAAAAAAATTCTAACAGTTTAGTTACTTAATAAATAAATTGATTGCAAACATGAACTGAATATCCTGCTTTTTCACATGAGAGTCCTAGAGAGAGAGAGAGAGAGATGTAAAAAGAGAGTTATAGAGAAAGAGGGAAAATCTGGGCTTGCCGTGCTGCTTTTGAAAAGGCTGATTCAAATCAGTGTGGATATGAGAGAAAGAGAGAAAATTGAATCAAAATCGGGTTGGAACTTAAAAAGAGAGAAAGGGTGAGGAGGAGATCATTTGAAATTGAATGAGAATTGGTTCAAATGTGAAATAGGGTGTGTAGTTGTGGAAGAGGGAGGCGGTGAGCTACAGCAGTGCGAGTAGCTTGGCTTGGTTGTGTTTCCTGCCATTAGAGTTGGATTAGGCGCTTCTCTCTCTCTCACTGAGAAAAATTGCTCCACATTTTCCCAGATTAAGGGAAAAATTAATGGGCAGTGGCAGGCAGTCACAGGGGAGTACTGACTTTTTAAAACAGCTAAGAGAGAGCACAGGCCAGACATATATTTCCATTATAAACCAGCCTCTCACTGTCTCTCTCTGTCTCACTTTGTCAAAATCACTGGACATAAACACTATCAGTGTGTAGTGTTGCTAATACTTAACAAAAGGCTGCAGGATTTTTAGATATCCTAAAAACAATATTTACTTAGGAAAAGATAAACATTGAGAACATGGAAGCCAAAAACAAGCAATATGCTAATCTTAATCATCAATGAAAGCATTTGGCCCACAGTCCAGAAAGCCTTTGTGTTATGTTAACTGCTGTTAACATCCCAGGTGGCAGTTTAGAGTTAAAATAACCAAACTGCCCCAACTGACACCATGCGCAAACACAACATGTGTGTGTGTGTGTGTGTGTGTGTGTGTGTGTGAACGCATGGTGAAGGACTCTGCTGTGCCGAGTCACAAGTATGATGGAGTGACATGGGTAGAGAGTGCTCTTAAAAAAGAGGAATTGATGTTGAATGACTGTTATTGTCCCTCTGGCCTTTGGTTGGCCAACAATAACTCCTTATTTTTCATATTTCATTTATTTTTCCATTTCCTTGCCCTTTTATACCATCCTTTTCATTATTCTTCTTGCTCATGAACGGAATGAACAAACTACATGGCGAAGTTCAGCATGTTCGTGGAAACCAACTCAGCCTTGATGGTGTTTGAGGGGTGCGAGTGAATACAGTGAGCGTTCTCCTTTTCTGTTGTGAGAAATCATGGCTAATTAGTGAAGGCGGTTAGCGAGAGCAGGCCACCTCAGAGAGAGATCTAATCCAATAAAGCATTTAGGGTGAGGGGTGAGAGAAAGAGAGGGAAAAATAGAGAAGAGGGATCACTAGGAGGAGCTGCCTCTTTTTTTTTCTCTTGCTCATCATCATGTCTCCTTCACCCTCAAGCCGCTCATCTTTCCATTTCCTCCTGTGTGTTTCTCGTTCACCTTTATTTTTTGTCTGTGCTTGTCTTAGGCATGTATATGGAGAGGCCCAGGAGAAAGCGAAGGTAGTGGGTACTCGGATGTCATGTGTGTGTCTGGGGTGGTCCAGGCTTTTAAGGCCGTGCAGATGTTCTAAAGGTGATGTTTCTCTAAGAGCTCTGGACAGGGCAGCGAGAGGTTGTGAGAACGTTTTGAGTATGTTGTGAGAACGTTCAGGGTAGCCAACAAAAGCCGGTACATGTAAAGGGAATAGATAATTAGGCGTAATTAGTGTGTTCACATTTTGAACCACCCCCATCTTACACATACACACACACACTGGTCACTTAATCTCTGAATACGCTCACCCAAGACAGACACACACACACACACACACACACACGAAATCGCACACCACAGTGGTGAAAACACTTTGATGTAAGAGGAGTCGTCCCGGACTCAAAAGCATAAAGGCACTGTTTTAAGCTGTCTCTCGTTCTCTTTCTACCCCTCCCTCCGTTCCACCCCCCTTTTTCTTTCCTCTTTCCACAGTGGCTGTAAGACACACACAGATGAATGGACAACAACCCCCCCCCCCTTCCCCCCCACTCCTTCTCTTTTTCAGTCTTCCCACCCTGCGTTCTTTGAGCCCAGCTCAGTCAATTCTCTACCCTGCAAAGGGGGAGGCAAAAAAAAAAAAGCATCAAATGTTTTCGGCCGTCAGTAATGAGGTAGTGGACCTCATCAGGGCCCAATCGCCAGCTATCTTTGGCTTTTGTTCAGTCTCAATGGTAAGGCTCGCTTTGAAAAACTGAAAGGCAACTTTTTTTAGATCAAGAGAGAGAGACGAACCAAAAGAGAGAGAGGGAGAGAGAGAAACGCACATAACCCCGTTTTTTTTTTTTTTTTTCTTCTCCTTTTCATTTGCATTCTAAATTGTTGTCCCGAAATGGCTTGGACATCCAGTTGGACAGGAGCGACATGTGTCCAGCTTGACTTAAAACTAACTTTTTACATCCTTGTGAAAGTATGTTTGTGTTTTCCTAGTTTATCACTGACATTTATAGTCAATATTGTCATGAATATTGTCAGTAAAAATAGCTAAAAGTTAAAAGTTTCAAATAGGAAGTTTGGTTTTGGATAAATGTAATCAGTCAGTCAAGCGTTCCAATGTACCGGGTGTGTGGATCTTAGTGAAAGTGGACTGGCATTCATTTACATTTATCAACTAAAGAAACCAGTTTATTCCTAACAGTATTGTTTATAAAGGTCCCACTAATAACAGCTTCAAAAGTTAGAATTGAGGTAGGAAGTTTTGTTTTGGATGAATGCATTATTAGACAAACATTTAAAATGTGCAGTCTGTGTGTGTGTGTGGTGCAGCATCCTGTGGGTGGAAGACGACGATGAAAGATTGAAGACTAAAAACTTTGAGGAGTTATAGGTGTCTAATGAACCCATCATAGGCCGTAATCATGTAATGATCCACGAGGCACATCTTATCATATATGAGCACCAGACTGTGATGGTTATATATGATAGACTGTGTTTCTCCACACCTCCTTTCTCACTCACTCCATTATCCTTCTTTACTCTGTAGTTCTCTACTCTAAACTGAGGGATGTCTCGGTAACCCACTAGCTGTCAAGATACACTCATGAGTAAAAAAAAATATATATATATATATTTTATATATAAAATAAACGTGGGGGGGGGCGAGGTGAGATATTGAAAAGAGAGAGGAACAACCTGATTTGGTGGTTGTCGTCACCATGGTGGCTGTTTACCCGGCGACTCTGTGATGAGGTCACACGGGGCTGATGAAGCGACACACTCCCTTTTGTGTTGCGCCGCTCGCGGTTTGTCAGCCTGTCATTACACCCGATTCAGCCAATTGGCTCGGACGCGGAACTCTGAGCTCAAGAGAGAAAAGTTGACAGCAGCATAGAATGGAAGAGGAGCGCAGTGATGGAAGGGGAAAAATAGGAATATATTATTCGCCTCGCGCTCCGCGTGGTGATTGCTAATTATACCCGGTTCAAGGAGGAGGGTGGCGGAAAATTCACTGATTTCATAATTCGCCGGATTTGAGGACTGATTCAGGCAAAGGCCTCTTCGCGTTAATGCCACATATTATTACTCCTGTTAAAAATAATTACCCGTCCTTTTCATCAGTCCTGTTTTTTGTCATCTCTGGCATTCTGTTTCTCAGAGCCTAGATACACTGCCTTGTTGGAGTGCTTAATAAACTAGCACACTGGCTGGATTTACTGTTCAGATCCATTTTTCATCAAGCTTTAGAAGCTTCGGTAGAAGTGTGACGAGGCAATCAATGAAAATATTCTCTAGTCATAGACAGAGAGGTTTCAGTACACCATGAAGTAGCTATAGGTGGGGTGTTAAGAAAGTCGTATTTCAGTCCACCCAAAAAAAATACTTTGCTTAAAAAAACACGTTGCTCTAATCACGAATTGCTGCAACTCAAAGGCCAGTTTTTAATCCTGAAAAAACACAGGCTTTCCAAAATCCTCACTAAAACATACAGCTTACACACTTATTATTGTGATTTAAGACTTTTTCTAAATCGAGAGTTACAGGCTATGGTGAGTCACTACATGCACATATGTAGATGTGTAAATGTCTATGTAAATGTCTAATATATCACTGTCGCCACCTGGAGGTGGGTTTTATATTGCATTTGAACATGGATGGATAGATAGATAGATTCAACTTTATTGTCATTGCACAGAGTACAAGTACCAGTACAATTAAATGTAGCTAACCAGTTAGTTCAATACTAGTAATAGTAGTAAAGTGCTATTATCTTTTATATATCTTTTAATATATCTTTTAAATATAGCTCAGCATGGGCAGTGCATTGAAATATTATCAAATGCCATTCGTGTTGTGTCCTACTGTTTAAGTATTTAAGTATTTGCCTTTGCCTTGTAGGAACATTGCTGCGTTGTCATACTGGACACTGGAATAGACTACCGCAAGAGGGAGGTGGAACCTGCAGGAAAGCTCTACTATACGTAAGAGTTTCCTGTCTGCCTGTCTCTCTCTGTCTTTATCTTTTACTGTGTGTTACTGCAAAACAATGTTTGTAGACTGTGCATATAGTGGAAGACAGTAAGACAAGTGAAGCAAAGCTCCATAAAGGGAGGGAATAAAAACGGAAAAAAACTACCTACATTGACTCAGTAGAAACCTATGTTTCTCAATAGCTGGCCTTTCAGTGTATGCTAATGTGTGTGTGTGTGTTGGTAGGTACCAGATTGCCACTCGCTTCCATTCACACTCACAATGTTTGTTTTGAGCCCAACATCCTGTGCTATTGAGGTGCCCTGAAAAGCTAAACACAGGCGCGCACCACTCTCTGTTTGATCTGAGCACTTCAGACCTGGTTAATTTCATATTCTATTCTTTCTCTTTCACTATCGCTCTCTGCAGATCGAGTGAACTCGATGCCGAGGTTTCTGTGAATACGCTGTTCGATGAATTGGCTTACAGACAAAATGATGGTACGCAAGTTAATTTCCTTCGTTAAAATAAAAGAGAGGCAGGATATAGCTAGAACAATTGTCTCACAGACAGAGTGGGCTTTTGTGTGTGTCTTTGCGTCATTTTGAGACTTCACTGAATTGTAAGATTGTTTGCTCTATGTGTTTAGCGTTAGGTTTTGGGGTGATACCAGGATACCTGCTGCTGATTGCATTTGTTGTGTGTTTCTCCAGTAACCAGGCCAAGAGTTTTGAGTGTGCAGGGCAGAGAGGTGATGCTAAGCCGGACCTGTGGGACCATTGCTGACTGCACCTTCCAAGAGCTCTGTGATCGAGTGAGTGAGGGAACTACACTGGTATGAGATCAGTGGCTGACGAGACCAAAGACTTTAAGACCAGAAGTTTTCAGTTTCAACACCAAGAATAAGTCTAAGTACTTCAATACAAGGAGGAGCATATTTAACGAACCATTTAAGCACCAGCCACAATTTAAGCATTACTACTATTTCTAAAGCCACTTTTTAAAAGTTCTAGCTTCATCCCAGCTCCTGGAAAAAAAATACAATGCATCCAATTATGTTTGTGAATGTTGTTTCCAACTACTACCAGACATAAGCCAAGGCCCAGCTCACCCGCTTCTTCCCAAATTTGTAAAAATGCCTTGTTTTTGTTGAATAATGTATTAGTTCAAACATTTACACATCAAAATTATAACCAAAACCAAGGAAGACTCTGGTAGAAGAACACATACAGTGGGGTCCAAAATTCTGAGACCACATTGAAAATCTGGAATTTTTTTCATTGCCACTGTATGGCACTCTAAAACGCTTTGCTGAAACTGGATCAGTTGTATCCAAAGCACGATCAGGC
>JAOUQW010000023.1:5053931-5063931 GCA_028565825.1 Olivaichthys viedmensis
TTTTTCAGTGATATAAACTGCATTTAGTTTCAGATCCATCTATAAAACGATTGTAATATGATTCTAGTGTTTCTGCACTTTAGCTTTCAGATCATTTGTAGAAAGCTGTAAAACAACATGTGTCCAGAATGATGACTCCAAAATGACTCTGAAAGTTTTATAGCATCAAGAGCGATGTTAATATAAACATTAATACCCAGAACACCTCTTTTTTTGGAAAGCGGTGATCAAATCTTCATCATTTAACTTTTTAAATGACTAAATGACTGCTAGTGTATTTATACACAAAGTAGTAATATATAAAATAAGCGTCTTGAGAAACAGGACGTCTCGGACCGAAGTGTTTCACCCGCTGTGCACGGCTAGCAAAGTACTTGGTCTATAAACTCATGCTCATGAGTACACATAAGGTAATTCACGATCATATAAACACACCAGAGATATTAAGCTAAGCTAAAAAGTGTAACAGTGCAATATGTGAAACAGATTCCGAAAAAGAAAGCTAGAGAAAAAGGAGTTATCAGGAGCATCAGCTGTGGATCCTTATCCAGTTGGTGATGACATCACTGTTTGCCTGAGAGGGCTTTTAGCCTGATTAATTTACTGTGTGTGCGCGTGTGTGTGTGTCTATAGGACTGCGCTTGTGTTCATTGACACGTACTGGAGACCTATGTACAGTATGCCTGTGTTTGCACTCAAATAACCCTCAATATAGCAAACATTCATGCTGTTCTTGCATTTCACATACATCTACAGCTCTCTCCTTCTCTTTTAAGCACAGCTCTGTATATACGGGTGCCTTTCCTGTCTCCTTGCCCTTTTGTTTGTTTTAGTTTTCTTTCACCTAGCATTTCTTTCCCCCTTTTCCCTTGCTTCCTGCAGCTGGGCTGTGGGTTTCAAGGTTTTTACATGAAAACACAAAGAGCTGCTGCTGCAAAAAGCACACCGGTTTCACACTGTGATGCTTTGCGAGCCACTGTTAGAGACAGACACTGTAATTAGCATTTAGCATTTTAATTAGATAGATAGATTAGCTCTAATGTGTCTTTATTAGCTGATAGCCTGAGAATATCCATACACCCGTTCTGCGTTTCTTTAAAATGCACTTCTGAGCTACTGAGTGCTGGTTCTGTAGAAATCAAATCATGATGTATTTTGGAAGCATGTGATGACGTCGGTTTACAGAATGCAGTCGTGTTGAATGTATTGTAAATAGGTAAGCTATATATTTTATGTAAGGGATCTACAAAGCTCGCTACTGCAGATTTTCGCCAGTGTGCATGTGATGCTGATGGTCTATGAGGATTAAGGATGTAAACTTGAGGCTTAGTCAGGTGCCTAGTCATGTGAGCTCTCAATGTGTGTGTGTGTGTGTGTGTGTGATTACACTGGGTAGACCAGTCAGTGAATCATACAGTAATCTGCCTGCTGCAGTTGATTACATCTGCCACACCATGACCTGAGAGAAAACACACAAAGAGAAACTCTCTTTGTGAGTAAAACAAAGAGAGACTAATTGAGTTCAGCAGATAATAAAGAGCAAAGGTAGCAACTGAGGACATTTACAGAATTTAGCAGACACCCTTATCCAGAGCGACAGGTCATGATACAGCGCCCCTGGAGCAGAGAAGGTTAAGGGCCTTACTCAAGGGCCCAACAGTGGCAGCTTGGCAGTCCCAAGACTTAAACCCATGACCTTCTGATGAGTAGCCCAGAGCCCTAACCACTGAGCCACCACTGTCCACTGCCATCTGCCATCAGGGCAGATGAGGGCAGATGAGGGCAGCGTTTTATCAGCCTGATAATGTAGTGGTTATCATGTTCACCTAATATGCAAACGGCCTCTGGGCAGAAACACGTTCTGTGGTTAAGGCTCTAAGAAGATCATAAGTTTGTATCCCCGGGCTACCAGAGGGCCCTTGAGCATGGCGCATAATCCTCAATTGCTTGGATTGTATCCCCTCTTTGGATAAAAGTATCTGCCAAATGAATAAATCTAAGTGCAAATGAATGTGTCTTGGAATACTTACGAAAATAAATTTGAACTGAACTTGAACTTGAACCGAATGCTTCTTAATCACGTAATGCTGACATCTGTGTTCCCAAATATGAAGTAAACTGTAGTGTAGACCACATACGAGGAAACTAAAAAAGAAGTAACTCTTACAAAAACAAGACTGAAACCAGTGCCACTGCTCAGTTCACATTGCTGAGTGATGCTTCGCCTATAATTAGAAAGTCCAGCCGACAGGACACTGAAAGTGTGTGGGTGTGTGTGGGTGTGATTGGCAGGAAAAGGGCATGGCCTCTGTGTTAATCTTTCCGAATGAGCGGTCTAGTCATTAGCACTTTGCATTAGCGTCTCCCCGTCTTGGCTTATAGTCAGCTCCATTTAGTTGTGTCATCTGAGCTCGATAGAGCTCTATCTCGCTCTCTCTGTCTCTCTCACTCTCTTTAGTCTTTCTCGGTTCCTCTGTTACTAAGCCAACCTCTTTCTGTGAACCCCTTTCTCCCTTCAATCATGCTTTACTCTGTTTCAGTCTTGTTTCTGCCTAAACTGTATGGAGAATAGAAGAGTTTATGCTATTGGCTAGACAGCACTCCGCCCCCACGCGTGACTGGCTGGAACATTCATTGGGCCACTCAATCAGCGCTGTGGAAGTGTATGTAGGTCAGTGTGTAGTGCGGCTGCACCGGGTATGTGTGTGTGTGTGTGTGTGTGTGTGTGTGTGTGTGTGCGCACGCAGGAGCTGTGACCATGTACCCTGGCAGCCCTCCAGCTCACTCCTCCAGAGCGAGAGAAGAGAGGGGGAGGGAGAGAAAAAGAAAGAACCACACAGAGTTGACTGAGAGGCCTCCTACACTCCGGCTGTAACTCGCAGAGCAAGAAAAGAAATGCAGCTGTCTTCAGTTCCTGAAAGACTTCATGTATAATTGAGGGAACCTTTGCAACCATCTTCTTATGATGAAAATCATACAGTAGTTTCAGTCGCGTGTTCAATTACGTGGTCTGACTTTGTCAAAGATGCAGAGTTCGTCTTGCCAAAAAGAATGCACACTTGCAGAACAATGACTAGTTGTCATGGTGACAGGTCAACCCAACTTGCATTCAAACTGCTGCCTACTTGCTTTCCAACAGAGCACTGTGTTACTGGCTGCTCCCTCCACTTTCCACTTTCTTTTTTTGCGCTTTCCAAATCTATGATTTGAGCGTGTCCTCAAAAAAAAAAAAAAAAAAAAGGCCAAGAAAAAAAGATTTCCTCTGGGAGTCTGTGCCCTAAACTTGCCCTCTCTACGTTTCAGTTCAAGCTGAAAGTGTGATGAGCTACAGTTGTACTACGCGCGGGGAATTTCTGAGCAGTGAGCACACGCTAAAAGCGGACGTATACACACCTGCAGTTACACACTGTAAAAGCCTGTCAGAGAACATAGTGTTCTGCCAATAAATTATTCACTGATGGTATGTTCAGTCTTTACCCAGATTTCAGACAGCCCACACACATATGTGCATGCAGCTCCTCTAAAGACGTTGCATGTGAGTGTGCAGTGCCTCAAAACACAATTAAGTTTCAATCTATGACTCGGTTATCTATTACACCACTACAGCAAGAAGTGAACATATCATACCACATGCCTATTTATAAAAACAAAAAAAAATATCCAGAACTACTCCGTATTCAGCAGTGGCCTCGTGGTTCAGTATGGCTTTGCGGTCAGTTATGAAAGTCACAAAGGTCCTTCTTAGTCTTCTTAAGCTATGGTGTGCAAAGACTATATTTACACAAGCACTCCGCTTACACTCCTAAACACATAGAAGGAACCAGAGCTGGCAACAGAGCAAGACAGTGCGAGAGCGAGAGAGACGGTCAGGGCACACCTTTAAACAAACTAGCGGACAGGTATATTGTTCTGTGTCTGAACTGATGGACTGAGTGGAACCTAAGAACAAACGACATCACGCCTCGGTTAGCTCACTTGGGTCGTGTGATCTTCCCACCACGTCTGCAAGAAAATATAAACATGCTTCCTTTTTCCACTGGCTGTCTAAAACCACAGGGACTTAAGCGATTGTATGTAAGACAAAATGTTATATAGCTAGGGGGGTTTTGACGATTGGTGGGCTGTATTTATTGTATTTAAATACTTGTACAAATACTGAGAATAGTCTCATAAGAAAATACATGCTTGGTATGAGCACGGTGAAGTAATTACAGGCCTTTGCTTTGTTTTACTGTCCATTTCTTTTTGCATAGAACCAGAGGAAACAGTATGCCCAAGCAGACATGTTGAAAACTGCACGCAGGCCACTTGTGTGTGTGTCTGAGCTTCCAGGTGTGCTCACACACTTGCTATACCATATAGATCGCAAATGGATAGGATCAGCACACACCCATAGACAAATGCACATGAAATGCCACTCTTAGAAAAGTATTATTGTGATTTGCGAGTCTTCTGGGAGGGTGGAGACTGGAGTTGTGTTTGAGGCCTGCTGTGTGAGAGCGGCTTGTTTTGCAGGTTTTTCAGGTCGTCGAAGAGTTGTGCGCTTCTCGGCTCAGCTGGAAAGCTCGTCAGCGTTATCTTTTCTTTTTTCATGTTTTGTCAAGTTCTTTTTCTTTTCTTTCAAAGGGATTAACAAGCACAGCCCTTTCATGGTCATAGAAAGGCAGCAGGTCTCGTCCTCACCTTCATTCTTCTCTCCATCTCTCCATCTCTTGTCCAGGTGGTAAACTGTATGTGCACTCACGTATGTGGGGTTGTACATGAAGGTCTATTTCTTCCTCTACATTTGTGAAGAACAGGGTGCAGCTCTGGCGGAGTGTGTAACTATTTTGGCATGGCTCCAGCATGAGGGTGTGTGTGTATGTGTGTGATACTCTGGCACCATGCCAGAAAGCCCCACATAGGCCAGATCTTGGCGATGGTTACTGGCAGGCTTTTGTTCAGGGTTTTACCACTGAAGTTACTCAGTTAGATTGTGGGGGTAAAGGAAAGTACAGAAGAAATGTATGTATGTATTTATTTATTTATTTATTTTTTAAGTAGCCTAACGATATGAGAAATAGATCAGCATGTACCTATGAAGCCATGTCGTTGCTTCAAGAGTACAATAGCTACACCTCAGAAATCAATATGTAGTAGCCAAAGCTGCTAGTCTTCTGCAATGTGGTTTCAAAATATCTGCACTAATTGTGCCCTAAGGTATTCTAATTCAGATGGAAAAAAACACTGAGACTTTAAGTATACCTTAATCATAGTGAACAAATCAAATATTAATATTTAATGGTTTCCCCCTACCAAATTGAGTGACCTTTTATTTCTGTCCTAGCTCTGTAACAGTGTTGATCCTTTTCGTGCTGTGAATATCATGCATGGTTTCGATGAGTAATAAAGACCCTCTGATGATTCTTGTGGCAGTGTAGGAGATGGAAGAGTGAGGTCACAGCTGTAATACTCTAATGGGCTTTATATCAACAGGGAGCACAACGGCCATGCTTCTTTATCAATGGTCTAAGTAGAGCGGGACAATTCTACTTAGCGGATTTAGCTTCTATTGTAAGATTTCCTTGTTGCGCACTTGCACACATACATTAACGAAAAACCCCAAATGGTGCTGGCATGATGAGGTATTATGAGAACAGTGAGGCCGGAAAATCAATATTCGGCCGAGAGGTGTGGGCTCTGAGAGTTAGTCCGCGTTTGATGGGTTTCAGTGGGTTTCGTCATGCCTCCGAGCTGCATTACTGAAAATGTGGCTCAGCCCTGTGCGCCTCGCAGGGCCAGAACAAAAACCGAGAGAGAGACAGAGAAATGGAAAGTAAAAAAAAGTACAAGGGGCCAGAATGAAAGAGTGGCAAACCAGAGTGTCTTCTCTGTTGCACAAAGAAGGGGCCTGTGCTACTGCACAACCCAAAAAGTGCACAAGGTTCAAACAGTTTTGGACCTTGTTTGCTGTTTATTCAGATGTTGTTCTTCTTAGCTTTGCCAGTGTTATGATTGGCTAACAACAAGCTTTTCAGTGAGTGCAAATTAATTACAGGCTACTATGGCTGCCGGACAGAGGAGGAAAAAGCAAATAAAGGAGGTATGTGTGTGTGTGTGTGTGTGTGTGTGTGCGCACTATTCACTCATTGCAGCTATACTGTTTTCTCCAATTTCTAGCCCTCCCCCCAAACACATGTTCACAGAGAAACTATGTGCAAGTATAGAGTCCATCTCTGTATATTTTTTATATTTTGAGCACTGACAAGTCTTACTGTATGGTTGTGTGTGTATGTGTGTGTTTGTGCCAAATTCCTGAAGTGGTCATACTGTTACAAAACAAGTGGTTCCCCAAAGGGAATGCATTACAGCATCTCTGTTAAAGACACAGCAGATATTGTTTGTACAGTGCGTATTTGGGTGAATATGTGCCTTCCTTTTTTTGTGCTGCCACGCAGCAGCAGAAACAGGAAGTCACGTGACTTGAAAGTCAAGGGAACAGGAACTAGGGGAGGGGGGATGAGAATTGCTGCTACAGCAGAAAACCCCATGACATACGTTCTACATGCGACTCTACTGTCTGTTTCCCTATTTAACTTTCCATCATGGACCTTAGGTTCTGCATGTAAGCTCCCCACTCTGCCAGAACATGGTACATGTAATTAAATAAACTAAATTCTTATTTTTAGCTTCCACATTAGATTTGGGACATAAGATTTATTAGGTCGACGCAATCACGACGTTGTTTTATTTCAGCTTTTTTGCTGAAATTTTCAAACAAGGCGTGTTTACCAGACCAGCAGCGAATGGCAAAATTGGTCTATCAGGCATGGCACATGCTATGGTTGTCTTCTGACCTAGTTGTGAACTGACCGAAAGCACATCATATCCCTGTTGGAATCCCTGCTGCGTTTATGCCTTATATAGCTATGATTCGCTAGAGAAAAGGAAAAAAAAGACTGGGAAGAGGGCTAATTCTACAGAGGGAGCTCTGTGTATCCAGACAATTTTTTATCAGCTGGAATTTGATGCTATATGCATCATACATGTATCACGGAAAATGATGGAGGTTTATTTTCCTTTGCAGTGAACCTTGCATGTGGGCTGGCTCACCCTAGACTGATGAGCTCAGCAAAATAGAGTGCACACACATACATACATTATACATACATTATACATGCCTAGTACAGATAAAACTGTGGCTCAGACTCAGCAGTGACATTAAGGTCATTTATAAGGCCAAAATGAAAACGTCAGCACACACTGTAAAGACAGTGACATATTGAACTCTGACCCTAAAATATAGTAAGAGATGCCCACCTGTTTCAGTAAAACCTCCAAAATATGTATCTTAGATTTTTTTTTTTTTTTTTTAATGAGATGCAGCATGCAATAATGCAAGCAAATATTATGTCTTTGAGAGGAGTTCACTGGGCCCCTCAAGCCAGCCGCACCCTGCTGTCTTTCTTTTTTTTTCTTTTTTCATATGTTGCTTTCTGTCCTTCTCCAATCACACAGGAAAATAAAGCAGAGCAAGCCCTTTCTTTAATGAAGCCCAGATGGGCACGCGAGGAACATACACATACTCATGCAGAAGGTCTGACCAAAACACTCGTCATGTCATATTCGCCCTCGCACAGGGAACCTCTTTCCTCCATGTGTGGCTACAGGACGGTAATGAGAACAGCCTTGTAAAGAAGCATCATATTTTTATGAAACAAGAAGGCACCAAATTGCTCCCATTTGTCATTTTTGCTGACACTGGACCCACCTACGGTGCATTTTTTAACAAACTGCCAAGAAATGTACAGGACTACTCCAGCAGATTACGCAAAATTTTCAGAAAAAACTGCTATGAACTATTGAAATATGACACCTTTCTGCTGGAATCACATCACTTATGATTGCCCAGAGAACCACAAAACATTGTGTCTGACATGGAATCAGTTCAGGCTTGGTGGTGTGACGAGCAGTGGTTGAACCGAATTAGCTTTTCAACGTACATGTATCTTGGCAGTACCAACAAAGACGTCTGGTCAAAGGTCTGATTGATAATGTCACTGTGTTATCAATTTTTGCCAGGTGGGGCTAGAGCCTAAAGAACACAGTGTTCCTCACTGTATCTAAAAATACATTTATATGTCTATGTGTTGCCCAATGTCTGTGTGTGGTTTTAAGTGTGTCTACGCAAGTATGTCCAAGGCCATACAGGGTGTCCGGTTAAGCCCTAGGGCCCAGGTATCCATTCCTATGGAGGTGCTAAAATTGGTGAGGGGTAGTGGGACAGACAAGCGGGAAGTGGATTGAGCAATAGGTGAAAGTATGTGTGAGAAAGTATGTGTGTATGCGCTTGAGTCGTGGTTACTAAAGTGATAAAGCTCATGTTACATTTTGTGGCCTGGGCCAAGCTTATCATCCGTCAGTTTTGGGAGCTAAAATGTCAGTCTTTTCCTTTTTTTTGTGCCTTATTTTCATGCTGTTGTAGCACGTTTTGTCAGTCATGCTAAACCTTTTAGGTTTAGATGTGCTCAGCCATCTCGTGGTCATTTATCAGCGCTTGACAGGAAAGGCGTCTCTCCACCACTCGATTGGTCAGATAGATTCCTGAAACTCTCTGATGCTTTCTAAACATACAGGAAGGAAAGATATTTTTTTGAAATAATATTCATTTAGCCATAATATCATTCAGAAACTGAAGTTTACCACATTATCACCATAATGTAAATATTAGGTTATACCTCGTTATTTTTCCGTTACGTTTTAACTGATTTCACAACAGTACTTCTTAAGACTTTAAAAGCTTGCTTTTCAAGACACAGATTAGCATGGGCCTGAACTCAGTTAAACTCTTAACAACGGTGATTTAAAATGAATCCTACATCTTCATAAATGAATTTGGTCCATTGAAAGTTTATAGGCACCCATGAATTCCCTCTATGCAATTTTTAAGACAGCACTGATTTTGTTAATGGAGGTTCGTACATCGTCTCTTTCATACAAAGTCTCTGGCATGAAAACTCCAGACGAACCAAGTAAATGGATCGAATCACTGGAAAATAAACAAAAACACAAGTATGAATAAGCACATAAAAGGGATTAACTGCGTCTGAAACCAAAGAGCTGGCTTCGAGTTCTGTCCTCATAAGTCTCCCTTTCTTTCTTCTTTTTCTGTCTTGCTCCAGCTCTTTTTATTTTTTCTCCGCCAGTTCAATGTGTGTGTGTGTGTGTGTGTGTTTACATTGGCTCGCTTAGGAAGATGGGACGTGCAGTTCTTTGGCACAAGACAAAATTTACAGCAACAGAACAAACTGCACCAGAGATGCAGATAAATTTGTTGTGAGCTACTCCCTGCTTATTGCTTAAGTTAAGACATTATTGATTAGGTCATTTAATGTTAAGGAGCAGACTAATATTAATAATAATGCCTTGATGTGTATGCATGTCTGTCGCCTCTTGAGCGCATATGATGACAGGATGGGTATGTGTTTCTGAAGTTGAAGGCAAGGTTCAGTGCTGTAGATGAGAGGAAACTGTGTGTGCATGTGTTTATAATAGTGCACTTGCGAGGACGTGTGATATATCAGTCAGTTTGACAGCCAGAACACAGTAAGCATTTCTGCGCTCTGATTGGCCAAAGAGAGTGGGTTGGGAAAGCCGACACCCCCTTGGTTCTGCCAAACAAGACTTTCCATCGTGGTGCATTATGCAATTGTACATTCTTTTAGATCCACAGCTGTATTAGAACAACATCATATTACTCGTATTATTCCCACTGCCTATTTTTCTATATATATTGATATTCAAGTGTGGATATACAGTATATGTTGGCAAATGATAAACGGATAGGCCTGCATCATTTACATTGTTAAGTGTGCTTGTATATATAGGAAGAGAGAGGGGGGAAAAGTACATAGAAAGAATGAAGAAAGAGTGCAATTAAGGGAGAAAAGTCTTCTGTATTGTAATCCACTCCGTGTTTATAGTGCAGTCACAAACACATACACAGGAGTACGCACACACA
>JAOUQW010000023.1:5066820-5079026 GCA_028565825.1 Olivaichthys viedmensis
ATTCCTCACACACACAAACTCCTAACATCTTGACAAACATCCTGGCATCTGAAACACACACACACACACACACACACGCACAGGTTTTTTTTCCATCACCTATTATGTCACCAGGTCCCTTCAGAAAACTAAAAGGTACACGTTTCTTACTGGCGATATCATCTCATCTTCAGACTAGCTCATTTATTTCCCCTGGTAATTCCTTCTATACTCAAGGAAACTTTTGGACTTATGTTCATACCAACGTCATCTTTCTGTTTTTGAAAAGGATTAAATGCTGTAATTTGTTTGTTTGTTTTTTAAATGCCTTTCAATCAATAGATTTTAAAATAAAGATTTCTGAGTAGCGTATATGTCGGATAAAGAACGAACTGTTAAAGGAACACTGTTGTGTCGTGGGCAAGGGCCACAGTCAGGTCACGAATGCTGTCCAATCAGCTGAGGAAAATCACCGTAGAGGGCGAGGCTCAATGGTGGTGAGTTATTGTGCAGCCTGGCCTTGACACTAGAGCTTTGCCTTTCTCCTGACTATTCACTGTTTGACCAGGGAGTGGAGGAGCTCACAGGACTGTGTCATATTCCAGTGAGCGATTCAGCATTTGCTCATGGCTATTTGACCTCTTTGGACATACAGTGGAACATATAGGCGAATCCCTGATGAGTTTCTGGTGATTTTACAGCATGGATGTGGTTTGGTTTCTCGTAAACTTGTGGACAAATCAGTGTCAGCTTTTGACCTAGACCCAGGCCACAAAACAAGGCAATAATTTGAGCTTTATGACCTTTAGCTACGCTAAGCTCTAGCTGTGCTGGCCAAACGCATTCTCATTCACACACCACATCACCTAAAAAAAACAAAAACAAATCCCACCATTCCACTTCTCTCGTTGCAAGAAAAAAAATTAGAGTAATGTTATAGATGTGTGTATGCGTGTGTAAGTGTGTGTAGTGCGTGGCTGCTGACATTGATAGATTGTTACCACATGTTGCTGACGGACAAAAAGGCCTCTGTGTTCCAGAGAGATTCTGTGTGCAGCTGGACTCTCAGTTAACAGCTCTACACACGCAACACACACACGCACGCACACACACAGTGGAAAATAAAACATGAATAAAGAATAGCTAAACTGGATGAATACAGATTATCTAAAATGTTAAAGGTATTGTAAATGATTTGACATCGGGGAATAAAATAATAGCATTGCATTTACTGCATAAGTAAGGCAGAGACCAAGAAAAGGTGTGAGTATCTGAGTAAACAATGTGTACTTTTCATGTGTACTTTTGTATCCTCCAGTTCCAGGGTTTATAGCCTGCATGTTATGTATGGCCAGTTTGAATACCATAAGGTTTCAGGATCACGGAAAAAAGGGAGTTTATATGTGTGCGTGTGTGTGTGTGTGTGTGTGTGTGTGTGTGTGGTGGGAGATGTGCAGGCACAGCAGACACCATGTGGGCGAAGGTATAAATCAAAACACTTGGCAGCCTTGGGGTTGCTGCGCTATTGTTGATGTGATTGGGAGTAACTCGGAGAAAGAGCAAGCGTAGTAATTACGCTCAGGTTTTTGCTAAGGAGAGAAGTAAATTGGATATCAAGGCTCTAGGTTGCAATTTTGCACTTATTCTGAGGTATACTCTTGCTAGCTAAGGAGGAAAAAAAAACATTCAGGGTGAAAAAGAGAGAGGAAAATGGAATGCATTAAGCACCTCTGCTAACGTATGCCACAGAGAGCGAGAGAGAATCAGCCTTAATTACTTCATTCACAACATGTTTCTCCATTGAGATTTTAGTCATTACCTCTTCCCATCTCCGTTTCTCCAGATACATGTGCACACACACACACACACACACACATATGCATACACTCACGTCCACAAACATTATGTCATATCTCCAGAGAGACCGCAGTATTTGCAGTATTTTTGTTCATCATGGCGAGTAGGGTAATCTGCCTGCCAATCGAGACACCAATAACAGGTTATGATTTTGCTTCAGTTGTCCATCAAAAGTTTTCAAAATGTCTGGCTGTGTGCTGGTAAAACTCAGGAAAGCAGGAAAGGTGAAAGTTTGCTCGGCTATTTCTACCATCAGGTCAAGGGGGGTTAAGCATGCATTAATGATACAGATGTACTAAAGAATACAATATGTTATAGCAAACAAGTTCAGGTTTGCAACAACGGGTAATTGGGGAATGCTCAGGTTTACGCCAGGCACTTTAATATTCCTGATTTTACAAGTCGCTGATGGAGTTTTCTGAAGAGGCATGGGGATCCATCATGCACCCATTCGTGTACTGTGCTGGATGCAAGATATAACTAGATTTGTTCAGCCTTTTTTCTTTGCTAGGAGATTAGTACAGAAATGTATGAAATTATATTCCTGTAGAAACGTTCATTATCTTTCTGATGCATATCTTACTCTTTATATTGACCCACCGGAGCCACACATAATATGCATTTCCTCCCTGTCATTTCTTAAAAGAGAAGTTTAAATACCCTTCCAATTGACTAACATTCAAAAGTACCTGTTGCTCAATTGCTGTCTACTGTGGTGTATTAAGACTATTCTGAAGGAGACATTATTTTCGTCTCCTGTGTGTTACATCAATGGGTTATATGACTCAGATGATTCATTGTGTGTACTCCAAACAAAACCAAACACCATCATTTATTTCTAACTTCACTGTGTGCCTGTGATGTGTAACTGATGAGCACACATTAACAAATGCAAAGACTGAGGACAGCAGGGACAAAAGAGGCTCACTGTTTCAGCACATCATTTGTGTCTTATTACTTCAGATAGTAAACAAAAGTAACTTTTTCTGGGTTTCACTAAAGATACAATTTCTGCATACTCAGCATCAGAGCAAATGGAAGTAAAAAGCAAAGTTGTTTCATTAAATACTGAACGAATGAAACATTTGAATTAAACACTTTCAATCACATTCATGTGCATTTAACACAAATGTAGTGTATGATTGCTGCTGTAAAATCAATAATCATGTGTTTTAATCATGTGTTTCTCTCTTTTGGTACAGAATTCCATCCGGCACAACCTGTCCCTGCACAGCCGTTTCGTCCGTGTCCAGAATGAGGGAACTGGAAAGAGCTCCTGGTGGATGATAAATCCTGAAGGGGGGCGAGGAGGCAAGGCACCACGTCGTCGTGCAGTCTCCATGGACAACGGAAACAAGTACACCAAGGGTGCACGAGGACGTGCGGCTAAGAAGAAGGCAGCGTTACAGGCTGCTCAGGAGGGATCGCTAGAGAATGTGTCTACTGGGGGTCTGTCCAAGTGGCCAGGAAGTCCAACATCACGTAGCAGTGATGAACTGGATTCCTGTTGGACTGACTTTCGTTCACGAACAAACTCCAATGCGAGCACAATAAGTGGCCGTCTGTCGCCTATTCTAGCCAATCCAGAGTTGGATGAGGTCCCAGATGACGAGTTGGGCCCACCCCTCTCCCCAATGCTCTACTCCAGTTCCAGCAGCCTTTCTCCCCCCTCTTCATCCTCCTCAAACTCCAAACAATGCCCAGCTGAGCTTCCACGACTAGGCACAATGAACCTCAATGATGGGCTGAATGACAAACTTATGGACGATCTGTTGGACAACATAAGTCATGAACCATCAACACAGGCAGGTCAGAGCGGATCCACCTTCACTTTGGGAAGCACCGCTTCCTCTCCAGGCTCCTCTTCTTCCTTACCAAATGGGGGCAGTAGTAGTGGAGCTTTTGGTAATTCCCTTTTTGGGCCCTCCACTGGAGCATTACGCCAGACACCCATGCAGACCATCCAGGAGAACAAGCAGACATCTTTCTCAAGCATTTCTCGTTTTGGGACCACCACCCTTCAGGAGCTGCTGAACTCTGACTCACTAGGCTCCCACAGCCACAGTGATGTCATGATGACACAGTCTGACCCACTAATATCCCAAACCAGTGCAGCCGTGGCTTCTCAGAGTTCCCGCCTTCGCAATGGCCTCATGCACCCCAAAGATCCTATGATGTCATCATTTAGTTCTGGATTTAAAGGTCAGAACAGCCTTCTCCAAAACAACCGACATCATCAGGGCTCCAATGCCCAGGGCTCACTGCACTCGCTCCCCAAAAACGGTCACCCAAGCCTGGCCAATGACATTAATAATGTAGTATCTGCCAAGCAGCACCTCCACCAGCAGTCCTCCATGTTGTTGAGTGAGGCTTCTCTTTGTTCTGGGTTGAATGGAGGAAATGGAATGGGGATTTCAGGAACAGACCGCTTTCCCACAGACTTGGACTTAGACATGTTCAGCGGAAGTCTTGACTGTGATGTGGAGTCTATAATCCGCTCAGACCTAATGGATGCTGATGGCCTAGACTTTAACTTTGATGCCTTGGTGCAAAATGGTGTCAACCTGAACCCTGTTGGCAACTTCAATGGGACGACACAGTCCAGTCAAAGCTGGGTGCCTGGCTGAGAGTGGCCACAAAGGTCAGTTAAAACTTAATTTCACATTCACTTATTTCAAAATATAAAATAGTATTAAATGTGTTTGACTAGGATTGTTTAAAAACGAAATTATACGAATTATTGAGGACGATCATGTGCGTTGCATTAGTCACACTCCAGATTCCATGTTGTAGTTTATTCACATGTTATTGAAAAATTAGCATTTCCCATTTTCTTTTCTGTTCAGCACCAACATATGTTCAAATAGATCCCTTTTGGCACCCAAACAAAGCAAAGCAATTTCTATGCAACAAATCTGCGTAACAACACTCCTAATGACAGTCCTCTTACAAAGAGACACCAACTAGATGGCATAGTGGAGTCAGGCACTAGTATTGGTAAAGTGACATAAACTGAGACTAACTGGTCCCTCTCCCCTTACTTCTGATCCAGGCTCAGAACTGCATTGCAAAAAAAAATACAAATAAAAATAAAATACATGAACAGATTTCCATCCATCACAGACTCATGCCATCCAATGCCAAGCCTGCCGCCAGCACCAAGCACTGGAACATATGCCTGTTTACAGACTACAGCTCTGGAGAATCTTACCTTCAGTCCAGCAAACACATCATCTTGAAAGAACGACTGCACAGACACACACAGGATTCGCAACCAGCTCCCCTAAAGACAAACAAGAAATTTCCAATCAGTTATGACACCTATTTCACCAAGCCTTAAAAAAAACACCATATGAATCAAAGCAATGCCTAGCTACAAAATCAAGTGTTTTGGACAGATAAATGTACTGTAATAAAGAATTTGAAAACAGTTTCATGGTGTCAAAAAAACACATTGTCATGGGCTATAGAAAAGATTTTATTTGACTTCCTTACTGGTTTATGGTTAAATGCTTGATTACTAATGTCATCCTTGAGCACTTATAGTTTAATCATTAATCAAACTGAGATCAAAAATACAAGAGGACAAAAACCACATTAATCTTTATACCCCATAACCTTGCAAATTTCAAAACTTAACACTCAGGTGGAGTTACGTTTTGACTTGGTGCAGTTCGGGTTCTGTCTACATTTTCAACTTTGTTAGCTGTGTAATCAGTTTCCAATTTGAAGTAGTAGCCTAATATCAGAACTGACGTAATACCTTATTGTAGCACAATATAATGAGAGAAATTACTTACTGTTTGTTTGTACTGTATGTAACTATAGAAAACAAGAAAGAAAAGGTAATGAGTTCTAGCTCATTTGTAAATGCTTCTAAGTGACAGCTTAGCCGGTGAAAGAATACTATTTAACCAATAGTAATGCAATGTCAGGGCTATGGCATATCCATGTAGCCAAATTAATGACTTAATAAAAATGTACTTGCATTGTAAACAATTCCATGCCATACTGGGTGCTAAATAATCAGTGTTGGGCCCTGTTCTTTATTGAGGCCATGTGTGTTCCCAAAGCTTGAAGGACAGAGCATAAACAATTAGCATTAGCATATGGCAGCATTCAGTGGTGGGTAGGCCTTCCCTGTGGAAGTCATCTTTACTGAGCAAAAACAATAAGCTATCTTTTGTATATTTGCCAAATTACTTGAACATGTAGGAGATGCTGGTAGCCAAAATCAAGAGAAAATACACATAGTTGAATTTAGAGACTTCACATCTCTATATGCAAACTATATCACCGTGGCTCAGGGTTGAAAGGGGTCACCATAAAAACATTAGGGTCCCCATCTAGATCTAAATGCAACCTGGTTGTACACAATTTCAAGAAAAAATGTTGGGGTATGTAAGCATTTATATGTCAGCAACAAACTTCTGGGATGGGTTTGGGGTGGGGTTTTGTCTCTCCATTGAGATTTTGATTGTTTTGGAAAGCTCAGCTTTTATTAAAATTGTATAAAACGATCAAATCCCCGATTTCTCAATGTTCTGTGTTTGTCTCCCTCAGAGTTACCCTCCACTGCGTACATTTATGTATGCATGTATGTAACTGTGCATATGCATTTTGTGAAATATGTATACATCCTGCTTAAAGTCATGTAATGTTGTGATGGCACAGTACCAGTTCTTTTTGGAAGCTATGGTGTTGAGATGTGGGCATAATTGTTAGAGGGGTTCGGACCACTCATAGGGAGTTCTGTTTCAAGCCGAGATTATAAAGTACTCGAAAATGTCCTTAGTTGCTCCGAAGTCAGAGTAGCCTCTAAGTACACGTGCTAGAGGTGAAATGCCGTGTAAGTGTTGTGGAAATTAAAAATGTGTAATTGGCTGGCTATGCAATGTTGATCTCTCACCATGACCCTGCTGCCCTCTCCATATACATTCTTATTTTTACACACACACACACACACACACACATATACAGGAATGGCCTCATATGGTCAAAACAATCCATCAGAGCAAGTTATAATTGACATATTGTTTGGAAAATCATTCATAGAGGACAGCAGCGCTTAAGAACATCTATTATACCCAAATACAGCACTGTGCAAAAGTCAGACACCCTTATTCAGTTTTCAATCAAATGGGTATAAATAACTTTTTGTTAATGATTTGGTGGCAAACAATAATGATGAAAATGTGACAGTACATTCATTTCCATTTTCAGTCAAACAGCCGTGCAGTAACACATTATTACAGACGATAATCCTGTAAATGTGAATTTAATATACAATTAACATAGAAGCCTCCAACACTAAGTATAATAATATTACTTTTTTATTTATGCAGATGAACTCCACTCGCATGAAACAGCTGGATGAATGGAATTAGCGGCAGGGTGAAACAAAAGCTCAATATTACAAATGAAATATTTACAGATTTTGGTACTGTACTTAGTGTTGGAGACTTGGAGTTGGTGTGATTTTCCGTTAAATACATTTTCAATAATTAACTACCAGTACTGAATGGCCATTTGATTGCAAACTGAATAAACAAAAGGGCGGTCTATGACTTTTGCACAGTACTGTTTAATTTTACTTTTTTTTGTTTTGTTGGCCCTATTTCTTCGAAACAGCCCTGCATGTGTTTCTTATTATTATTATTCTTGGGAGGAAAAAACGGATGATTTATAGACCACCTCAATATTTTTTCATGGGAATGAGATAGGTGTCCTATTTTAAGCCAGCTGTAATATATAAGTCAAAGGTGTTATATGTCCATGCTGAGAATCAGGAATGAGTACCACTATTCTAATCTCTCTTTTCCTGTCTTTAGCTCTTCTTCCATGTTTCCCATCCATTATCTTTGCCCCCTTGACCTCTTGATCCTATAGTAATGGCTTCTCTTCTTGATGTTAGTGGGTATTCTTTACTGTGTACTCCATTTTGAATTGCAATATAGTTTGTATAAGAAATGGTGCGCATGTAAATAAAGCTTGATTGAGCTGTGTCTCTGCCTCAAGTTATTTTATCTTTCTTTGTGTCCTTTATACCAGCTTCACTGACGAAGACTGAGCCTTTAAATGGCCCTAATTTCAAGTCATTTAAATGTGTTGTATAAGGAATATCAAAAGGAGATGAATTAGCTGTACGAGGTGAATTTAGTTTGGATTAGAACAACAGGAGGTAGCGCTCCATAAAGAGGCTTAGTGACCAGTGCAGTAGATGAACATAACAACCAGCAAGCAAAAGATGTGGAATGTCGCTGCTTACCAGAGTCACACGCAATGCCTGGAATTCACCATACCTTCCCACATACACACACATACACACACACAACCCTGCCCAAAGGTCAAGTTGTTACATAACTTCAAGGGCAATCTTTGTTGTGCCAATACTGAGGAAAGTGAGGGTGTTGAAGGATTTGAGCCATTTTCTGCATGCCTATTCTGTATGTGGTTAGCATGTGGATGAAAAAGTGAACTCTTTCAGAAAATCATAACTTCAGTGTAAAAGCATGTTTAAAGCCCTTGCACATGCACATATATATGCTGCATGATATATATGCCCAATGTTCAAAAATTCTCAAAGCTGAGAAATAATCTTCTGCACACCTCTAGGAGTGTAATGCACTCTGACTCATTATATTAAAGTACCCCTAAAGGTGTCATTTAAACCATTAAAATATATAGTTATTAAATATACAGTACTGTGAAAAAGTCTTCGCGACATTGTGTAAAGCGTAAATGCTTTTAAAAATAATTAAATACATTTTTATATATATTTTATGTTCCTGAATTTAAAAAAAAAATACTATAAAGAGCAGTAAACAGTAAGAACAAAAACAAATCAGTTTGTTGGTGCGAGCAGCCTTTGATTTTAAAGCTGCATCAATTCTCTTAGGTACACCGTCGTGCAGTTTTATAAGGAAATCGGTTGTCTTAGGTTGTTCCAAGAATCTTGGAGAGTTCTTCTGCAGAACTTTGGCTCTTATCAGGTAAAATCCCAGAACAGCCTTCATTCTGTTTTTATCTAAAAAGTGCTCTATTACTTAATATCTTACTCTCTTTAATAACTTACAAAAAAATTCTCTGCAACATGTAATTTTTGGGAAAATGAATGTTTGGAAATCTAAAATCTGCTCTTTTCTAATGACACACAACGCAGAAGACATAAAATAAACATCTAAGACAAAATGTATATAAAATATTTAGGGGGTTTAAGACTTTGAAACATTACACCTGAGTTAACTACTAAAACTGGCCTAGAAGCATCTCTATGCCTTTTCATTCCATAAAGAATGAAAGGGTCTATGGATATGCATGAATATGCTAATTTCCCTCACTACGCTGGTTATACTTTGCTATTACCTATGGAATATTACACTATTACAAAATGGCAAGAGGCCATTAGGGAAATACAACCCTGATTGAACCTTACTCCAAAGAGGAGACATTTATTACCCCAAATTGGGGCATTGTTCAAGACTAAAAATAGTTCAGTCATAGACTTTCATTTGCTGCTACTGTACAACTGTACTGTAGTTAATGTTAGCCCATGGCGAGCTAGACAGCTGGTTAACTGCTAGTAAACTAGCTTGCATTTGTCACAGTAACACAGGAGTGGGATTCAAGTATCTCAAATCTCAGTTCACATCATACAGTCATATTTTGAGCAATTTACATGTTGTTATCCACTAATACAATGATCACCAATCATGTTACTTCCTGCAGAATTTAGTTCAAACCCTAATTTAATCAATGCTGATATGGCTAATCAAGTACACTGATTATCTGAATACTGTAAGAAGGTAGATCTCCAGGAACAGGGTTGTTAATCACTGCTCAAATAATTACCATATGTTAGCATAGTGGCCCATGATAGGGTCAAGCCATTCATGAAATCACAGTATTCATATGTAGTGCTTACCAAATCAGTTTCATAGGGGCAGCGGTGGCTCAGTGGCTTTAGGCTACTGATCAGAAGGTTGTGAGGTCAAATCCCAGCACCACAAGTTGCCACTGTTGGGTCCTTGATCAAAATTGCTTAATTGTATCGTGTCTCAATTGTAAGTCGCTTTAGATAAAAATGTCAACCAAACGAATGAATGGAAATAGTGAAGTACTTATAAAGTCTCTGTTTTCAATGGAAAATTGGTGTTGTGGTAATAAATAATAAATTTTACCAGAATAAAACATTTTTTTTAAAACTATATAATCAGAATAAGCCTTCAATAAGAATTGGAGAGGGAGAAAAGAACATATCTACTCAGCCAAAGCTGACAGCAGTGATGTCAACATATTGTGAAGTGGCTGAGTATTGCAAGTGTTTGAATATGATTAAATGAATGTGATTTATGACATGAGGTGTGTGTGTGTGTGTGCGTCTTGACCTTGCATGTGTGTGAAGTGAGGTCAACACTTTGGTCTGATTGGTTGTAGCCATGCAAGGATCAGTGATATGGGAGATTTGAGAACTAGGCTGCAGTGTGGTGATGTCATCACTGAAAGGAGGCTTTGTGTGACCCAAAGAGATAGAGAGAAAGAGAGAGAGAGATGTGCGATCTCAGGTTCACTGTAGCTCTAGTGTCCATTAGGCAGTAGAATACAATCTTTCACTCAGCTGGGTGAGGGACTGCACCCGGAGATCTGTTACTGGAGACACCATTAAGCTTTATTGCGGAGGACATACTGTATGTGTAGCACAAAAGCATGCACATGGACACTATTCCATGCCCTACGTGATGGACATGGTTCATCTAAAGTGTATTGCCTATTAAAAATACATTTTAAGAATTAAAGAAGAAATAAATCAGAAAGGCTGCTAGTATGCTGTATTGTAAAGTCAAAAGTGGTAGTGGCCATTGCTTCCCAATGTGCATGTCCCGATTTGCATTCACTCCACCAAGCTGCAAACAAGCACTTCACTCATGAAGAAATCGTTATCGTCCTGACACAAATGCAAAGAAAATGAATTTATAGTCGGTGCAAATGCTCTTTTTACTACTACACAAGCTAGACTTGTGCACTTGAACAGAATCTACTAAGGGGTAGGTTTAAGTTGTAATTTTATAGTAGTTCGTAAACTCAAACGCTGTGAATTTGCGTTTAAACTAGGCTACAATAGAGCTTAAGTTTGACTGGTGCAACTGGCTGCAGGTATGGAACAATTTCACTAAAAACGTGCAACATCTAAATGAAATGTTTATTTTCAGAGTGATTTTTTAATTCGTAATCGCATGACTACTGAGAAGGCATGGCTAAATGTTGAAACCATTTAGCAATTTTTTTTTTTTTTTACTAAACGGCAATCACGACTGTGAAGGCATTCTCAAAGGACACAATTCATCTAAACTTGATCTGGCTTTACATCACTCTAGTTTATTTTCTTTCTGCCTGTCTTGCTATAAAGGTGTGAAGAGAAACAGTAATGACACTGCTGAGAGGCTTTACCCGACTCACACTAATGTAAAAATGTAGACATCCACAAACACCATGCTGCAGGTATATTGACAAAGACTCAAATATTTCAATAATTAAAATAATTCAAAGCAAGGCAATCCATAATTGTACTATGAAACCAATAAATGTATGTTTAATGATGCCATTCTGCAAGCCTAATGTATTGCTCCATCTAGATTAAAAGAAAAAAAGCCAGGAAGAGTTGAACACAATGACACTTCAGAGTGCTTGTCACACCTTCTCACGTTTCTAGAGGAGTGAAGAACCACAAAAGGGGAGGTATAAAAAAAAAAGTGTGATTTATAACACTAAGACCTGTAGAAGGATATTTGGACTGTTTCGGAAGCAGGCTGAGATAAGAAAAACACTGAAGCTGTGCATGTTTGTGCAGGTGTAAGCCTGAAAACAGTTTTTATGAATACTCAACCCCTTCACTCCTTTGCCTAACTTACTCAAAAATCTCTATCTCTAGCTACCTGGTGATTTGATGTATCTGATTCGGTCATTAAACTTCTTGCTTGCCTGTTTCAATGTAGTATTGAGAACTTTAACAGTGATTTAAAGCATACAAAAAAAGTTAACTGCTAGAAGATGCAAAAATATTTTCATATCCTATTACCATATCAAATCTGTCATTTCTCTCATTGCCTCTGCAAGTATTTTTAATCTGCAGAATTAGTCATTATAATGGCATCTTAATCAGGGGTTAAAGCGGAATTTGGAAGATGGTGGAACTCAATGGCGGTACTGGATCATTTGGTGCCCTAGGCGAGATCAGAAAGGGAACTGATGGTTCCCGCCATCCATCACGCTACAGGTAAAAGCAGAAAACTCACATTTCAAGTTCAAGTTCAAGTAGGTTTTTATTGTCATTTCTCCATATACCACGTATACATTGAAATGAAATGTCGTTT
>JAOUQW010000023.1:5084940-5105109 GCA_028565825.1 Olivaichthys viedmensis
AAATCACAGAGTAGCTCCTGCACATGATGGAATTACCCCAAAAACCTCATGTACATCTAATCCTGTCCCAATAGGGCTTTACATTATTTCAGTGCAAGGACCTCTCACTAGAAGCTGAGGTATACTACAATATAGCTCACCTTCACGATACACATAATAATGCCTTATAGAGGAGAATAGATCAATTCCACTAGAAGCATTAAGGTAGCATTAGAGGCACAGGGATTTAAACACATGATATACGCGACGCAATTCATGCAATAAATGAATCATCATTAAATCCACTTCTTTACACAATACTAGAACGTTCATTTTTTTCTCTCTCTCCTTTGGAAAACAATTCTTGGGTGTGAGAAAGCTATCATATAAAGAAATGTTATTATAAACATTTGACAATGCAAAGAACTCTCCCTATTTAAAAATGCCTAAAAACTATATAATTTATATGATTTTTATTTTTATTTTTTTAAACAATTTTTAAACACACACAGGTCTAATACGCATCATAAGTCATCGTAATAATAATAAAAACATTTTACATGTACAGTTTGTTAGAATTTGGCGAACAAGACTTTTCAAAACAGCCCAAATTGCTAAATATTAAACTAAAATAAAAGGAAATTTGTCTCTAAACATTTGTACAAGCTATTTTATTGATTTTTCGTTGTGAAGCATCATTGGGTTATGTAGATCAAGCATGACTGTTAACCCACAATAACGCATCCATCCCATCGAGACACTTTAAAATATTATTTCACTTTTTTGAAATTCTTTTCTTTTCTTTTTTTTTTTACACACAATAATTTGCACACAATTCCACAACAATTTTTTTAGAAACTTCCAAAACCATGGAGTCCATGGCTGTTTCATTGACTACTCTCTCTTTCTGTTTTTTTTTTGCTGCTCACAAGCAATGAGTTGAGTAACAGCCTCAGCAAGGATCCCATTGTTCAGATGTCATCTTACATGGAGCTTTTAATTACGGTTACCAATGCTGACCAATACAGCCTCCAACCACAGGAATGTAACCCTACGAGTGGTGCAAGAGCACACGGCTGTGATGAACTGTTAAACACTCAGGCATCATACACGCTGAGGTGGTAGAAGTGCACAAATTGCAAATACTCGCCTAAACAAATACTCTGGTAAAAAATCTAAATTCATGTACAAAAGTACAAACTCCTAGATCTACTTAAAGTACAAAAGTAAAAGTACAAGAACAAATCACAAATGCAAAAGACGTCTGCGCCTCAAATCACACACTGATTTCCGTTACTGACGATAAATGAATGGAACCAAGGAATCAAGGAACGTGAGCAAACATGAACCAAAGCTAACGACAGCTAACTGCCCAATCTCTCAAATGTTAGCTTGCATGATAACTCTCACCATACAAACTGTTTTTTACATTTAAAATAAAATAAATACATTTGAGGAAGATTTTATTAAATTTTTACCCTGTTGTGTTAATCTGTCCTTTTTGGTGTAAGACACTGCGCTTGCATGTACATGTACAAGCACGATAAATACATCGAGGGATCGTTCGCCCCCCATGTCCTTGTTGTCACAATGCATTCGACTTTGTTAGGAATTTAAAATCAATTGCTTGAGAGAGAAAAAAGAAAAGTCTCATGACTTCCAAAAGTAGGTAGGTTTTAGGGGAACTGATCTGTTTTGAAATGTGGTGAGTAAAAGTCTTGGGTGAAAGAAAGAAGTACAGATACTTAAAAATGTACTTACGAACAGTAACAAAGTAAATGTGATTATGAACAATGAATTAGACTGACAGTGAGTTATATCAAATCATTGGCTAGCTAACCAGCATAAATCTTTTGTATCAAGAAAATATTGTATTCATTTGTTAATAACTGACACAACCACAGCAACTAAAATAAATAAATAAATAAACAGCAGACCAACAAGCTATTCAGCATTTGGTCATAGTTGTTGGTTAGCATTAGCTTGTTTACATAGACGAGAAATTAGCTAATCCTAATCTTTTTTTATTTCATTTTTCTCAGTTATTTGCAACATTTAGACGCTTTTATTTAAAGGAAAAAAAAGTAATTGACCACGTTGCATTATGTGATGCAGTACTTTATTTTTTTAAAAACAGCCCAAACCACATAACTTGGAAAATCAATCCAAGTGGTGCGTCATATTTTTGGCGTGTTGGAAATGTATTTACTTTGTTGAATAAAAAATATGAAGCATGCCTGAATTTCCAAGTTATGTGGTCTTACTATTGTGTCTTACTACAAACTGCTTTTGGGTGAGGCTTAGTATGAGTAGTATGCATTGTACGCCATTTTGAACAAAGCAGTGATGTCATGTTGGGTAGCGGAGCTTTCAGGTGAAGCTGCGTATCGATGCTCGTGTCGTTTTCTTGTAATGACATCATCGATGATGACTGCCTGTATCTATGTGGTGACTTCAAGAATGGTTCGAGATTCCTCCGTGCCATGCTGGCGTGTACGTTCTAAGGAGAGGTTTTCTCAAAAAAGAGAAATCCTTCCACCCATCCACTGTTGAACAACTGCTCTTCCTTAATACAAAATAATGCAATTCTCTGCATTTTCATTTTACATCTCCCCACTTAGACAAGCGCGTCATCACCCTCTGACCATGTAAACTTTCACCCGTTCACTGCCCATTTAAAGAGACACACCGTCACTGTCCAGTTGAAGCACACCATTCTTCCCTAGATTTTCATCTTACAGACATGATTACCTCAATGACCTATAACAGCAGCACAACTTATGTGCAACTAATAGCATTATAGGCTCTATCGACGTACAGAAAGAGAAGCAGTAAAACGGCACCGCATCTCGACCCACGTTAGGGTTTAAACCACCAAGTTCATGCCCAGGCTACAATAAAAAACCCTGTAATACACTTTAAAGAATTCCTTTATTTGACATCAGCCATTTACTTTTTATTGGCCTTTACTGGTCCACATTTTACATGCTTCACAGGCCTATATTATTTTAGCCACTAGGGTTCTCTAGCAGACACTTGAAGCCTGTTTTAACTTTTTGCACTGTGGCATGGTATGGCAATCTCAATTTGGCTAAAAAGAACCGACTTAACAGCCTTGTCAAAGTGGCAAGTAAAATCGCAGACCCAGCTTTTTGATATTTATAATAAACTGCCAATGCCATTTTGGCCTGCCCAGACCACCCCTTGCTACAAGAGTTATTGGCATCAGGCCGCAGGTTTAGGGCACTAGACGTGTCAAAACATCTTTTTATGTCTATAGCCATTATCCTGATGAACAAATAATAGTGCATCTTTATGTGCTGTTTTGTGGTGTTGTGTTGCCTGTGTTTAATTGTGCTTACTGTTATGGCATCATGTTGCAAGTCAAATTTCCCTCTCGGGGACAATAAAGTTTAAAGTAAGTAAGTAGAAATGAACACAGTTGGCTGGAACGCTTCATGCGGCTTCGTCTCGCCATCGCTAGATTTATTTCAAAGTTCATTCATATACAAGCTCAGATTCCTACATTGAGTTTCCTACAGCTTTCTCAAGACAGTACCTCTAGTCCCCATGTGTGCACGTTCCTCTAGATATCCAGGCCTACACAAGGAACCTTACAAAGGGTTCAACAGCCAATAGGAACCGATATTCAATTAACCATCCACCCAACACGGTCAAGGATGAGGTTAATTAGTGACACCTGTGACACACTCGAAGCCCTCGTTTGTCAAGATCTTCAAGGTTTAACATAACTGGAAAAACTACACAATGAAACTTGTGTAGAATGTTTAAAAAAAAAGGAACATAACTAAGCTGTTTTGTTTTTATTGGGTCCCCAGACAGCATGGAGGAAACATGATCAAGGATGAAGCTCTCATGCCACATCCACAATCTCATATCCAAATCCACAATCCCCAGAGCATTTTCTTGTAGCACAGCCTGAGAATTCTTCACCAAGAAGCAGAATTAGTGCAGTGTGTGGAGAAACGTGGAAAAGTTGAGCTTCTGGCCATGCGTAGCAGGCTGCCGGACTTGTTCCTGGTCAATGTGTTGACGTGTGGGCTGGAGATATGCATGGCGACAAGCACCATCTACATTCCTCCCATGCTCCTGGAGGCTGGAGTGCAGGAACGCTTCATGACCATGGTGCTCGGTGAGTGAGCGCACCAGAACGCAAGGTTAAAGGGGTATTTGAGACGTTGTCCAAAAGGTCTCCACTAGTGCAGTGGTTCTCAAACCTGACATGTGTTTTTTGTTAATTTTCCTGTTCTAATTTCGTTTTCACCAGAACTCCTGGAGGACGGGAAAACTTGCTGTTATTACTATTTGAAGGAGTTCAAGCATTGGCATTTCGTTTATGAGCTAAAAATGGCGGTTGTAGTTTTTATCTAAGATAAGCTAGCATTAGCGTGAAGATGTGTCATGTTAAACATTAGCACATTTCTTCCTAATCTTTAACTGAAGTGGGTGCTGCTATTTATTAGTTGTGATTTTTGAGCCAAAATTTGCAGTGGGAAATGTACATTTCAAATATAGAAATGCATTGCAATTTAACATTTTCATTCTTATTTTGATACCGATATTCTTTTATAAAGTACAGATTAAGCGAGACTTGAGGCGACTGAGAAATGACATGGACTGTGGTGGGATGTTTGAGTCTTTCATACCTTTTGTACCTGATTAAAAATGTTCATACAGAACCTCCTAACGTCTTATTCTTCTTATTATATTCAGGTGTGGGCCCTATACTGGGCTTAATATTCGTCCCCCCACTCGGTTCAGCGAGTGACGGATGGAGGAGCCGTTTTGGCCGCCGGCGTCCTTTCATTTGGGCCCTGTGTGTCGGTGTGCTGCTCGGCCTCGCGGTCATTCCTCGCGCTTCCCAGATCGCCTCTCTGTTCTCCAAACAGCACCAGAGAGGGTAAGTTCACTTTACCCAATCATGTAAATGCATTTCTGGTTAAACCCTTCATAAACAATCATGCATGCTATAATACCCACTAGACAGACATGAAGAACCATCTGTGAAACCTAACATGCTAAATGTCTATAAACTAAAATTTGTCTTCATTTTGTCCTTAGGGTGTGCAAACTTTTGCACTTGACTGCATATGCAATTTTAATGTCTGGTTTTGAAACTGTGATTTTGTTCACATCATTTCTATTCTATATGACTTGAAATGAAACAGGTTGGAGGTGCTGCTGTTGGTGTCGGCCATCTGCGTCCTGCAGTTCTGCGGCCAGGCCTGCTTCACTCCTCTGGAGGCGCTGGTGTCAGACCTTTATCCTGGAGAGGAGGAGAGCTGTATGGCCTTCTCCGTCTACTCCCTCATGCTCAGCCTGGGTGGTTGCGTCGGTTATCTGCTGCCCGCCGTGGACTGGAGCAGCCTGGGTGTGACGGCTTACCTAGGAGGCCAGGAGGCTTTCATCTACGCTCTGCTCACTGTTCTTTTCCTCCTAAGTCTCATGACCACAGTCTACATCACGGAGGAGCAGACGGCGAGATCGGCAACGGAGTCGTCCAGGAGATCCCCGAGCTCGTGCGGCGTGTACTGTTGGCCGTTCGGACTGTTCTCCAGGGCTCAGGTCCTGAAGCGTGCCGTGGTTGGTCTCTTCGCGGTCATGCCCAGGCTCTGTTCACTGTGCAGCCACATGCCCAAGGTAATCGGCAGGCTGTTCGTGGCCGAGCTGTGCAGCTGGATGGCTCTTATGACGTTCGTGCTGTTTTATACAGACTTTGTGGGCGAAGGATTGTACGACGGCGTGCCAAGCGCCAAGCCAGGCTCCCCAGAGAGACTTCGCTACGAGCAAGGTATTGCCGTGCGTCTATAGTACCCATTTTATTTCTGGTTCCTGTTCTATATGCACATGGATTACCGAGTTGGCTGGTTTGGATTGTTGACGATTTGACATGATCTCAGACTTCTCTGTTCTCTGACTTGTTGCCAAATCTGCTCAGGACAATGTGCACACGTCCATTGCCAAATCTGCACACATCCACGTTTCCTGAACTCTTCATGTCCGTTAGCAACCGCTCTCTCCCTTCATACGCCTGCCATCTTAAAGTCGAATATGCGAACTGAAACCATGAAAATGCAGGAGTGGTCAATGTGAATTTCTTTATTAAAAACGCAACTAACAAACGCCCGACAGGTTCAGTCGTCACTAAATTTTATTTTATTTTATTATTTTGTTTATTTTTTTCGCTTGCACACATGTATTCATGAGTGGTGGCTGCTCCAGGGTTGCCAGGTCTCTGACCAAAGCAGTCCAATGGTCAAACCAAGACTCAAAATATCCCCCTTCCTATATGCTTTTAAAGTCCAACATCAATAACTCGGTGCCAAATGTATTGTAATATTCAAAGCGATATAATTGTTTACAAAGCAGTTAAAAACAGTTTCCGTAAATAGTTCTTTCTCCAAGGTCCTCAAATGGTCTTCTATATTTATATATTTATAACAATATGAATGACGCTGAGTGTTGCGTTTATGCACGGTGCTGTTCAGGCTGTAATATTATCATGACTTACTTTTTCTGTAGCCTACTTCAAGCTTAAGCCAGCACTTACCCACTCTGCCACTTACTAGCATAAAAACTCCATTCACCTCCAAGCACATTGTCTTCATGACCTTAACATGTTAAAATTGTTTCTTACAATACTGACAAAAAACCATTGCCATCTAACACGGCATGCAAAAAGAGCACATCAGTTGAACAAAAGGTTACCCAATAACTCTTCAAGCTAGCTATTCTGCCATCCCGTATACGTTTTACTAGGTAGCTAGCGAACTAGCCATTATGTTTGTTAGCCTTATATTCTTCAGAGCTATTCTGCTATCCCTTAGGATATGTTTTTTACTAGGTCGCTAGCGAACTAGCTATCATGTATGCTAGTCTTCTTTTCAGTTAGCAAAATTCTAGATAGGTAATGCTGGCCAGCTAGCTCTTAGTCAATATGAAGGAAAGGAAAAAGTTAAAAAAGTTCCTTTCCTGGCAAAAACTGGCACAAAAGTAGCATGGCTACAAAAGAGAGGTAGTTAAACCGCTACGGTTATCGGATAGCTAGCGATATCGATTACACACAATTATAAAAAATTTCCACTAGGACAACTGGAGAAACAACTTGCCTTTCCTCTAAGTTAATTTATTTTTTATTCATTAAAGTATTTTCTATTAAAATATGTGGCAAAATAATTGACACTCTAAATAATATTTAGAAGAAATGCAAACAAATTGTCATCCTTAGGAAATTCACATTTCTCTTGGTCCCCAGAAACTCTGCCTTTAACCATGTCCTGTTTTATACCCTGGTATAAATTCCATTGAATCCATGAAGAGCGCCAATATTTGTAGAGTTGACTGTATCTACTTCCTATGTTGTCCAAGTATTTTTGCCCCAGAGCTTTCCCACCAATCGCACTCCATGCATGAAAACCCTTCTGTGTTACTTGTACTAGACGTTCTCCTGTGAGATGTGTGGAACGCTGTACAACGCGTGCTATATTCTCTCTCGTTTGATTCCCTCAGGCGTGCGGGTGGCCAGTTTCGGCCTGTTCCTGCAGTGTGTGACCTCGGTGGGCTTCTCCATTCTGATGGAGCGCATGCTGGCGTGCGTTGGTGCCCGCGTACTTTACTTGAGTAGCCTAGCACTGCTCATGTTGACCACAGCTGTGATGATCGTGTCCAAAAACGTTGTCCTGGTGACCGCGATGGCGGCCGCGACGGGCTACACCTTCTGCACTTTGCAGATCCTGCCGTACACACTCACCTGCCTTTATCACTCGGACAAGCAGGTAATGGAAATTTTTTTTATGTATTGGATTTCTTTCCACATTCATGTACGGTATTTTTCTTTTCTGAAGTAATCACATGATGCTTTTTTTGATCCCAGGTGTTCTTCTCTAGTAATAGACCCAAAATCCCATCCAAGAGGGATGACATGGTTAAATCAGCCCAAATACAGACTTCTGGCAAGTACCAAAGCACGAACGGGTGCTTGACCGGGCATCCAGTACCTCAAAACGGTATGAAACTCTCCGCAACCAAGCCGTCTGCACTTAATTCCCATGTATCCTTGGACATGGACATATCGTCCGGCTCCTACCAGCCCCCAAGAGGCATGTGTCTGGACATTGCCATCCTGGACAGTGCGTATCTCCTCTCGCAGGTCGTCCCGTCTCTCTTCATGGGCTCCATCGTGCAGCATTTTTGTAGCGTCACGGCCTATATGGTGTGCGCCTCGGCCTTCAGCCTGCTCGCTGTCTGCTTATCCGGCAGGATCGTTTTCGACAGGGGGGACATGGAAATGCTGAAGTGACTCCGTTGAGCTGTGTTTTGATACATTTATCGTCATTTCAAGTTAATTCTAAACGAGGACGAAGGGAGATTTGTCACATTTAAAAAGTGTGTGTATACAAGTGCCTTATGGCGAATGTCAAGTTTGGTGTAGAAACCTGTGAATGTGATTATGCAAATAATAATAACATATTGCTCTAGAATGATTACATTGAACATAAACTTGTTGGTTTTCACAATCAATGTATGATGGTCTAATAATAAATAATATAATAATACATTTATCAAATTGCTATGAATTGAAAAGCCTGGTGACCAGAAATGGCAATTTACATTTCCGTCAGGAGCTTTTCATGACATTTCTGAGCTTGTAAATACTTCTCGTGTTTTAGTACATATGGTTTCATTCCTTGCTTTTTGTTTAGCATCGTGAACATCGCCTTTTTACAGGTAATTAACATTAAGTGGTCATAGATTATTAGTACTTACTGTTGGAATGTATCATGTTTGCCAATAGATTGTAACAATTTCTCGTTGATGTATAGAAGGGTTGAGCTCTCTTCATGTATATTTTCTAATTTATTTTCATAAGTTATTTGAATATTATTTATTTAATCATTGTACCCTGATGCCCTGTGGACTTGGTCAGTGAATAATTATTATTTTTTAGTGGTGTCTTCTATAAACCATGGTGTTTTTCCTTGAAAATATGTTGACACTGGAAGACATTAATGAGCGATCTGTCCAATCGCCTTAAAAAAATCTGGACTTTTTTGCGTTTTTGCCACTTTATGGCATTTGGTGGCAGGAATTGAAATGACTGTTTTGTATTGTATGATCTCTCTGAGATCTTTTGTTAACTATATGCTTGATGAAATGTATGAGACGGAGAACGACTTACAAATAGGCATGTTCTTTTTGTCATATGTTAATGTAAGAGATGACATCCAACGAAGCCTCACGACGTTCGAAAACAATGGCTGATGCAACACAAAGTGGCTCTCGCGTATACCATTGATGCGTTTAAGCTTGTGGTATTCAATGTCTTGGAAGTCCACGTTTTCCCACAGCTCAGACACAATGTTGATGTTTTTCAATATGGCGGTTAGCGGTCGATGCTAAGAATAGAATAGAATGCTCCTTTATTGTCACATATACAAGTACAGTACAGTGAAATTTGATTATTCACATATCCCAGCATGTTGGTAAGCTGGGGTCAGAGGTCAGGGTCAGTCATGATGCAGCGCCCCTGGAGCAGGGAGGGTTAAAGGGCCTCGCTCAAGGGCCCAACAGTGGCAGGTTGGCGGAGCTGAGGTTTGAACACACGACCTTCAGTAGCCCAGTGCCCTAACCACTGAGCCACCACTGCCCACCTTAAATTAGACTTAACCAAGTAAACACGTGTTGACTGTTTTAAGTCAAATAAATTAACTGGAGCCTGTCAATAGGGGTGCAAAATTTTGAGCCTACTAATAAAGATGACTGTAGTATGTAGGCCTTGTTGTAACGGATTTGTGATAGAGCACCACTCAATTAAATGAACATGGAATTCTATTTTGTAAAATAGAGGTGCATTTTTTATTTTTTCACCCACAAACCAAAGGGTGGTGCAAACCTTTGATCTCAACTGTAGTTAGTGAACAGCAGAATATTCAGTTTGGCGTTGAACAATAAGAGATGTAGGCAAACGTGAATCTGAATGTGATGTTTGTCCTACTGCCAGGGGCATCACAGCAAGGGGAATTAGTAGAACTGACTACCCAGGGCCCTAACATTAAGAGGACCCTTAACGGGTCTCAACCAGAAAGTTTGCATTTTTAAGAGAAGGGAAGGGGGCCCAGAGATACCTGGGCCTGGAAATTCATGGACCGCCCCTGCTCACTACATATCATATGTGCTGCGTATTCCGAAGTATAGAATATTCAATATATCCGTTTTTAGCTGCCTGACCACTTTACCAAACTGGTGTTCCTATTGTCGTGATCCTATCAGATTGCTCTTACTCTCAATGGATAGAAATGTTTTTTTTGTTTCCTAGTATGTTAATCCAAAGAGAGATAAGAGTAAGGTAAGTTAAATAAATTTTAGCCATGTGCTAATTTCAGTCCCCAATCTATCCAATATCCAATGCCTGACCAAAACGTGCCACCAATTTAAGACAATTCTCGCTTGACAATTGTTTGGCTTAAATTTCTGCTGTATTTCTAAAAGTGAAATATCTATATTTTACCTTACCGAAGCATGAAGCTACTTATGAAAGTTCCTTTTACAGCTGCACCACACTTGTGGCTTGTGACCAGCCTCTCAGAAAACAAAACTGGCAAGCTTTGCTGGCCAGTCCATAATAGGTGGCGTTACGCAAAATGCAATAGGATAGGTGTAACAAAACATCTCCCATCTCTGCAAACAGATAAACCAAGTGTTCTTTCAAACTAGTCTTCTCACAAGAGCAAGTTGTCTATCTTTGTTTGTCTTTTTGTTCTCAGGTTTAAGTGTGGTAGAGTTATCGTCACCTGAACTTGGACTGCTTTCCTATTAGGTATGTAGAAAGGTTCCATGTTCCCTTTTCGTGCTGCAAAAATGTGCATCTTGAGCCTTTAGCACCAGTTTGGCTGTATAATCCACACATGGCCTCGGTGGAGCATAAGCGGGAAAAGCAGGGACCCTTCTACCTTGGCTATGGCAGTAGGAGACAGACGAGTGCAGAGATAGTGACAGAAGCCCGGCATTCTCTCAGGACTCTTCGGACTCAGCGGCCCTTCACTCCACGAGAAGAGCACCGGCAGCTTTTTGGAGAATCATCAGCCCGCACACTCGATGGAAGACCGCAATCTACATTCAGGTTAAAATAAAAACCTTAAAGTCTTAGACAGCCATGAATAGTTTGAAATGTACTTTGATTGTATTTAACATCAATCAAAATGCTAAAAGAAATTTTTTGATACAGCAATTCATAGTTTTATTTTCCACACTCAAAGAGATTTGATATTCTTCTATAGCATTCATGCTAGGAATTTTGAAGCTCCTGATTCCAGGCCGAATTCGGGGACCCGTCTCTCACCTTTGGAACATGTAAGGCACCTTTTAAACTCCTATTTGCATTATTGATCTTATATGATCTAATTGGGGAAACAAATGTTAACAACTCATTCTTAATCAGAAGCCCAGGTGGCCACTTTCGCTGGATGAAGACTACAATGAGTGTGAAACAGCTGTGCCCAAACCTCCAGTTGAGAGTATGGACAGAAAAGGTTCCGGAGGCGCTCGGGCAAGGCATCTCAGACCTAGATCCCTTACACTAGTACCTTCTATGACTCAACACTCAAACGGTATGTAGATGCACAGATGAATATTGTAGAGTAGATGGGCAAAAGGAATACAGTAGGCTTAATGTTTTTGAACCTTTGAGTGACTGCGGTGAATCGAATGACCCAGTGGCCAATATTGGCTCATACTCTTGAATGCATAAGCATTTACTTGAAATTGACGCTGTCGATTTTTTAGGATAGCATAGCAGAAAACGAGAGGGTGGCGTCCTTGTAAACAAAGGAGAAGAGACAGACAGATGAAATATAGTAAGCATAAGAAATGAGGCGGGATAGAGGGTAACCGATAGAGAGTGAAGATGAGAGTTGATAAAAACTTGTAGAAGTTGTGTGGAGCAACATGGAGTGTGTATAAGGAAAGGAGTGAGCGAGATGTGAAGAAAAGGTAAGAGTCCTGCTGAATGAGAGCTTTGATTGTTGGCAGTGGCACAATACGTTTGTGTCTTCCATTCACTTCCCTCTATTCATGTGTCAGTCCATTTTAAAGAAAGACTAAAGCCCCTTTTTAAAGTAACCTTGTCCCTGTCCCCATCTCCCAGCTCTTTTAAAGACATTCAGACAGCCACTTAAGTGCTTCAATGTCTGGAACGCCAAAATGAATAGACGCTTTTATAAGCTCCGTTATAAACAAATGTATGTCCACAGCATGGAACATTGACACCTAGGCCGCATGCGTACGAGTTTGTGTGTGTGCTTGCGTCTACACAGTAGTAGTTTCCGAATAATGCACTTATTTTTGACACAGTCTCACCTACTTTATGCAAGATGATAAGCAGAAATCTGAAAGTCTTAAAATAGATTCTCTCTGTTATGTTCTGTCTTTTCAATCTGTTATAGAAAAAAAAGCGTTTCATCTCCAATCAAGTTTCCTCTACACACACAAAGATTTTTTTCCTTGTGATTTTATTTAAAAAGGTATGCATGTTTGCATCTGATTTTGTATCTGTATGTCTGTAGTTCCTCAAATGGAGGGTTATGATGATCCTCCGTTGAGTATGGAGCCATCCCAGCAAGTGCACAGAGACTCTGTTTGCTTGCATTCTAATCACAAACAAAGAAGAACAGAGGAATCTCCAGAAATTCACACACACACCCCTACCAAACATAGGTACGCATTTGATTATCTTTTTAGTTTTCATCTCCTGCTCATATTTGTCTTGTTATTTATCAGGTATCAGCACTTCTTCTTGACATTGAGAACGGAAACATTGCTGAAATCCTTTAGTGGTTCTATCTCATCCAGAGCAGCAGTAAAATATTTTTATAGTCAGTTGATCCATCTGCAACAAGTGCATGACATGTTAACACAGACTTAAGGATTTAAGGATTATACTGATCAGTTCAGTCTCAATGAATTGTTTTATTGCAGCAAGTGGTTCAGTTAGTGGCTGGTAATTACTGACCTGACTCAGCAAACCAGAGCATACTAAAACAAACCTTCCAGGCGAATGACATTTAAAAGGTTTTGGGGATTTAAAGTACCACTTTCATGGCATTGTAAGCTATTTTAAAATATCTAAATAATATAAAATAGGCTAAATAATGTAAAATCTTATACTGTATGTTTCTCACATATGTACATATACAGCAAATGCCCGATGTGCTAACCAAAAGTGAAGTACCATCACTGCCCACATTTAGTCCTTTGTCTAATTCATTATGTAGCATTTACATTTTGTTAAAGCATGTAAAGTGTAGCTAAAAAATATACGGAGGCCAAGTTCATAGACATTGGCTGTTCCAGACAGTGGGTTTTCACATAGCTAAGAGTAGCATTAAAGCACAATAACGTTTCATTTGAGGGTGCAATAGCCAAATTTGTAAATTGTGGCCAGTATATAAATTTAACTTGAACCAAAATTCCACTTCAATCTACGTATCTCGGGCCACTCATCAGGGCACACACACACACACACACAAACTCACATACAGATACAACCCCCATCTGTCTGCCTTTCTCTCTCTCTTGCTCTCTCCCCCTCTCTCTCTTTCTCTCTCTCTCTCTGATATAGTTGATAATGGAGCAGTATTAGATTATGAGGGCAGTTTATGGCTGGCTGGCAGGCTGCTGTGTTGACCACCAGTGTAGTTTTGCTCAAGACTCTCACGATGACATCACGTCTCAGACTAAAGAAGCCCATCAACAAAGAGGCATTATCAAGCCATTAAGAGGGCCAAACACAATCAATGCCCCAAAATATACCCAAATGTTCCCTAAAAAACATCTCCGCAACATATGAGTAGCACCCGCACAGCGTGCCATTCTGTACCTGCAACATGTTTTAGTGAAAATTGCATTAAAAAATACAAATAAAAAAGAAGTTTGACTATAGTTTACATATAGTTACACTTCTGCAACATGTTTATTTGTAGACCGCACAAAAGGAATACACCAAAATGTTGTTAGCTATCACGTATCGGCCATATTGGGGGATAACACTATGTTTAAGATTTAAGTCTCACCATGACATTGCATGAACAACTTGGATGCACACACACAGACTTGTGGTTTCCTGTCTGTTGCATGCACACATTTACTCTGACAGGTCTGCATTCACATGCAAACTTCCAGATGTATCAGAGATTGTTAGTACTGTTACTAGTAAAGCCAGATCAGACATGAATAGACCAGTTTAGTGCACTAAGGCTTTGTACGTAAGCACCAGAACATTACAACAGGGACACCTTGTGGGCAAGCTCCGAAATATGGGACCACAAAGTTAATGTATTTGGAGATTAGATTTAAACACAGATTTACAAAAAAACACAGTTTTTGCGGTATTGTGTTGTTATTATTTGCTCTGGAAAAAAAAAAAAGAAGAAAAAAGTTCCTGATCATCTGTTGCCAGACTGCCGTTAAACGCAAAAACACTGCTTGCTTCTCCACATGCAGATAAGATCTAAGAAAGTACTGTTTCATTGCCACAACTTCACTTTTTTCCAACTTGCCTTTCTGTTTGCAATGTGTGTGTGTGTGTGTGTGTGTGTGTGCGTGTGCGTGTGCGTGATCAGTGGGACTGCACAGCCCAGCAGAGCTGACTTATCTCATGCAAAGGGAACAAAAACAGGTTTGTTTCATCACCATTCATAGATTAATCAACAGTTACACATTGCACTGCGCTGATCCAAAACAGCATCAGCTTGTCGAATATTTCCTACATGTAGACACAGCTATCTGCATGGTGCCTCAGATGCAAATGTTCAGTCACCAAGGTGTCGGCACAGAACACAGGCTAATCAAAGGATGTGTAGGCGCATGGCGTTGACCTTTTCATGCTGTGCTGAACATCCTGTATTTATATACAAATTGGTGAAACAGTGAGAACCGTTGAAGTAAAGCGAGTAGGTGTGCAGTATCAATGTTCTAACTGATGTTTGCAGCCCATCTGTTCACGTGTATGGCTCCTTCCCTGTCAGATGCTGAGCGTGGCCGTGGAGACACAACAGGAAGTGATGCCACAGATGAATTTGTGTTCTGGAACTCTGAGGTGCTTCCTGTTCTGCAGATGTTTGAGTCTGTTGCACCAGGTGATCATAAACTACACCATGAGTTTGAATGTAAATGTTTGAATTTAACTGCATTAGACCTAGTTATTCAAAAACGTTGTTACACATAACATATTAGCGAATATGACTAAACATCTTAAACAATCAGTCTTAATGGGTCTTAAACATGAAGGAAAAAAACCCCATTAATCTTAACGCTGATTCTTGCTACACATACACTGACATAAAACTCCTCAAACTTGCAGAAAAATACTTTTATTTTGTTTTGAATAGGGATTCATAGTTGCTGTTCTATCATAGGACACATGTACTGTATGTCTGCATGCATTTCTATATTTATATTTGGAAAAATCCAGCATATTTAAAACTTCCAATATGTATCTCTGTATTACTGTTCAAAATGATGAGGACCTTTAGTCTCCCCCTTTATATGGAAAGTAGTGTAGTTTCTGGGGTGTGTTAAATGTTGTTTGAGGTCCTGGTTTTAGGAGTAAGTTCCAGAGCGGAGAGAGAGTGTGCAACTGCAGAGAGAAAGAAAACATGAAATTTGAATCCAAGTGAATGAGAAAACAGATCTGTATTGGGTTTGGCATGGCTCCGAACTTTCAAAAGGGGAGTGCAGGAATGGGAGAAAGAACCATGAAATGAAATCTAATGGCAGTAAATATTTAAGCACTTTTAACACTGAATGGAAATTCATTTGAAAGATAAATATCAAATATTTATCATGCCCAAGTGCCTCTCGTCTCATGCATAATAGAGCACTGAGTGGCACAATGTCATCAGACAGGGTAAGACTAAGCAGCCAAGACCAGAATAGTGGAACATTTATTTTACCCAAAATAGATGTGGAAACCTCAGCACTTCCACTTTCCACTGTCCCGACGCTATAATTGAAAAGAGTGTGCCATGCTTCACTATTTATATTTTTATACCTGGAGTTTGTAGGCTGCTAGGTTTTATAAGAACATGCTTCATAATCTCAAGTACAGTTGATGTAAACAAATGAAAGACCATCACATACTATGTATATTAGATGAAGCTTTCATTTGCTACAATTGCTACATGTTTCATGAGCTAAAAACACATTCCGTTTCCTAGTATTTTCTGCAAAATAGGCGTGCATATATTGATAGCTACTAGAGATTTGCAGAACATGCTCTGAGGACGCCAGGTTAACTCTGTCAGTGGGTGTTTTGACGTGTGGGATAAATGTCAGTGAAATGTCAACAGCTCTATTTTGGCCTTCACTCCAAGTTGAAAAGTGAAATGTAGGTTGAAAATCGAAATGTAGATCACTTTTTAATATCTGAAATCCCTTTACCCACACACAGTGTACATATCAAATCTCTGTATACAGCAAACTAGCAGCTACAATATATAATTCTCTTATCTTTCCCTATATCTCTCACGTATCCACATATAGGAGGAAGTGTGTCAAAGGAGACTATTGAGTATCTTTGTGATGCTTGTGCTGGTCTCCATAAAGTTCTAGCAGAGAAAGGCATGCTGGGAAGGCGGTTTAAGAAAAGGTCCTCTATTCTCCGGGCACTGTTTCGACTGATAGATTTGGGATCAGAACAGCTCAACCTAGCTTTAGCCAAACTCATACTCGCAGTAAGTAGACAATCAAATGCATGAATGCTAAGCACACAAATAAAAGGCCCTTTACTCCAAATTGAATATATCAGTTCTATATATAGAACCATTTTTGCTAAACTTTGGTCTATAACCTTTACTTAAATCCACCACTTGTATTCACATCACTATAATAAGTGTGTAGTAATGGCAGAGATGTACCATATACTGTATAGGCACTTGTTTGTTGAACTGGGTTTAAAGGAAGAGCTTTAATGCTTAGTGATAGTAACACCGATCTTATCTAATGCATGTGTAATTTCAGCTTAATGTCAGTGGCAACAACTTGCTGAACATTTGCAAGCTCATCTTCAAAATTAGCCGGAGTTCCAGAAATGACTTCCTGTTCCAGGACAACCCCATAATAGGTGTGACTCTGTTACCTTGTAACTCATTCACTTTCCGATCAGTCATTAACTGTCTTCTTTCACAGTCAGCTTATTGTGTGTGTGTGTGTGTGTGTGTGTGTGTGTATTTGTGTATCAGATTCCCTCATTTCACTGCTACAGTGTGAAGACGTTTATAGCAGTGGAGAGAGTGTGCTGTACTGCATGGCCTCCCTAAAGCTCCTCTCGGGAAACAGCACCCTCACCAGGCTGCTCCTGGCTAAAGACCTTATAAGAGTCCTGCTTCAGCTCTCTCAGAGGTTCATTCCATTGACTGACCCTAATGATTCATCTAATGATGATCAGACTTTAGCAGGACATGGCCAGCATGCTATAACAGGACACATACTGGTACAGGTGGGTGCCCCCTATTCCCTACATAAAGGAACTGTAATCGCTCAATTATCTATACTTTTATTGTGTCTAGCATATAACATGACAAACAAGCAGCCATTTAAAGGCGACATAATTTATTTAGGCTGTCATGTTTTCAGAATTTGGTGGCTAAGACGAAGACTCTGATGAAAGACGGAACAAACATGGGTTCTCTCATACTGAAAGAGAGTTTAACCTATAGCAAGTCCCGCTTTATGAACAGAAATGTTTGGATGGTTTGTATTGTAAACATGGTATGATTCCTATGTTTCCCTCAAAAGTGAACCCCACCCAGACATTTCTCAGAATCTTGCGCTGCAAACAAAACTGGACTAAATGCGAGCCCTTCAGAAGGGGTGGGGTCACTCGGGGTGCTTACACGGGGTGGATTGTTTTATGCTCATTTCCTTGGCTTTTGTTTTTGCTTTTGTCTGGCAAAGTTTCCTTTTTTTCTTTTATATCCATATTGAGCTGTAGTTGTTTGTTCTTGCTTAAGGCTTTAGTCCAATGGCTGTCTTGTTCTATTGGAGTAAGGAACGTAAATGTTTAAATAAGCCTGAACAGACTTCCTGAGCTTGGCACGCATGGTTTGCCAGGCAGCCCCTCTCATTAACTTGTGGCCAGGTGAAATTGGGAGTATTTTGAGAGTGGACAGTGGCAGACCAGACGGATATTGGAGAACGGCTCTTAATCAGTAGGCCAAACCCTGGACAGAGAGATTTATGAGGGCATTTTAAAAACCTTCCGTTCCTTCCCCTTGATTATAGGAGAGGAAGTGTTTATATGCACTTTGAGGCAATGGTTAAGATATGGCTAGTTTTTGGACCAGACTTTAATCTACGACACAATGCACACACACAATGCACTCAGACTTTCACTTGTTTCATGGTGAAATTAAAGCAGCGGTCACTTCTCTGATGACTTTGACCCCTCGACCCTCTGCAGGTGACAGCAGCTCTGCGAAACATGGCCGACTTGTCCGAGTCCCGTTCTTCCTTTTTGTCCAACAATGTCTTCTCCACACTTTGTGCAGTTATGGATCATCACCAGGACGACCAAGACATCTGCCTTAATGTGGCCAGGATATTTAGGTGAGAGCCACATTCTTTGGCCTCATATTTCTCAGAAAAACGATAATGCTCCTCAGAAAAGATATGTCTCTGTGAATACATGTTGTCCACTTTGCAAATTTAGCCAAGCTCTACGTGCTTTTATAGACTCAGCTATTCAAACCTACATTGTGTCAATTGTCCCCACTGCACTGCGATGAGCTGAATAACTAAAGACTGTAGAGATTTTTGCATTAATATTGCAACACTACATGAATTCACCACTCTAAACCCCTTTCACTTATATTCTTCCTGTTTTTCTGTGTCACTGAGCTGTCATATTGGCATTTATATTGGCATTCTCTAGAAAGTTTGGCAAGATTAAAGCAAAGGTGAACCAGATGCTAGTTCCATTAGCAGTAATAATGTCCTTGTTCAGACCTGTTTCCTCTCCAGTGGAACACCCATCTGTTTCCTTTTTTTCTTTTTTTTCTTTAGATTTCTCAGAACAATACGGACATAAAAGCAGCAATTCCTTTCACCCCCCCCTTAGATATCTTTGTAAATCTGCCTACTAAGTCACCCACCTTTGCTAGATGAGTGATAATGGGTTTTATGATATGCACAGAGAGCATAATTGTGTTGTCATAGAGCAGTGTTCTCTAGGCTGAGTCCCATAATCTGGTGTGTGTCGGTCTGTGTGTTTTCTGTGTCGTGTCTCCAGCAAGCTGTCCTCCTATGCTGAGTGCTGCTATGCCCTAGCTGATACACCGAGCTGCCACAGGCTATTTTTAGCCATGTTGAGCAAACACAGCAGGAAACAGGTGAGTCCACCCCAAACATACTGTATGTATGCTAAACACATATGCACACTTGCATATTCCTTTGCTCTATGTGTCATTAAAGTGTCATTAAAGAGAGCAGTTGTAAATGAAGATACATCAGTATGTGTGTGTGTGTGTGGGTTTTTATTCCTGAAACATTTAACTGCTCGCCCTCCTCTGAGCGTAGAGAAATTTGTTTTGTTAAAACCTGAAAATGGATAAACATGGATCCAGTGTTCTGAGAATCATAAACACACACCCACAGCCCACATATAGGAACATACTGTGCTTTTTGACTTCCTTATTGCAGAGAACACATTGATCTCTGTCTCCTGTCTCTGAATCTACCCACATGATTGCTGAACATACATAAAACTTTGGACACCCATGACTAAACAGTTACGTTTGTTTTATGATCTTAAAGATATTTGAATTAAAGGATTATGCTTGAAATTTAAAGAGACAAATATATACAGTGACTGATGCCTATCTATGAATTTTGCACCAAAATATATTATTCAAATTTTCCCCTAACGAGTAGAACTTAGGAAAAGCAGCCAGCAAGTGCTCAGTATGTGTGAGAACTTCTTCAAAAGTATTGTAAAAGCATAAAGAAATAAAGAAAACCCTGCTATGACTAGGTATGCCCAAACCTTTGACTGGCATCGTACAGTCAAGCCGGAAAGTCTGCACACCCCTTTTACCTTCTGCACGTTTCATTACATTACAGACTTATTCTACAGTAGATTGAGTTCATTTTTTTGCCTCAAACATCTACACACAATAG